>BLKM01001182.1:19971-77471 GCA_013340265.1 Coptotermes formosanus
CCCCCCCCCCCCCCCCCCCCCCCCCCCCCCCCCCCCCCCCCCCCCCCCCCCCCCCCCCCCCCCCCCCCGCATCTGTCTCTGTTAAGATATCTTCAGGTGTTTTCTGTATGAAGGGGCCTGCGAAAGGATCAAGAGTGTCAATTTGGAATTCGACGTGTTATTTAGGTACTTATTTACTTATTTAAAAATTTATTCTCTTATAAACCTATATAACAACGCTTCTAGTAGCTCAGATTGCGTAGCATCTGATGAAACGATGATAAGACATAATTACGTTTGAAAGGCGCAGAAGGAAGTGGTAATAGCCCAGGGGTGCACAAATCACGGGCAACTAAATTTTTTACCTTGGCGTTTTAATATTAGTGGGTCCTCAGTATTGGACTTGCTACATGTCACCATTCTGGTGCCTAGAATTTTGAGATGGCTTGCAGACTTTTGAAAAATGTGTGCATCTGCATGTCCACTTGTGAGGTGGGCTGTACTGTCACTGCATCTGCTTGGGAGAACCGCGGAAAACCATAACAAAAACGGAGTAAAGTTTGCCGGTCTTCGGACTGATGTTTACACCCGGGAACTTCTGGGAAACACATTGCATTAAGCTTTAATTCTTTGTTTTGCAGGAAATTGTGGGTTGGTCGAAATTCTATCAAAGGGACTTACCATTTCACTGTTCATTACGAAATCAAGTTGTCGAATTCGTAGGAGCGAACTCTCAGACATTTTGTATAATACACACTGCCGATAAGAATTCGTTAAATTGGGAACCTGACAAAATATACACTATGGCCCCGTGGTCGGAACAAAATGGAAACCGTACCCTTTGAATCGGGGGTGTGCTCATCTGAAATATGAATTCTTACACCAGATATTATCAGGCTGGAAGTGGCCCGTTATGGTCACATGATTACAAGATCTATTGATTTGAAAAATGTCTGAATTAAATCTGGTTTCCATGTTCCATGCTTCGGCGTGGGTATAAATATTATCACAAGCTGTGAAGCGTCTGCGATGTTACACTGATTTTGATCCGCGTCCAAGCACAGCTACGTTAAAGCTTTCCTGGTATATTATACAGCCTTTTCAATTAATTAGATCCAACCACAGTGCCGACTAATTTGGTGTGATCCATTATTTGTATTAATATAACATCAGAGACCAGCATTTCATTTGTGTAAAAATATTAAACGCTACGTTAATGAACGCTTTCAGTTGGCCTCATTGATGAAAATTAAGAGACGAGAACTAGTATGTAATGTAGGCTGTTGTATTTTAACCCTTTAAAGACGAAGCTTATCTGTTTTAGACAATGACTCAGTGCATACCGCGCTTTAAACACTCTCCACTTCGGTTATAAAAACCAGTCTCTTAATGTTTTATAAGGGAAAAGTTGCTGTTTGTTCTGAGATCCGTACAAAACATATAAACGCAATGTGGGCACCACGTAGAATTTTTTGATGTTAAACCTGGTGGTATGTAAAGTTACCGCTAGGCTGTAAAAGGTTAATGTCGAATAAGTGAACGTTAGTTGCGATGTGTTAGGTTCGTATCGTGTGGAAGGAACATAGTATGTGGGTGCCTGGGAACAGGGTGCTGCAGCGAATAGGAGGGAGGAAGTAAGATAGGGGCGGAGAAAACTGAGCAACAAGCAGCTTCATGATTGTGCTATTCGCCAAATATAAGTGATCAGTCAAGACATGTGAAATAGGCAGGACGAGTATGTATGTATGTATGTATGTATGTATGGTGGCTTGTCTTACTGCATGGAACGTAAATAATTCTAAAGGTAAATTGATTTTTTGAATAATTGAGACTGTTTTGCCAAAATTTCATTGTAAAAGAAACTGTTCAGGTAATGTCGAAGCTGTTACGTTTAGCTACAGGCCTAAGGGCAAACACAAGCAAGCTAAGGACGCAGTAGAAATGAGGAGAAACTTTCTGAAGCGTATGCTAAGGAAGTGTCGAAAAATGGGAACGTGAAGCCAACGACGGCTTTGTTTCATAAAAGCCGATTCACATTATGCGACACGACACGGCAAGACACGGCACGACACGATAAAAGCCAGCTTGTATTCACGTCTACTGGTAGTGCAGACAGAATGTTTTCTTCCAATCCAAACGACAGTCTTTGTCTGTGTTTTTATCTGTCGGTGACCGGCTGGTGTGAATTTGAGCATACCAAGATATTTTGTCATGTCGTGTCATGCGGCATAATGTGAATCGACCTTAAAAGTCTGTTGAAATTCTGTCGCTATTCTGTGCTCACTCATTGTCATTCTTAGAGTTAGGATACGCAGCATTGACTGCTGTAAGCACTCTGCATTGCGAAGTCGTCGGAAGTACCTGCTTCACGGTTGGTACTGCAGTTTTGACCTTCAACGACAAAATGTTATGTGCAGGTTGCAACACCTTTTTCCATCAGTCTGTGTGTTAAGGGATCCTCAAGTTCAAAGCGGCTGTGTTCAGTGAAACTGTGATTTTAGAGTTTTCGTCGGTGGCTGCTAGGTGTAAGGGTGGACTAATGGCCGGGGTAGTTGTGTAAACTGTAGCTAGAAATAGGACAACGCAATTCCCATTACAAGCCTGGACAGGCCGTGAGGGCTGCAGGAGGTTGAGGCTCTCAGGGTTTCTAGGCATTCGCACATGAAGATGGTCAGGTTGTCAGCCCTACGCACCGGCCGCCTTTGCCCTCCAAGAATATCTCTCATATTCATTTCTGTTAGAGGCTGAGTCGACCGTAGAGTCCTCGTGCGTCTGGAAAGTTGAAATTAATAAAAAAAATCGTAATCGCCCCATCGGGAATCGAACCCGCGACCTTCCGGTTTGTAGCGCAGTATCTCAAGTAGACAGAAATAAGAAATGTTAATTAAATTTTCCATTTGAAATCTCAAGAGGTTTTGTATGCACGTTATTTAGTTGCTGTTGTATTTTTTCTTTTTGCGTAGCACAAAAAAGTTGGGCTTACATAAAGGAAAATCACAAATAAATACGGAGAATAATATGTTGAGATAGTTGTACACTTATAAGCATGTGCATAACTTTATGATATTGCTAATAAGTTACGTGATTTCTTATGTTATGGAGTGTATAAAAGTGAATAGTGCCGATCCCAGTGGCTGCGCGGTCTAAGGCATGGGTCTGCGGCCGAGCGCTTGCTGGGATCGTGGGTTCGAATCCCACCGGGGGCATGGATTTTTTTCTCTTGTACAGTGTTTGTGTTGTCAGGTAGAGGTCTCTGCGACGGACTAATCCCTCGTCCAGAGAAGTCTTATCGGCTGGGATGTGTGTCTGAGTGTGATCAAGTGAAAATAAACAACCTCGACACCTACTGTGAGTAGGTAGAAGAGGGACGGACTACGAAACGTACAAAAGTGAATAGAGTTTTGCCTGTCGCCACGTGGGAAGTTTTGAGGTACAGACTGATAGTGAACAGGCCCTGTTCTGAACGGTGTGATGAATTCTTTAATCTAAGGGACGTTTTGATAATTAGGGTTAATAAACTGTCACTTTCAAATTGGCCTCATTATTACAAATCTAGCAGAACGTTCAGATATGTCAATACAGCGCTATAAACTGGTGGCAGGTCACATTACCACCACTAAATGCACTTTCTAGAGGGTGGTCATGCTTCGTTCCCTTGTTGCATCCCTTAGGCTATTTCACACCCCGGCGCATTGCAACTGTGCTCTATTCTCTAGTGGTACCATGAAAGCCATCACCCGTTGTGCTAATATTTCCACTATCGTCCCCCGCCAACGCCGCGGGGAATTGAGACCTAACATTATCATCAAACGCATTAGAACAAACACAATCATCGGACTTTATCAGACCCCAAGCATTGATACCCTTATAACGGGAACATCCATTAACCATTTCCACGTGACACTGCTGTTTCGTATCTGTATGGCTGATGTTTGAGAAGGTGGCCCGTGTGGCTCAGTCAGCATAGTGACCAGGCTACGGTATGGATGGCTGGAGACGTGGGGTTCGATTCCTTACAGGGACAGAGATTTTTGTCTTCTGCAGAGCGTCTGGTCTTCTGCTGGGATCTGCGGATCTTCTGCCCAATGGGTAAAGTGTTTCCTTCCATGGGGTAAAGTGGCTGGGACGTATTCGTAAAGCTGACCAGTTACTCACATACAATATTCCTCCAAATAATGCGCTATTATTATTCTAAATGTCTGTATATTACAGTATTATAGTATCACAGTACGTATATGCAGTCCACTGCCTCTACCTTCCTCAGTGAAACATTCAGTTCCCAGTACATAGGTATCCAATATACTACGTACTTAACATTGCAACTATTGCTCTACGATAAAATATTTTAACCACATCCATTATTTCATGTAAATTCTCTGTTCCTGTTCACATTCATATTTGAACTAATCTAGTGTTCTAATATTGTTTAAATAAAACAAAGATCCACCACAAGTTGACCCACATGTTAGCTGACCGTCTCTTATATATTTGACACTTTGTAACATGTGCAAGTGTTGTTATTTCTGATTGTGTAACTTTTACTTTATAGTGACTCCCTGAAGATGATCCTATCTGGGATCGAAACGTGTCCGATCAGCATACAAATATTATAATATAAAGACATTTAGCATAATCATAGTGCAGTAAAATGTAAAGCAGTCCCATCACAGGCCTGGACAGGCCCTTGGGGTTCTAGGAGGTTTAGGTTCCCAGATATCTAGACAGTCAGCACATGAAGGTGGTCAGGTTTCAGTCCTACGCACCGGCCGCCTTTACCCGCCACGAAATATTCCTGGTACTCATTTCGGTTAGAGGCTGAGTCGACCCCAGGGCCATAGAGCGGCCGGAAGGATTGTGTCAATGAAAACAGTAGTGCAGTAGTTTGACGAATATTGAACTTGATTAATAATTGTGCGCGGTATGAATAATGTAACACTCATCAGTCACGTTTGTCTGATGCTGACGTTAAGAATGCATACATGTTCCCTCCTGCATATACGCATATCTTCATGCCATGGTGCGTAATTGAAGGCACAGCGACACATCTACCTCTTACAGTCTTAGGGTGAGGCAACCCATTGTGAGGCGGACACGAACAGATGAATAAAATGACCGTCAGCCACACCTATAGTGAACAATATTCATTGTTTGATGTGCAACATGTTTCGGCTTACCTGTAAGCCATCATCAGGCATAGGTTAAAAGTACTTGAGAATGTGTTTTTTGCAAAGTTTTCTCACTTATTTTTCACCTGTGCGTCATAATGACTTACAGATAAGCCGAAATATGTTGCGCATTAGAGAATAAACAGTATCCAATATAGTGCGATTGACCGTTTTTTATTCATCTATTATTTACCTTTTACACTTGAGGGTGTTATTTCTGGACCTAGAAAAAGAAACATAGCAGAAGGATGAGAAAGGTTACGTAGGCCTAATATCGAGCCTCAAATTTGTATTCTTCGCTTATAATTTTAAGGCGGTTAAATTAAAGGGGGTGGAATGATGGGGGCGTATAACACATACATAGGACGACAAATGCAAATTTTTGGTTTTGAATGTGCAAGAGAAGGGGATGACATAGTGGTTACAAGACTGGAATAATATTTTCACCAAACAAGATTGTGACGAATTGTTTTCCTAAGTACTTTAGTGTTTGGTGGAAAGCACACTAGCTGGATGTCCCTTTATTTTGCGGTAACAAATGATAGCGAGTTTTGACAGCTCATAGACAACAACTGTTTTAAATTTAAAATGCCTTTCGCCACAAGTGGAAGAAGATTTGACTGCACGCAGTCACAACTTTCACTTCGAGAGCTGTGCAGAAGCAGCAGGTTGCCTGCATGATGCCACTGGTCAACTGTGTACCGACGGCCTCTGATATTTAGAGCCTTGTGTTGAATGGTAATCAAAATCAATTTCTGCTATCAGTATGTCCATTTATTACACACATTTAATTACAGTACTTACAAGAATGCGAGAAGTTAATATCTTGAAAATGTGAGTCGGTCCCGGGACCCATGTCGGTCACGGGACCCATATTTCCCCAAATATGTCTCGCATTTCTTCGTCCCGTTTAATATTTCAAAATGAAGTGCGCCTTACATTCGGGAAAATACCATGCAATTTACGAGTATTTTATTCTAGAACCTGTCTAATGTAACACTTATGTTTTGTACAACTATATAAGCTATTTACAGAGCTTATTACTTTATATTAATATTCATATAGCGAAGTTTAACGTGCACTATACACATGAGACTGAGATATCGTAAATTTGGCAACCGTGTTGTTAAAACATCATTTAGAAATTTTTGTGGTTGTAAAACAAAACTTTATTTAGTTACTGACGTCCTGTAACTGAGAAATTAACCCCTTCACACATCTCTTAATTATTTTGGGGTTGGTTTTACTCATACTACAAACATAAAGTGTGTCACGGTTGGCAAATTTCTTACCAAAAGAGACCTACAGTCGTTGTTTGTTTTAGTATCTACACACAGTAACATAACCCTTTCCATGCTGCTGCTTATTTATAGGTAACCACTTCTGTCGGGGTACTTTTCATGTTGTTTACAAATCCGTTGCCGAAATATCAAAAATACGTAGAGTCAAACTCGTTTATAACGTCATGAAAGGGACCGAGTATTTTGTGTCGTTATAAACGAGTGTTGTTATAACCGAGGAGTATGATGTTATGGTTAACAGTGAGGAATTAAATGGTGCCACAAAATCTGGCGTTGTAGATGAGGTGTCATATATACCGATGTCGTTATAAACGGGTTCGACCGTATTTTGCTTTAACTGTGGAGAAAGAGCTGTCCATGTTGCTGTCACTGATCTTCAATAGAAGCAGCGTATCTAAAAGACGTTTTGCGTGTGTGGATATAAACGGTTAAAAACGCGTAACTACTTTGCACTAATGCAATGGCATTAGTACAGTGTTTCAAATTATAACTCGTGTGTCTACAAAGCGGGATGTATAACTTTCAGAGAATCTGGATAGTATTTAGGGCATTGCTCATTACCTGGCTCAAAATATATGGGCCTAAACGACGTTTCGGTCACAGGACTTTTCCTTCCACATGTATAAGAACAGCTAAATATAATGTCTTTCACAATGCCAGTGTACTGGATATGAACATGGGCAAGACATGGACTGGCCAAGACAAACGTGGGTGCTCAATTTGGCGACGGGTTTAAGGAATTAGTTGTAAATCTCTGAATGCTGCTTATGAAAATTGGCCACCGATCATTTTCATAACTAGAGCGGAAAATTCAAGTTTCAGAACCGCACGCGCGCCGTTTTACTTCTCTGATATCGGCTGCTTGCTGTTCTACAGTAAGAGACCGGGTCGTCAGGTGTGGCATTGCTTATGGCGACTTGCCATTCTCCCTGCATGTCCAGCATGTGCTTACGTTCGCTCAGAGTTAGGGTCGATTCACATTATGAGCAACGGCACAGCACGGTACGACACTATACGACACGACAAAATATTCTTGCATGGTCTTCACATGCTCGAATTCACATTAGTCCGTCACCGATAGCTAACGACAAAGACAGTGTCGTTGGTATCCATAGAAGAGAATATTTTGCCTGTCTGTTAACTGACGGTACATAATGAATGCACGCTGGTTTTTGTCGTGTTGTGTCGCTGTCGTGTCGTGTCGCTGTCGTGTCGTGCCGTATGATGTGAATCGACCCTTACGAGGATCCTCAATAACGTCCTTGATTATTTTTGCGACCTGCCACAGACAGACAGACAGACAGGCAGGCAGGCAGACAGACAGACATGATGAAGCTAATTGTCGCTTGTTGCAATTTTGCGAACGTGCGTAAAGAAACATATGGGGATGGGAAATTAATATTGAAATGTATGTTAAAGAAAGATGTGTGGGAAGATGTGGAGTGGGTTTGTTTGGCGTAGGACATACAACTGTGTTGGTCTCTCGTGAGCACGGTGAAACGCCTTCGGCTTCCATAAAGCCAGGGGGCGTTTCCTTGACTCGGTTAGTGATTAATATGCAAGACGGACTCTGCTTCACTGAGTTGGTTATTACATAGAGACTCCACTTCAGATAGACATTCCGTTTCCCTGTTACAAATATCAAACTCTTGTAGAGCACGATTAATATGGCATGGCACACGGCGACGCGTGGGAGGGGAAGTAAAGGCGCAGCAGGAGAATGGAGTGGGTGTCCAGCATTCCTTGCAAGACCGCGGAACATAGTCTCTCCAGCACAATACAAATGCTACCAGCTGACAGCCACATTTCGGCTGCAAGTAGTCGACTGAACTCGCCCCTGCCGAGTTACATGGACTCGTCCGTTTCACCGAAAGACGAAATCTGGTTTCTGCGCATGTGCCATCTAATCCTGACTGCACTATACCTTACGTTCTTGTCAGCACGGACATGTGAGGTTTCAGGTTCATATGGCGGTGAGTATAGAGGTTAGGGGATCTTTACGTTTGACGTCATGTAGTTAGCTACCGCCGTTTCGGGGGAACCTGTTGCCTACATTTTCGTTATTATGCTCAGAGGATGGGGCAGCAGCTTTCTCCGAGACCTTGTTACCAGTTTCTCAAATGACACAGCGTTACGTCCTGCAAGACTGTAGTCCAGGAACGCAACAATGCTGGGCGCCGGGACGCCATGGCGACTAAACGTTGTACTGAGGCGGCTAATTCTAATGAGTCCTCAGTATGGAACTAGCTCCATGTCACCCTTCTGGGGCCTAGAATTTTGTGTTGGCTCTTAGATTTTTGGAAAATTCATATACCTCTGTTGTAGTCTGTGAAAGAAGTGATTTATAAGAGACCATGGAGCAATTCAGGTTGTGGGGCTAAATAGACTGAGTGTGTGTGTGTGTGTGTGTGTGTGTGTGTGTGTGTGTGTGTGTGTGGAGAGAGAGAGAGAGAGAGAGTAGGGGAGAAATCGCTGAATAGGAAATGGGTATGGGTACTACTAAACATTACTGTGTTTTCGAATGTGGCTCCGTGTAGTCTGGGACATAAATATCGACGTTTCAGAGGAGGATGCTGCTTTGAAAACGTCTGTACATGTTTACGATATGCCTCCATCATCGTGGAATTCCAAATTTCACGTAGACAGCTTAAGATATTCTTACTGAGGTCTCTCTACTCATTGTTTCGTTGAACCGTGATTGCTGGCAGCCACTGTCTTCATTATACTATACTGACACTTCTGTCCACATGCAGCAGCTCCCTGCCCACGGCTTATTGCCTATAAAGTCATTGACAAACGGAAGCACATTCGGCCGTACTGGATGTTATTAGCTACTCACAAGATAGCTTCTCGAGCACTCACTAAAATTCCGAGGGCCACAGTATTTCCTGAATTGTGACACAGCAATCCATTCTCAAACTCGGAATAGCTTGCACGTAAGGAACAAGAGTTACTCTTCTTCGATGTCGTTATGTAAGTCGCAGCTGCTCTGGTTTGTCACTTGGTTTGTCTGGTCGTCACTCGGCGTGTGCAGTAAAGTTTAATTTCTTTGCGCCAAGACCAGCGGAATCGCCAACAATTTCACTATTGCTGTACCGGTGAAATTGCAAGGGAATAATTCAGACACTCCATATTCGATAGAGGATTTGAGCACAAAGTTGAATGTTATTGTAACAGAAGTTTGGAGGGTAATGGATTTGTGAATACAAAGGATTGAATTTATATCCGTGTAAATAATGAAATTTGCTGTCAAGAATTGTCATAATTATAATCCTATGAGAGCTAATCCTTCCCATGCTGGTTAGTGTATTTTATCACCACTGGAAACGTATGATTTGTATTGCTAAATATCCACTAACTGTTGAGAACTAACAGAATATTTTCTTTCACTGATCTAAAATGTCTTATAAATGGCGACTAGAAGGAGCAGTGTTTTGATGCGAGATATGTTGCGTGTGCCATGGAAAGGGTTAAATATTCATTATTTTGTGTGGCTGAGTTTGTCTGTTTTCAAACATTACCAGACGACCTTATTTCAGATGTACGTTAGGCATCTTATGGCACTTTGGGAAACCTTCTGGTATTTTGTTTTCAGAAGTTTATAAAGAGAACACAGATTTATACCAGTTTTGTCCCAACTGGAGAGTTAGTTCTGAGGTATCATGTATACATAGACACTGTAAAGTCACGAAGAAAATATTGCAACAAAGCAAGTTTTAATATTGGCCTATTTGCAGTGCAAGATAACGTAGGTCTGTTTCAGAGCAATACATATTTCCAGCTGTAATTTTAAAGACGGTGATCACAAACCTTTGGATATGCTTAACAAGTAATTTCTTTATCCGTGATTAACTAATGACTACAGTAGGAGCAGCGTAAATAAATTGGCATAATTGATTTTGTTGACATTGGCACTTCATTCATTCCCTTTAGTCTTCATAAAATAAACCTTGGCACGGGAAGAGTTAACGATAATATTTCTTTTTGTTTTTTTTTTCAGTTACAGTGCTGATCTCTATGTTTCCTTATGACGGCCATGTCGCTTTGTAGGCTTATGCCACATGTAATTGTGTCCTTCGGAAAGAGTATGTGTAATTTTGATATAACAAAATCGCTGTACCTGGCAAAGGGGTTTAACACAGCATGGGAATGGTTTTAACTGAAACCGAAATATCGCAGTTTGAAGCTATCTGTCTTATTAAATGCATTAATCAGCCGTTTTAATACGGCATGAACACCCAAAACTTCGGAGACTCTCTGTGTGTCTGTCTTCATGGACTGGTGTACATTTATGCACATGTATTTATCATAATCACCAACTCACAAAGGTCATTGCTTGTACCTCATTGGCATAGTTATTCAATATATGTTGACCCGAGCGAGCTGTGATTTTAATAAATGTGAGTGACGCAAAACAGGATGCAACATTTGAAGTGTGCATAGGCCTATGTGCAGCCCTGATGGCTAATTTAAGCTGCGACCAATCCCAGAATGGACCTCAATCATTATTGTTGGCCTAGTTCGCTTTTGCTTGCTTTTGATGAAATAGACGTGTGATAGTGTCTGAATTGTTTAAACACGATTTCAATTTGTTCCCGGTATGCGTCACTCCTTACATGAGCCATTCCTTACGGTCACACAAAATGTCCCCGAATTATTGCAAGTTTATCCCGTATTGGCGTCACTGACGTAAGAAGGCATTACGCTGCACTTACTCTAATAAGAATCCTCCTGTCAAACACAGAACATTATAATAGAACTTATACTGCACAGTGACAATTTCAGTTCCTTTCTCCTACACCAGACTAGATAATGGCGCTCTGGTCGCTACAGGACTAGCAGGTAAACTATGCGCCGCCGCTGCTGCAGCTACGGAATGATGATGATAGTAGAGAGGCGGCGGATACGATGCAGTTGTAGCCGAAGATGTGGTAACACCTGCGGTGCTTCCGTCTAAATGGTGATGGTGATGCAGTGGAACTCCATGGTGGTGATTGCTGCCACTGCTAGCACTGGCCGCCACTGCTGCTGCAGCTGCTGCCGCCTCGTGGTACAGTATCGGAACTCTGACGAGCCTCTGAGCGGCGTGCGCCATGTTGGCCGCTTCCAACTCGGCAGCCAATTGCCTTTTCCATTTGTTTCGGCGATTCTGGAACCAAATCTTTACCTGAGTTTCTGTTAGGTGTAAGGATGCCGCTAAACCTGCACGTTCAGAACTCGAAAGATATCTTTTCATGTCGAATGTTGATTCTAATTGGAAAACCTGACTTCGTGAGAAAACCGTACGTGTTTTCTTCTTTCTCTTGTTATTGTTATTGTTGTTTGCATTGCTATTGTTACTATTGCTAGAAGCCGAGCCGTTTTCCTTTTTTACGTCTTTGCTATCGTAATCGTCATCCTCATCGCCGTCCTCTTCAATCTCCATGTTTTCCATGTCCTTATGTTCCCTCGTATGCTGGTGCATGCTGCCGAAGGGCTGCGGTGACTTCACCCGCCCAGCGAGATGCAGTCCCGAGCCGGTTATGTAAGATTCACTAGTTAAGAAAGCCGGATGGTGATGTGAATGACCGCCCAGGATGTTGGTGAGGTGGTGATGGTGGTGGTGATTCGTTGTTAGGTGTCCCGTTGTGGAGGCGTGTGGAGCTGAGGGTGGGAGTCCCGGACTGCTTCGGGGTGTACTGGAACAGCGATCCTCTCTGGCAGCCCCCGTCGTGCTCTCAAAGTGATTGTCCTCGGAGGAAGACGGACTTCGCATGTTGTCTGTCATATTGGCCGTGACGATAGTGGAGCCACGTGGTGAAGCAGGTGGACTGGTTTCGTCGTTTGTTGTTGTGGACCCACCTGAAATTGAGAACGCCATGAGCTAAATATGTTTCTAACAAGCAAGGTGAATGGCCGACGATCACATCTGCGTCATTAGACAATTGTGATTGTCATCAATGGCCACTTAATTTATTTGTTTCGTTCTAAACACAGTCGAACACTCCGCCCTAAGGAGTGTGTTCCTGCACGTTCTGTGGGACGTAGCCACACCAGTAGAATTAGAAGAATAAAATATACGTACTTTTCTGCGTTTCATAAAACTCTTAAACACCTTGCATGGACTCCACAGCGTTTGTTAGCTTCGTGCATGCCAGCCAAAGGAAGTAGGTAGATTCATTTCTTGCCTCAAGGTCAAAAACTGTAGTTTTGCACATGCGTCATCTTGGCAAAATGAAATATATTTTGGAAATTAGTACTGCCAGGCGGTGCGGTTGCTTTTCGGCATGATCCAAATTCTAGATCAGGATTCACTTCTGTCAGGGAGTACAACTGTGTTACAAAACAGTGACACAGGTTGAGGACTGAGGTAAAGAAAAATAGAAAAAAAGGCGTGGATGAAGGAGACAAGGCCGATTTTAAAGCAAAAGCGTATTGATAATGAATTTGCAGTTAGAATCCGTGTTAAGTGGGTCCCTGTCGCCACAGCATGACACGTCCTCAGGTTGCGGATGGAGGAAAGGCCTCCAGTTGTGGAGGACAGCTACGAATACGTTGAAGAAGCAGTCGCGGACAGCCGACAAAGGGTGGTCGTCCAGCTTGGAGGTTGGGCGAGGTGCTAACAACTCCTCACCGTAAAAAAGAATTCATGTTACGAAGCACCTTACAAAGCCTCGGACCTGGACTGATCCATTGGATAGGGACAGGTGGCGGGCTGTTGTAAATGCGGCAATGAACCTTGGGGTTCCACAAAATGCGGGGAAGTTCTTGACTAGCTCAGGACCTGTTAGCTTTTGAAGAAGGACTCTGCTCCGTGAGTTAGTTAGTTATTTTTAGTTAGAATGGAAACCCTTGGTCCCTTAACCATTGGAAGCGTGGCGGTTACTGCGTGTATTGCAAGCTTTGACTTGTGGAAAATTCTCCATTTCCCCCACAAAATGCGTGCATGTTTTTCTTTCCAGTCTAAGACAAAAAGTAACTATTTCGGTAAACATTATTAACAGACTCGTTTCTGTAATGGAGACAGTGTGATTTTTTTCGGGGTAGGAACTGAAATTTTAGATGTTATACAGTTTAACTTTAGGATTAAAGGTATCATTTGATGACTTTTTTCATCTGAATACCTTAAAAAAACGTCGAATGAGAAAATGTTTGTGAAACCGGACGGATGTGGGGGGAAAAATGGGTGGTAGGCTGTGAGGTAATATTGTGGCTGTTTTTCTGGAAGTAGCAGTGGAAGCGTGAGTCACGATAGGCACAAAAATACTAATAACAATACATAATGGAATAAGCACCTTTTCGGATGTGTGGTAGTAGACGGAAAAATTACAAATTAATTGTTAGAGTTGGTTACAACTGACTCAGTACCGCACATGGACTTTCGCGTTTCATACAGCAGGCAACTCCCACACCAACTAAATTAGTATAACCTTAAGCCTCAGTATGGTAAAGTTCAGCCTGCAACTGGCTGTGAAGGCCCAGAGGGGGAGTAGAGGTATAGCTCCACTCCTTCTTTAATCTCGGCGCTAGATGGGGGTGGGTGGACAACACCACGCCCCGCCCGCTTTACCTCCGGTAAAGAGACCCGATACCCATTGTACTGGAGGCTGGGTGGGCCCAAGGGCCGGTGTGGACGGGTGCGGAAAATCTCACCCACACTGGGATTCGATCCCCGGACCGTCCAGCCCGTAGCGAGACCTTAAGACTGCACTGTCTGTAAATTCGTTGTGAGTTATATTCAACTGCCTTACAGTAAGTTCCACTGATATGTTTTTTTAATACTATTGTGAAAGTCTCTGGTTCCCTAAAAGCAAGGTAACTGCACGTTATTTTTTTTCCTAGAAGACACGAAGCTTTAGTAGACGCTTAATCGATTTGTGTGGAAAGTTAAATTGATGTAATCGCTTGGGTGGACAGAAGCCCTGCACGATCGGGAACAGACTGCAGCCATAGAAGCGTCCATTAGCACCCAGTTCCGTTTTCTGTCTTTGCGTTTGAGTCTGATTAGATAAAACGTGGATGTAACATCATGCTGCTGCGGTAACAGAAGGAAATTAACTATCTGAAGCATGAACTTTTCCTTCTTAACCCTTTAAAGACGAAGCGTATCTGTTTTATATAAGGACTCAGTGCGTACCGCGCTGTAAACACTCTCCACTTCGGTTATAAAAACCAGTCTCTTAATGTTTTATAAGGCAAAAGTTGCTGTTTGTTCTGAGATCCGTACAAAACACATAAACGCAATGTGGGCACCACGTAGAATTTTTTAATGTTAAAGCTGGTGGTATGTAAAGTTACCGCTAGGCTTTAAAAGGTTAATACTTATGGGGTCTCGTTACATTAATTCGTACCTCACAAACAGCACACGTCTTAAGCATTACAAAGACCGACTGGTTAATAAAATTTAGATAAATAATCACTCTTTATTATCACAAGAATGTGAAACACATAAACTGTGAGCAAACGTTACGGTTTTAATGTTAAAGCAGGTGGTTCGTGTAATAACTCTTGTACTCCCAGGGGTTAGTACAGGGCAAAGTGAAATGCGTCTATCACAAAGCCACTTGAAATTTCTACTAGCAATTTTTGTGGCAAGAAACGTATTTATTGACTATTCATAAACAAAGTAAAGTTGTCACTGTTCACACCATGAAGGTGTATGGAGCTTATTCTTAACCTCGGCGCCGGATGGATGTGACTGCTCAGTATCAAGCGCCGACCTTTTACTCTGGGCAAAAATTCCGGTACTCATTTAATAGGAGGCTGGTTAGGCCCCCAGGGCCGATCTGGACGTTTTGGAGAAGAGAAAAATGTCTTGCCCCTGCCGGTGTTCGAGCCCTGGACCATCCACCACGTAACCTAGTCGCTAGACCGATCACGCTACTCCGGCGCCCTTATTGAATACCCATACAAATTCAAATCCAAAATACACTCTTGTTGGGGGACCCCCCCCCCCCCCACTCTGTTTAATGAACATCCAACATATGTCGGCCCAGCTGAGCGGTTATGAAGGGATGACAATACATTGTAGTCTGTGTCGAATTTGGAACATAAAATCTGCTGAGAAAATTTATACTCACGTGAAAAAAAAAATAGTTTTTAAATGCATTTTATTTCTAAGACCCTAAGTTAAATATTTTAAAAATTTCTGAAAGAACGATACACTCGTGCTACAGTATGTAGCTACTGAACTTGACGGAACACCAGTTAGTTGTGCTGCTGGCTGGACATGGGGACGTAGCTGCGAGGGTGTTCGGCTCATCAGCACCGACTGAAGCGTACCTTGCACTTCAGTTTATTACTGCCCTCTTCTGCTTCTATTTATAACTACTAAAATATCTGCTAAGAGAGGCGTACATGTCGACACAAGTGCATGCATTAGTCTTTCGTATACTGTAAAAATTACTTACGAACGCGAACAGTTGCATTTCGGACATGTTACAGTTTAACATGTGTTTATGTAGTCTTCGCACTTCCTTTACTTTTCTGTTATTTCTGCCTTTCCTTAATTTCTTTCTCTACGTCTGTCTTTCTTTTTTCCATTCGTTCATTTGCTGTCTGCCTCTGTCTTTCTGTCGCTGCAATGTGCAAGGTACACGTGCCTGTCAAGTTATCAGTCACAGACGTTACCTCTGCTGATATACTCTGCATATGTATAATTTTCAGTTACCAAAATACATTCTCTCTGTCACTAATTGAATATATTGTAGTGCGTTGTGTTTATTTGAGTGAATAAAGGAGAGCTGTTACCTTAATGTGGACACAAATCAATCAAATCTTCACCATTAGTATTAAATGCAGGCTCGTCCTGGATTGCAGCGAAATTTTTTAATTAATTAATTGACTGTATATGCATTTATGTAACGCTCAATTATAATTAAATCATTGTGAGTTCTTTGATGTTGGTATATCAATCCAGTCGGTCGCTATTACAAGTCATTTCTTCATTATACTGAAGAACACACACATGCAGGTGCTACGTGTCTCCTCATGTTCTGTTATTTGATGTCCGGTAGGCCTGTCTACAGTAGTGAGTTTATAGCAGATTGCATGTCTTCCTGATGTTGAAGAACACTCACATGCACATAGCCACTTATCTCTCAGTTTCTTGGTTTTAATGCATGTCGGCCCTATTCAGTTTGTCTGCATTGTACTTAGGTGTTTTCTTCCTTACACTGAAGAATACACATATGCAGGTACTATATAAGTGTACACTAATCAAAAAATGTTAATTTTAAATCTTACTGTAACATTGTTTCTGCCGCAGATACTGGCTTGTTGGTGCCAGAGTACCCTCCGTTATGGGACAGATATGTGGGCAGTGACCATCTGAACATCATTTTACTTGCTCGTTTTGTGCGCGGTTTGATTTGTGACGGAAGGTTTTCTTACTTCAGAAATGCATGTTCTTCCTCATCGGGGGAAAAAAACTGTAGAATACGGAACAAAACCAAATACACACTTGGAAAGAATGGATAAACCTCGCGTTCTGTTAGAGCTTTTAAGTGTAATCCCAATATAAGAAGATACAGGGCGACAGAACAGTTGCTAAAGTCATTAAACGTGGGAGTTCGTTTACTTATTTCGAACTTCGTTCATAGTTTGTGTAAAATCTGTGCTCTTGTGGGGCATTACGCAGCGTCGAATTGTAATCCTTCGACACACACTATCGGTCCCATCTTCAAGGGACAAGGAGTCCAAGACCCTTGAAAATGGGACCGACACGTTGTCCCGAAGCGTCTGTAGAGGATTACCATTCGACGCTGCGTAATACCGCAGAAGAGCCCATATCTCAACAAAATTGGGGGGGGGGGGGCGAAGTCTCAAATGACGGATAGTTTGCATGCTTTGGAATAGTAATATTTGGTGGTGTGAAAAGACGGCGAGGTGTCAGTACAGTGGAAGACAGTAACTCTGAGCCACATATTGCGTTAGTAGCATGCAAGTGTTTACGTACTTACGAAGCATAGGAAGTTACAAAGTGTGAAGTGAGTTCCGTACAGCCAAAATTTCTCAACATGCTTCGGTGGCTCTGTGTGCGTAACATTTACTTCATGTTGCTGTACATGGTGCTACCTTCGTTTGAAGGGCTCTGTCCATAAGGTGCCACGATTATCTAGGTATGTCGTGGGCAGTCACTGGAGATTTTTGGTTTTGATTTAAAAAATCAGTGTTTTGTCCAGGGACTGCTGGATGTTGGTTGTTCAAGAGTAGGCTAACCTTGTGTATTTTAGCGGGAAACAGAAAAAACCGTTATGCATAGTGAAGCATTATGAAAATTTTATTATGAGTTCAGTAATTATAATAAATAAAGAGATCCAAGGTATTTATTTGTTCTTAATCGCTGTAGACTTTTCGCATGTTGTAGTTTTCTGCAACAAGTTGTTGGTTTGTAACCCAGGCGAAAGCCGGTCACGTGGCTTTTATATACTCTAATATATTATTCCATGGAATAGAATCCTTCTGGAGAAGCTACAATTCCTCAGCTTCTCAAGAAATTCCCCAAATTTTACGGATCCCGAATGTTCATTACCGTGTGTACAACAGCCCGCCACCATTTCTTATCCTGAGCCAGATCAGTCCAGTCCACGCCATCTGAAGACTTTTTTCAGGACCCGTTTCAATATTATCCTCTCATTTACGCCTAGGTCTTCCAAGTGGTTTCTTTCTATGGGGTTTTCCACCAAAACCTATACGCACCTCTCTTCTCTCCCATACGTGCCACATGCCCCACCTGTCTCATCCTTCTCGGCTTGATCAGCCCAATTATATTTGTTGAGGATTACAGGTCCCGAACCTCTCCCTTATGCAATGTCCTCCAGTCCCCTGTTACCTCGCCCATGTGTGTGTGGGACAGTCATTGTCAGATACCAAGGACGCGTGTGATTTTCGTGCACTAACACAAGTGGCAGCTGTGTGCTTGGAAGTGTGCTACCTACAGGATGACTTGCAATGTAACACAGGACAGAGGTAGGAAGGAAGGAGGATAGACGAGAAAGAAATAAAGAAACGAATGAAAGGAGGTGAAAGTTTGATCTGCTTTGAATTCAAGAGTCCTTTTCCTCTGGTATTTTTTGACTTGTAAACATGCCTACATGATTTTAGTTTTGTTTGAAGTATCTTGACCGCAAGTTAGTGGAATACTAGCCTGCCCCGCCGCCTACTTGCTGTGTGTAAAGGGGGCAATCCATTCATTAGTCAAGAGACCGCTCTACAGCACGGGGAAGTGGCTAAATGCCAGAGGCTCTCTATACACACTAAACCACTCTAATTTAGAAGCAACTGCTGTATCTTTTTTAATAGTCTTTTCAAGTGTTTAGATTCAGTGGAAACTGGAAGTCTATACAAGCTGTCTATAGCAGCCACTGTAGCTACATTCAGCATCGTCCACTGATAATACAAAGGAAGTCTGTCTTGCTATTTAAGGAAAAAACCACTGTTATTTGTTTTGCACCCGTGGTATATTGAACAGCGATATCAGTTAGTCGCGCTGCGTTTTGTCGATTGACAGGGGAAGAAAGGATTTGGAAGGCGGCAGTTATGGCATACTTTCGAGCAGGGACACACCCAAGGGGGGCTGCCGGCCTGCAGTACCCCCAAACCCCACAAAACCGAAATTAAAAAAAAACATAGATTTTGTAGATATTATGATATCAAAACAGATACGTAACCAACTACAACACGAAGTATTGCTTATTTATTTTAAGATGTCAGTTTACAAAGCCCGACATATTTCGATGATTAAATCATCACCTTCGGGGACATCTTCTCAGTAGAATATGAAAAACTTCTTGGTGTGCTATCTACATTAAATTCACAATTACACCACGATTGTTACCATGGATGTTATTAGTTAAAACGTACTGTTACAGCTATACACAAAGAACTGCGTTGTCAACATAAAAGACGTGTGAAAAGATATAAGCGAAGTGCTAGTGGTGGAGGTGTTTTGAACATTGTTTTAACAGCCTTTTATTTCCTTTTTATTTAAAGACTGTAAAAATATGCTTTAACTAATAATATCCATGGTAACAATCGTGATGTAATTGTGAATTTCATGTAGACAGTACACCAAGAAATTTTTCATGTTCTACTGAGAAGATGTCCCCGAAGGTGATGATTTAATCATCGAAATATGTCGGAATTTGTAAATTGATATCTTAAAATAAATAAGCAATACTTTGTGTTGGAGTTGGCTACATACACCATGTACCAACACGGTATGAAAAATGTTAAATTGTATCAAAAGTTTTACGTGATTTACTGTTCAGCTAAAATCAGCCACTCGAATCGGCTGAGGAAAAGTGCATTAGAATTCTGAAAAACAAGTAAACAAGCTTGAAAAACAAGGTAGGACGCTGTGATTGAGTCATGGAAGGTGCAGTTATATTCGTACGCATATCAACGCCTTTGCAAACAGTGTTATGCTGTACTTACGACATGATTTTTATAACATAATTTTTAAAATCAAACTTAAATTATATATAGCCTCAGAATCAACCCCCACCCAAGAACAAATTCTGGGTGCACACCTGCTTTCGAGCACTGTCCCCGTATTTGCCTCAAAGGACTAACAGAAACAAGAACTCTCCTTCAAAATGTGCAGCCTCCGGGCGGAATACGAAGGATGAGTGTCACTCGACCACCGAATTTGGTCAACAGCAAGTGTCAAGATGTGTTCATAGCACGAAGTGCCTCAGTCTAGGCGCATAGCGAGCAGTGTACCCGTGAGATCCGAGTGTCAGGTACGATTAGGGTCTTCTGGGATGTGGAGCCATGTAAATGGGTCGATAGACCCGGACGTTTCAGAGGAAAGAGCTGCATCCTTCATCTGACCTTGAAGAAGGAGGCTGCTGGTTTTTCCGTAACCGTTATACTTGTCTACCGCCTTAACGTCGTAACCAAAAACAGCTGTGCCATGGCTCAGGCGGTTAGCCGCCGGCCTCCCACCGCGGAGGCGCGGGTTCAGTCCAGGCTCAGTCCATGTGGGATTTGTGGTGGACAAAGTGGTACTGGGACAGGTTTTTCTCCGAGTACTTCAGTTTTGCCCTGTTAGTTTCATTTCATCGGTGCTCCATTACTCGGTAAAATAAAAAAAAAACTAATCATCTTCATCACAGGGTTGCACAAGAAGCCTCAAGGCTGCGGTGCGTCCGTAGCGTGTGCTGCGGGGCCCTTCACCACTAAAAAACACCCAAAACACCGACATTTGAATTATTCTAAATCTATTATTGTGCTTACGCGTGCCTAATTTCAGGCGCAT
The DNA here is from genome assembly GCA_013340265.1 of Coptotermes formosanus. Lineage (NCBI taxonomy): Eukaryota > Metazoa > Arthropoda > Insecta > Blattodea > Rhinotermitidae > Coptotermes > Coptotermes formosanus. The sequence goes on from BLKM01001182.1 coordinate 40,659, forward strand.
TCGCATAAATAGCGAAAAGCGCCTCTTAACTTTGTCGTGTCTGTCTGTCTGTCTGTCTGTCTCTCTGTCTGTCTGTCTGTCTGTCTCTCTGTCTGTCTGTCTGTCTGTCTCTCTGTCTGCCTGCCTGCCTGCCTGCCTGCCTGCCTGTCTGTATCAGCTCTGCTCCCACAGGATGCTTTTCTGTCAAATTTGATACTGGGGACTTTGGCAAAAAAATTCTGTCGATATAATCCAAATGTGGTTGAAATCAGACAAAAACGTCGGTCGCATTACATGTAGATCGAAGTACGTTTATATTGTTGACAAGAGTAATAAATATTTTGCAACCGGACAGCAGTTAAAGAGATCACATTTTTGTGTTTCCGTGGCAACACAGCTACATATACTTCAACAGTAACACAAAGTAACGGACTCTTGAGTTTTCGTGGCAACAATGTTCAGGCGAACGAACCACAGCGTTACGGTATACGCACGTTGCCTGGCTCGTTTCCCTTCTTATATTGTCATGTTATTATTTATTTTTCCTTCGTCATATTCTTCGCCCTATATGCCTCCACGTTCTTCTGCTTGTGTTTACGGCTTCCTGTTTTACTCTTTGGCTTAATTTATGCTTCTTTTATCTATTTCTACTTCCCTACATTTTCTGGGTACAGCCAATAATATCGTCGCTTCCCATTGCCAGTGAACGAAGTAGACGGAGGCCACATGCACATCGATGACAGAGTGTTATATAGTTTAATAGTGTTTGTAACTAACAGCCACTAACTTAAGGCAACTTCACGGTTTCTGCCTTTGCCCTATATGATCTAAATCAGGCCCTCTCAAGTCGCAGCACGCTGGCGGATTTTCTCGCGACTCAGTGTTATATTGCCCGCGGAGAAGGTGAAATGTGAAAGCGTTCTGTAACGCTTTTCCTAGAAGAGCCGAGATAGAACGCCGAAGTAATTTTTAAAACTTACGAGTTTTCTATTTGTGAAGACGCAAACCGTTACTGAGTCATTTCCTAATAATGTGCTAAAAATACTGCCACCCTAGCCTAGATTATGAATTGCATTTCTAAAATACATTTTTCCTATTCTTATATTTATATTTTTATAGCGCATGATATATAGACAAATATAAGGGTAAAATTTTACGCACATATACAGTATATGTACGCATTCTCTTTCATTCTCTATTCTGTGTATTGCATTTAATGCTGCCCGCATGCACGGCAAATTTTGCCGAGTTGGTCGCACCATATATAACTTCGAGCAGACCTACCCTAATTATTAGACTGCAGTAATTAACTTTTTTGCGTTTTGAGCAGCTATCATAAAGAAAGCGGAAACACATACACATGCAATCTATGCTCTTTACACGTTGTCTCTAGACCTTTTGGTTTTCGAGATAGTTAAAGAAGAGGGTTGAAGGCAACAGAATTTTGATGTGGTAGTTAATGAACTTTGTAAATTAACTGTTTGTGTCTGAAATGGCTATGAATTGCATTCAGTTCAATTTTACAGATATTATCGAAGTGTTTTCCTAGAGGTCCGCACGGGAAACGGAAAGAACAACGAACCACTGAATGTTCAGGTCCGTAACATTAATGTTCATGTTATTCTTATAACACAGTCAGCATAACTTAGCTTCGGCAACATCAGCAATTACAAGCTTGTGTTGCAATATGAGGCTTCCTGAAAGTTCATCAGTAAATCTAGAGGATCTAGAAAATCTGCCATCTCGTAGACGGCAAATGTTGACATGATATTATCAGGGAGCTGCCTGGTTCTAATCGGGACCGACAGACCTGCTACCTTCACTGAGGCTGTACTTGGTTTTTCACACTTCCACCACACAAATCCTGGCGTAGTGCCTTGACTGGAATAGGACCGTTTCCTTCCCTGTGTTTTCCAGTTCGTCATTCACCCCATAACTGAACGTTATAGTGCCTTCGATCGCGACAGCGTCGTTAAATAACCCACGAAAGGAAGGCACGTGTTCACAGTGTTTATGTGAAAGGACTGTACTTCATACTGGTTGAGGTTTTGCGCTGGCGTTTGCTTCTAACTGCTTCGAAGCCTTTGAAGATCATCAGCAGGCCCCCAGTCTATACATGTCGATAGCTGCGTGCTTGCTACGTTATGCAGTCTCTAAGCCAATTTGTGTTCGCAAGGGGAAGGGCGATGAATTAGCATGCAGCAAATCTCACTTAACAGAAGTCTGAACATTGAACGACAGTGTAAGAACTAAAGTTACTTGTTCTAAAAAAATGGCGCTTGAAATTGCTAATGTAACTGATGAAAAGAAAGTTGAATTTGGTTGTAAGATTGGAAATTTCATGCAACTGGCTCCGGAATGTATCGGTTTGCGGGCTTTGTTAGTTAGCGCTAGTGAATTGTGGGCATACTTATAACCAGGGCTGTGGAGTCTGTACACAAAGGTTCCGACTCCGACTGCGGCTCCGACTCCTCGATTTTTAAATCTTCCAACTCCGACTCCGACTCATCAATTTTTAGAATTCCGACTCCGACTCCTTCATAAAAGCTCAGTATGTATTAATAATGGTAAACCTATAAGACATTTCATCGCCACCACGTGAATCATCAGGCTACTTTTTTGACTTATAACCTATATTTAAGTATAAGTCTAATGGTTACTGTAGCTATCAGGGCTCTGGAGTTGGAGTATCTAGTTAAGATTTTAGACTGAGGTCGGAGTCGGAGTCGGTACAATTTTACCGACTCCGACTCCAACTCCACCTAAAAATTCCTTCCGACTCCGACTCCACAGTCCTGCTTATAACAAATAGTTAATTATACAGCACTTCAAATAAATAAATGACTTGTTACAATTACAGAGGTGGAAACTGACTTGTCTGTTGCAGAACTGAAGGCAACAGCAGCAGACGTTGTAACTGATATAATCGATCAATACAAGTTTCGCGGATTTTAGAGTAGAGGTTGTGAGGTTTGGAGGAGGTGGATATAACTGTTCTAGAATCGTGTCCAGTGGCGGGCTTCGGTATAAGGTCTGTTGAACGTTCGGCTTCTGGTAGCAGAGTTAATTAGTAAGGTGGCATGGGTCTTAGCGAAATGGGTTGCGAGGAGAGAAGGTGGTTTGAACTGGCTCAGAATCAAGTCCATTGGAGGGCTTTGGTGTTAGTGACTTTGAACCTTCTGGGTTTGGTACCGAAGGGTTAGATTACGACGGATCTTAGGGCAGTAGACTGTGGAGATGCGAGGTGGCTAGAACTGGCTCAGCATCGTATCCATTGGCGGGCTTTGATATTAACCTTTTAAAACCTAGCCGTAACTTTACGTACTACCCGGTTTAACATTCAAAAAATCTACATGGTGCTCACATTGCATCAGTGTGTTTTGTATGGATCTCAAAACAATCAGCGACTTTTGCCTTATACGACAATAAGAGATTTTTTTTATAACCGAGATACAGAGCGTTTACTGCGCGGTACGCACTGAGTCCTTAAATAACAGAGACACGTTTCGTCTTTAAGGGTTAAAGGTGTTTAGACTTCTGGTTCTGCTACAAGAGAGGTAGTTAACTAGTAAGATGGTAATGGGTCTTATGTCAATAGTCTGTGAGGATGGGAGGAGGGTAAAACTTGCTCAGGATCATGTCCAGCGGTGGGCTTTGGTGTTAGCAGTGTTTCACATTCGGTTTGTGGTACCACGGTGTCGCGTACCATGTAATGATGCTTACCAGTAGGACTCGGTCTGTCTGGAGCAGTCACACCCCCAGCAATGGCCGAGGGATGAGGCACCCTGGCGGTGGCCCAAGCAGCGTACCATGGACAAGTTTTGCTATCTGCCACAGTGGACTGTGGATAGACCGCAACAAAAGGACTTCTTCCAGAAGCCGCTGCCGCCAAAGCGCCGAAGTGCGTCATGAGCCCCAACCTGCAACAGTGAATACACTGGTGTAGTTCTGTCCGAAATCCAGACACCAAACCTTTCCTGCTATGCGTTCCTGTTCATCTACAGTTGAGGCTCTTCAGTATGGAAAGCGGCCTTACAAGTTTCTTCAATGGTGGACCGCATAATCAGAAATTTATATGGGTGCGGGCCGCACTATTTGTGTTATTGACAACAGCGATTAAATGCAGCATGTTAGCTAATCCAGATTTAACTTTAGGTACCATCAATTCTATGGCAGTAATAACAAGACAGGTAATATATATATAACGTTCGCGTAACCATCGTTGCTTCCTTCCTCGGGATGAGGGACGAAACTTTGCGGACTTAAGGAACACCAGGACAAATGTAACTTTTGTGTGTTTACGTAAGAGATCATATGATAAATCTTTCCGAAATGAATGATACCCAGCATTCCGGGAATTTAATGTTCTCTTAACTTCTGGCTAACTTTAAAGCTTATTCTTTTGAACTCTTACATGGTCATAATTTTTTTTTTTTTCATAAGGAGGGTAATGTTGCGCACGTAGATTCCAATTCCTTTTTTCAGGTGGACAGGATGTAGGAGCTACTGTCATACCCTGGACCTGAGGGTGGCTGTACCTAGGGATGTAGCAGGGTAGAAACATCTGCCTATCATCTCTACCTGGGGACTAAATGAGATGAGTGATTTTTATTAGAAAACAAGGACGATGGATGGAGTCCTAATAAATAGCCTCAAACTTTGTGCTGCACCAACGCCACCTTCATTTCCATCAGTAAATTAAAGTCTAATCACAATTTTACATGAAACACAAATTGAACTTCGTCGGTTCACTCGCAGACAGGCCCAGCCTACAAATTACCAGTAGGCTATACGTCACATCACACGGACGTCCTTAAAGGCTATAATTTTAATCTTGAACCATCGCAGCAATACAATGGACAAACAGGAGCCGGAATAGTATTGCCGGTATCGTGACTGGGTTTTGGGCTGGGCAACAGAGAAAACGTGGTGCAGTTCGTGGCAAGGCCAGAGGAATTTGCTTACTACAAAATCTCCATAACGAAATTTGGGCTACTCAGCCTCCTACTTGGTGCGTGCGGGGCCATTTTCCTTGTGGGTAAAGCAGCCGGAGCGTGATAGTGACCATTCCCCTCCGTCAGGTTAATAATAATTGGAACCGTACCCCTACTCCCTCATGTGCTTTCATGGCGTGCATAGGAACGAATTTGCTTTACTTTACGAAAAAATATTTAAGGCGATATTATCAGGTTAATGTTTCATGTCTTGTCATTAACCTGGAAGCACTAGATTGTTGTCTGCGATATATGACCATAAGGGGAAGCAAGTGTGAAAAGTTGCAAGGAAGGAATTTTTTATATATTTTTCATAACGGTGTAAATTTCCTGTGTTCTGAAAACTGAAAGCTTCCTTCCTACCTACCTACCTACCTACCTGCCTTCCTTCCTTCCTTCCTTCCTTCCTTCCTTCCTCCTTCCTTTCTTCCTTCCTTCCCACCCTCCCTCCTTCCTTCCTTCCTTCCTTCCCACCCTCCCTCCCTCCTTCCTTTCTTCCTTCCTTCCCACCCTCCCTCCTTCCTTTCTTCCTTCCTTCCCACCCACCCTCCCTCCTTCCTTTCTTCCTTCCTTCCCACCCTCCCTCCCTCCTTCCTTTCTTCCTTCCTTCCCTTCCCTCCCTCCTTCCTTCCTTCCTTCCTTCCTTCCCTCCTTCCTTTTTCCATTTTTCCTTCCCTTCCTTATTTCCTTCCTTCCTTTCCACCTTCATTCCTTTTTTCCTTCCGTTCTTCCTTCCCTTCCTCCTCTTCTTCCCTTCCTACTCCTTTCCTTCCTTTCCTCCATTCCTTTTCCTTCCTTCCCTTTTCCTTCCTTTTTTCTTTGCTTCTCTTCCTCCTTCCTTCCTTCCTTCCTTCCTTCCTTCCTTCCTTCTTTCCTTACCTGCCGAGAACCACTTCCAGCAGCGTCCCTACAGCAGCTACCCATAATACGTTATGACATGCCGTGCTGTTGCATCTCAAACTCCCACTAAGCGAAGCCGTTTGTGTCTTATCGTATGTAAAAGTTACTGTCTCCCTGAGGAGGATTAAGGAACTGTAAAAACGCCACATATAGAAACAGAAACAAAAGATATGGGAATTGATCAAGAACTTTTACTGCATTGATTTTACATGCATGGCGATTCAGAAGGCGTCCCTTCCTCAGAGTGGCCCTGACGTCACATAAAGTGCACTTTACTTAATCCCTCTTGTGGGACCTCTTCAGGACACTCGCCGCACTGTCAGGTACTTTGCCGCTCTGATCTTCTGTAGACAGTTCTGCACGTGAATCAATACCACCTCTTGGCCAATTACGCCGTCCGATATAGTGCCATGCAGTTTCACTGAACTGAAATGCTTGTACGGTGACAGATAGGACTAAACACCCGGGAATGCGATTTTGATTTACTGTTTTTAGATTTTCATGTATTCGTGTTTTACGACCATAGTTATAAGAATAGCCGTTATTTTTATGGGCCACGGGTCGACAATCTGTGGCCCGCAATGTAGCTTCCTCCGGCCCACCGGCACACCCCTTTCAAAGATTTCATATTGCAGTTTCGCAACTATTCGAATTTTTCTTGCCTGTATATCTCTTAAAATTAAGTTTATTGTGGTTTTATATGTCTTCAGGTGCAGTTTTTCCTGCTGATGTGTCTTCAAATTCAGTTTTTCATGCTGCTATCTCTCTTCAAACGCAGTTTTCATGCTTACATGTCTTCAAATTCAGTCTTTCATGCTGCTATCTCTCTTCAAATGCAGCTTTCATGCTTATATGTCTTCAAATTCAGTTTTTCATGCTGCTATTTCTCTTCAAATGCAGTTTTTCATGCTTATATGTCTTCAAATTCGGTTTTTTCGTGCTGCTGTCTCTCTTCAAATGCAGTTTTTCATGCTTATATCTTCAAATTCAGTTTTTCGTGCTTGTATCTGCCTTAAAATGCAGTTTATCCTGACAACACACCCATTAACATAATCTCACAGCTCACCAACATTTCAATTGATATTAATTTTATTGCTGCTAAAATTCAGCTGAAATTCTGTCATTAAACTTAAAGTAGAAGGAGAAGGTTATTAATTTCAAAAATTTCTGATTGTTTTGCGTTTTTGTATTTATGAGCTGCTGCTATGTTTTAGTGTTGTTGAAATGAAAAAGTCTGAAACTCTCTGTAGTTACAATTATCTTGTCACTGCTCATTTAGAGACACAAGCCCTGTAATTAGACGAGTTCGTATGTCTTACAACTAGTTCAACCATACATTATCCAGTTGCTATTTTGTAGTTTTTCAACAATTACGTTTAAAATATAAAGACAAGATGGTCCTTGTACACGCCATAAAGTTACATAGGGGACGTGGAATTATACCGCCACTCCTTCGTAACCTCGGCTTTAGATGGGTATGAGCGATCAGCCGCACGCCCTGGCCACTTTGACACCGGGGGAAGACTCCCCGTTACCCATTGAATAGACTGTGTGGGTTCCAGGGCCTGTCTGGACGTTTCGGAGAATTAAAGAACTGTCTTTCCTTTTCCGGCATTTTAGCCCCAGGTCCTCCAGTCCCTAGGCTAGTCACTATATTGCCTAGCTGTCCCGGCTCGCGGTAGGCACTGTTACTTTTTCCAGGTTTTTCAAAAGCTTTTGTATAAGTCTTAATAGCACGTTGGGTAGAGGGCGGACAGACGGAATGACAATGTATTTCAGTATTTTACTGCTTTCAGTTAAATGTGAAAACCTTATGGCTCACTTCTATCTCGTTTCTTGACACTGTGATCCAGGCTACCGAACCCTGGACCCCTGGTGTAGGCCTTTAAAGGTCTGAGGCAGAGAAGATGGGCACGAGGCTATCAGCCATTTTAAGATGTAAGTGCTGGAACAAAACAGAGCCTTTATTCTACGACTGTTCGCGCTGTTTTTATGTCTACACACATGAGTCTCCATTAGAGGATAATTTGGTGAATGACGAATTGGAAGACATGTGTAAGGAAACCGTAGCGGCCTAATCGAGGTACTATACTGGAATTTGCCTAGGGGACTGAAGAAAATCATGGACTTTTCTTGCAAGGCAGCTGGTTTCGGGACCTCTTCAGTACAAGTCTAGGTTCTTACTTGTACATAATACTGCTCTGTGCCTATATATAGTACAATTGTACGGTCAATGTAACTCACAGTGGGTCCGGAAGGGACCGAATTTATAGGATCAAAACGTGAAATCTTGTTTGTTATTAATGATTATGGTGCTGCTTTTGGTGGCTGTAGTTCTGGTGAAAGTTTTAATAAATTCTGGGCTAGATATGGCAACGCCTTGCCTTCTCAATTTGTTAGGGTTGCTGCCGTTGTGAAGTTAAATTAGCGATACTGATGCTGTGCCTGTTGATCGCTTAGCTGCTTGCCTGCACAGCTTCCCTCTCCACTTAACTTCCTCTTCTTGTCGCATCAAATTTGCATGAACACTTAAGCGTCGTCTCATCAATGTCTTAACATCCTGCAGAAAAGTGATTCTGTTTTTCCTTCGGGTCTAAACAACTGAAGGACTTGATTTCCTACAGCTAATATCTAGAACAAGAAGTTGTGTACGCCATTAGAGTGACGTAACCCGAATGACAGGTCAAGCGGAGAAGATCTCTCTGTTAGAATGGGATTCCACAAGTGCAAAAAGACGTGGTAAGGAGGTAAAGAAACAAAGACGGAAAGACAGGAAGAGAAAACGTAGGAGGAAGAGAAAAAGAAACAAGTGTTGGTTCACTGAGAAAAAGAAACAAGTGTTGGTTCACTGAGAAAAAGAAACAAGTGTTGGTTCACTGAGAGAAAAAAAAAAAAGAACCCAGGATGAGAGTCTTCTATGATAATGCGCTGTGCGGACTGGTAAGTATTTGTCAGGTCTTCAGAAGCTGGTAATGCCTTAACTTCGGGGTCAATAGGACTCTTCTTGGACGGTTTGCACCTGAAGAAGACAGCGCTACGATGTTTTGAAACACGGGTACCTGTTTACATGTCAGCAAGGCGTGATGTTGCAAAAGACTTGTATTGCCCGCAATTTCACTGTGAGAACCTGCAATCTCACAATCAAAGCAAAGCTAGAAAGGAAAGAACGTAGAAGGCAGGTAAGAAGGAAGGAAAGAAGAAAGGGAGATAGAATTAATTTCCTTCCTTTTGCGGCCTTTCTTCAACGTCGATTGTCCAGGTCATTTGTCTATTTTGGGCATCAGCAGGATCTTCCTAAATTTTTTGATGATGTTTTAATAATGTACTGATTTAGAAAGAAAGCAAGAATGAATGAAAGAGAGAAAGAAATAAAGAAAGAAAAAAGAGAAAGGAAGAAAAGAAGAAAGAAAGAAAGAAATAAATAAATAAAAAAGAGAAAGAAAGAAAGAAAGAAAGAAAGAAAGAAAAAAGAGAAAGGAAGAAAAGAAGAAAGGAAGAAAAGAAGAAAGAAAGAAAGAAAGAAAAAGAGAAAGGAAGAAAAGAAGAAAGAAAGAAAGAAAAACGAGAAAGGAAGAAAAGAAGAAAGAAAGAAAGAAAGAAAGAAAGAAAGAAAGAAGAGAAAGAAAGAAAAAAGAGAAGAAAGAAAGAAAGAAAGAAAAAAAGAGAAAGGAAGAAAGAAAGAAAGAAAAACAGAAAAGAAGAAAAGAAGAAAGAAAGGAAGAAAGAAAGAAAGAAAGAAAGAAAGAAAGAAAGAAAGAAAGAAAGAAAGAAAGAAAGAAAGAAAGAAAGAAAGAAAGAAAGAAAGAAAGAAAGAAGGAAAGAATACCCGGGCTACTTGCTGGAGTGACGCTAATTCATGTGAAGTCACGTCCTCAAGGGCGACTAGTGTTAGGCCTGAATAAGCTGTACGGCCGACGTCAACCTGTCACATAGAGACAGGATCGTTTATCGTTGGACTGCTCGCCGTAGAGCAGCGAATGATGCCACCGGCTCTGCAGTGCTCCGCCAGTGACCTGCGGGGTGGAAAATGGCTCCCGGACTTGTTCCCTGGAGCATGCATACACAAAAGTTTTGAAGCTGCATCCCTTCAGAAATGTTTCTGCGTGTGTAGTAACTTAAATCACTCTACGTTTCCGAACCTCCTGTTGAACTCCACGGCCAAAGGGCTTCTGACTAACATATCCCTGGCTGTTAAGAAAACCGGCACTAAACGACTCGCGTTGTAAAACAAATTCAGCGCTTCATGTCAGGTATTAAATGATTTTTTAAACATTTAGAAGAGCTTTCTGTTTGAAAGCGTTCAGTTTAAAAAGATATATTACAAACAGTCTATCGGGCTTCTGGCATGTGACGCCGTGTAGTCAAGTAGAGTTACTAAATTATGAAGGGAAGCTGCTGCTTACGTAATCAGATTTACACCCTGAAGGTGAAGTCTACAGTTTCCTTCTTAACTTGCGTACAGACTACTGTACCAGACTACACGGCTTATCATCCAAGGATACAGTAGTGTGAATATTTACCACCACGATGACTTAAAATGTCACCGTAACCCGTAATTACCTACTGCAAGGTCTAGTCCCTTGAACCTTATTTTGCACCACGCCTTTATTTCTTGTTTATTTTAATGAAGACTATCCTAGCCTTCTCTGTGCTACGCCCAGCAGGCTCTGGGTACAGTAGATCTAGGGGAGAGAGAGAGAGAGAGAGAGACAGACAGACAGAGAGAGCGAGAGAGAGAGAGAAGCCCAGCGCATGCATAATTGCTTTGTCCTGGGAGACACTTTAGACTTCAGAAAGCTTTATTAATATTTTACAGTAAGGACTATCAAACTGCACTGGGTGGCTCAGTATACAGTATACCGCTCTACGTTAATTGCAGGCTGCGTCTGCAATAAATAATGTTAATGAAACAGAAGCTCCAAATTCAGACGACATTTTGACGCCTCCCATATCCAATCACGTTTCTTACTTCCAATTTTTCTATTGAAGATAAAAATCTGATGGTGTGCGATGCCATGAAGTGTGTTAAGAGATTTGCGAGGGTTTCTGATTAAACTGTTGCCCCCATATTTAAGGAGGTTCCTTGACTAATACCTTCCACTGCTTTTTAGGAGCTTTTCGCAACATTTCGAAAAGCTCCTAAAAGCGATTAGTAGCTTCGTGATGTCTTGTCAGTCCGTCCGTCCGTCCGCATGGAACAACTCCCCTCCCACTGGGCGAATTTTTATGAAATTTCATATTTGAGGATGTTTCGAAAATCTGTCAGAAAAATTAAATTTTCATTAAAATCTGACAAGAATAACGCCTATTTTGCATGGAGACCAATATATATTTATGATAATATCTCGCTGAATTCTTCTTACAATGGGAAATTTTTCATACATAATTGTAGAAAAAATCAAGACACACATTTTATGTTCAGTAACTTTTTTTCGAAAGTGGCACCGTTTATGAGATAATGCGGAAAAATATGGTACAGCCAAACAGGCCACATGACAGTACAATATGTCGCATGCGCTTTGGATGCTGGGTAACTAAGGCTACAGACACACACTCAGAATATGTAATAGTTATTTCTTTTCCACGGCAACAGTGGTTACGCGAACGCGCCACAATGTTACTTTATACGTACACTGCCCATCTTGTTAAATAGGTGCGTATATGCAGTGACACTGGTCATTTGACCCTTGAAGACGAGACCACTACGCTGTCTTGAAACGTCAGCCACCAATCACCCAGTAACACGGCGCAGTATTTTAGAAGAACGGAGAACTCAGCTGTCCTAGTGGAGAAGGAGAGATAAATCTCCCGCCCCCTGCTGGTAATCGAACCACGATTTCATGGACGTCCACATTAGTAGTTACTATACCGTCTGAGCTATCTACCACCAATACGACATACAATTTCACCCACCAGTATATCATTGAACCAGACATATACTGAATTTAGGTCCTCAGGGTCCTTTTACGCCTATCCGACCTTGGCGTCTGACAACAGGGGATCCAAGTTGATCCCCTGTTGTCAGCACTTCTCGTAACACATCGTTATTCACATGCGGTGCAAGCTAAGCATTCAGGACAATCCGCAACGAGACAAGAGAGTACAACTGTTGGTTTTGATTAATACAAATGGCGCATTTTTGGTTTATTTTACTGAACTGAACATGCCGTAATTCAGATTTACGAATAATACCTAAAACTGGTTGAGCAGAAACCGTTTCTTATATTATTTGTCTTTGGGATAAAGATGGAATTACGCGTATTGAGGTTTAATATACATGTGTGTTTTTATAATTTGTGCAGTGCGTAATGCATTGATTGACCGGTACCGTGTACAGTTACATTTGATATGATCTGTAATAGCTTGCGTGACGTGAGAAATCGCTGAAGATAAATTGAATTCGCTTCAAAAAATGTTCCCTGTATTACTACTAGATTGACTGTAATTGTATGGTTCATAGGTTGAAATTGACGGGTAGACAATAAAACAGTATTATACACAAATATATGCAGAGGCATTATATTTAGATACCGGCCTGTGTAAAATACAGGTATATTAGTAAGTCGGCCTGTTAATCAGAAAATAAACTGAAAGCGGAATACTGTATATAATGGTATGTATAAAACAAACAGTACGTACACACGTACTGAAATCTAATATTCCAGTTGTTTACACACATCCCAACATGTTTCAGTGTTTAAAGTATCTTCTTCAGGGGGCACTGTGTTTTTTGAACATAGTGCCCCCAAATATAGTGCCCTCTGAAGATGATGCTTTAAGCATTGAAACATGTTGGGATGTGTGTAAAAAACTTGAATATTGGATTTTAGTACGTGTGTACGGGTTGGTTGTTTTACACACACCATTCTATAAAAGTACGTACACGGTGTGGGCAATGTAACATCCGTGAAATACTCAGTTCTAAATTGTTACCACTGAGTGCAGCGATGTGGTGGTTGGATGAATAGAGAGTTCTCTTGTTCGAACCTCGGTTATCGTGATGGCTCCTTTCTTAGTTTTTCTCATCCCCTCCACATCGTGTTCAATTTGTCACTCACAGATATAATATCATTTTACATGTTATCTGAAATGTGCAGATAAAAATAGAGTCGTTAAATAACCAACTAGTTACCGAAATTGTTACCGCAGATGTCGTACTGAATTCAGCAACTGATGCTGATGGAAATAAAGAAAGAGAATTTTTATTTTTTCTCCAAAGAATAGTATCAGATTACTGAAAGGAATTTTCTGAATATGAAAATTGGCCTATGTAATGGTTTCCTTTTAGAATCCGGTACCGACAAACTGTTTCCTAGCAGCTTAGAGCGGCTTAAAATGAAGCGGAGCTTCCAGAAGAGACAAGGGAAGACAGCCAGCCAGCCCCGGGGCCCCCCCGCCCCCCTCCAACACACGCTAAGTAACATTGCTTTGAGCGCATAACAGCCGTAACTGCACGTCGCGAGGTCTGTAGGCCTACCTTCCAGGAGTCTAAGCCTCTTCAGCTCAGTGAACCAGCACAGGGCGAGGAAGGCTTCTGTTACTGCAAGGTGGAGGTCCTACAGACAGGACGCAGTGCCGGTGGCATGACTTGGTTAAGCAACACACTAACGAACTGCGTGCCTGGATCTTTCCTGAGAATCTGACAGCAGTTAAGCTACCCAAGAAATTTCCCATTCTTTTGGAAAAAAAGGTGTTTTGAGATTTGAGCTTCTCACGGCAGTAGCTATAAATAATATTATCTTCTGGGATGTGACGCCGTGTAGTCTGACAGTAGTCAGAAGAAGGCAATCTTTTCATATTTAGGGTAGAAGATGGAGCTCGAGGTAGCATGTGTCTCCGAAACGTCAGTGAACGTGTACCGGAAAAACACAGCGCCACATGCCACAAGACGGCCGTCTGTACAAAGGGTCTTGTTTCTTTGTGTTGTTTATTTTACCATGCCAGTGCCTCAGGCTGTTCAACAGTGGTGATAGGATGAATGGTGATTGCTGAAATTGGAATGATTCGAAGGGGAGCGGTCCTTGTCTGTTCTAGGTGCTGTCCAGGCATTTGCGTGGGAAAACTGAGAAACACCACGAGGAATCTCGGTCACGATATGTTTTGCAATGATAGCGATTAGAATCCGGCACCTCCGGAAAGCAAGAAGAGAGGTTTACCGCAGCGTTAGCCTGTTGGTTCACAAAGACTAATGACAGTATTCACACAAACGTGTCCCTGCCCCCTATCTTCAGGCAGCTGAATTCCTTCTGCACCCCCCCCCACCCCCCGTAACAAGAAACGCGTCGGTCTTCAAAGTGGTCTTTTTATTTCAGATATTTATATCAGAATTATGTATGCATTTATCATGCATGCTACATATCCCCCCACCTTATTCTTCTCGACGCACAGGTCAACATCATTACTAGTATACTGGCTGCAAAATATACATACATACATACATACATACATACATACATACATACATACATACATGCACGCACACAGCCTAATACATAAACTTGCATACACACACGTAGAGCCGTTTATGTATTTATTTATTATTTATGTATCAACGCTTGTAATTACTTTGATAAGCTTATATAGTGTGAATTGATATGGATTTTGGTTCGTAATGAATTGGACAAGAAGTAAAAGTGGTCGCGGCCTGCCTTCAAGTGAGGTGCTGTTTAGGGATTTACATGGAACAACTGATGCGGAACATAAACATTGAGTTATAGTAGTTAATAACCGGGAGGAGATCTGAACTCCAGGCTTTCACAATACAAGACAGAAGTGCTATCCACTGCAAATAGGCATTCTGCACAAACACAAATTTTGAGGTTGTATGTGGGTCTACGTAACTTGCAGCAAATCTGTGTTAACGTCGAATAACAGTGTGAATAAAAGAGACCTAGAGCTTTTCTTTATAGCAACGCTGTTGAGTCCCTTGGCAGTATTTATGGTGGTACCAGTTATGCTATGAGAGCCATGTAATATCAGTTGTGCCTTCTGTGTGCCATGACAGCCACGTAGTATTCGTTGTGCCTTCTGTGTGCNTGCCTTCTGTGTGTCATGACAACCATTTAGTATCAGTTGTGCCTTCTCTGTACCATGACAGCCATGCAGTATCAGTTGTGCCTTCTGTGTGCCATGACAGCCATGCCGTATCAATTGTGCTGTCTGTGTGCCATGACAGCCATGCCGTATCAATTGTGCTGTCTGTGTGCCATGACAGCCATGCCGTATCAGTTGTGCCTTATCTGTGCCATGACAGCCATGCAGTGTCTGTTGTGCCTTCTGTGTGCCATAACAGCCATGCAGTATCAGTTGTGCCTTCCGTGAAGCATGACAGCCATGCAGTGTCAGTTGTGCCTTCTGTTTGCCATGACAGCCAAGTAGTTCCTCCTGCCGGTGACAGAAGCTTATTTCGATTTGCAGAAATATATTACGCACATCACTTCTTTGATCACTTACATTAATAGCAGCATTAACTGTAATCAAACGGAAGGGCTGCGTGACTGAAGGTGTCAGTTGTTGGAAACACAGACATCTGTTTGTTGCTGTTAAGCATCATGCGTTTGGTTATCGAGCTGATGCATGCTATGTGCTAGTTGTATAGGGGGCGATCAGTGGCTTTCGTAGCCATAACCAGGAGCAACGGACAGCGCGTTTCCATCGTCGTGCAAACCTGAAATCCTTGACAGTATGTACTGGACTGGCCTGTCTGTACGGCCCGTTACCGCAAACTGTGCTGCAAGACGAAAGATTGGTACCGGCGTTCTTGCTCAGGGAGAAAGCGACCGGGCTTCATGCTGACCGCTCACCTCTATCTAGCGCCGAGATTGAGAATGAGTGAAACCATAACTGTTCCCCCTATAAGCCTTATGGTGTGGGCAGGGACAAGTTTACCTTGTTTGCCTTTACGTAACTGACTGCCTGCCTGCCTGCCTGCCTAAGTGACAGAATTTTGAACGAACCCAATACAACCCCCAGTTTACTTGAAGGTCAACTCTGAAATATTAACACTTTTCTGGAAAAAATTTAAATTTTGGAAAAGAAATTATAGCTTTTAATGGCTTAAAGTAAGGTACGGATCTCACTTAAATCTCATGACACATATGTGATTTGTTGACTACTTAAAGGAATAGGACGCAAAGTTTTTTACGGCTCCACGCAGTGTGATATCTGTTGTAGACGTTAATGTAACCCATATCAAAATGAAAGTGCTCTTTTCTGCCCTTTTGCCCTCTCTAAGCACGGCTCTAACTAATAAGAACATCCACTTCGTACTGTCGTATTTGGATGCGATTCGAATCGCCATTCATGAATTGCTTCTAAAAATTACATGACTGTGTTTTAATTTACTTTGAATGTTATTTCATATTTAATGTTTAAGCTGATAGGGTGTAGAGCAGATTGTGATTCCAAAGGAATGGAAGCATATCCTGGCTAAAAAGAGACATTTCTGCTTGTTTGAAATAAAGGAAAATCAATGCCAATTCCAGAACGAATTTCTTTTTGTAAGATGTGCCACCTTTACTGAAAGAAATGTTTCTGCTCTTTTTTATCCAGAAGAGGACACTGGCCATTTGAAATGAACCTGTTAGGCCTACTTATGAGATTTGATGTTTTCTTGGCCGTTTGTGTATGGCTTTCAAATTGTAACGCAACGCAAATGCTTTTAGAAGCGAACAGCCGTGTTCTAGTTCAGCGCTTTCGTCGGACTTATGTAGTGCCATACAGTAAAAGCCCTATATATGAAGAATGTCGTTTTAGGAATGTAAAACATTGCAGTCCGGCAGAAACCTACAGACATTTCTTAGGGACATCCTGCCTCCATCTTCTACTCTGAACATGATGGCAGCATGTATCTACGAACTCTCTGTGACTTCCTACCAAACTACAAGGTATAACATCCCAGAAGACAGCGTTCCTCAGTCTATATGCTTAATCTGTTAAGCGTTAATCGGTACTTTGGAAAGACGTCACATGTGACGTAAGAAGTGACATATGATAGGAGACGAGGTTAGAACCACAAAGCAGATGTATGCGTGTGTTCCAATAAGACATATGGACTGAAATGGGCATCTGTTGTGTTACTTTTTGAACCACTTCCGAATGTAATAACTTTGCTGGACGAAGTTTCACGTGATGACTTGTGCAAGCGCGCAGCATTAAAGTGCGGTAATTAAACGGACACCTACGAATTCTCATCCGCTAATAACTTAAAAATAATGCAGTCTTTTTGACGTCGTTGGATGCGTAGTATCATCTGGTAACTATAAAGGGGCACAAATACACTAAGAGTAGAAAAAAGAGGATTATATTTAATTGAGGTTAAGGACTGTTTCTTGCCTCACTGATTGCAAACGAAGATAGCCTGACCTCGTTGAAGGCTTAGTATAGTGCAGCAAGGGGTATTAATGGTCAGCACAATGGACGGATGAAGTCCACAACTTGGGACTACTGCTGTCCAATTAGTGGCAGCTTGTTACCTGAAACATCAGGCGGTGGACGGCGGGTCTGTAATCTTACCACGCACACTGCATTTTCAATAATAGAGAACGGTAAAGATAAAATCAGAGTACATGTTATGTCTGAGTACCAAGTTACGGAGGCGTAAGTGGACATGAAAGCGAAAGCTGCACGTGTTCTACATCGTAGGTAAACAGGTCCATGCTCCGGCCGTTTTACCCCCCAGTAAGTAGCATCCATTACCATTTGTATGGTAGGCTGTGTGCCCCACATAGTAAGCCTGGATGCATTCGTGGCAAGAAGAAATTCCTGTGTGCTACAGGGAATCGAGTTCCTGTTATCCATAGAGTTGTGGGTCATCTAAAGTTTATATTTTTCATATCGTTTTGCTGGCAGTTGACGTAACGCTTTATGTGTTATACACTCCTATCTGTATTTTGTGGCAAATACGGATGCGAAAAGTCAAATCACTTTACTTAGCTATGCTGGTGTTTGGGATTTTCATTTCTCTTCACACAATTGTTTTTTTTTGGGTTACTGAAGCTGCAAACCTGTTGTATTTATTTATTTATTTATTTATTTATTTACATATTTATTTATTTTGTTAGGACGGAGGCTATGTACAAGTAGGCATGTAGGTTCGAAAGATAGGTTGATTAACTCTTTGCAGTCAAAATTATTATTGTAAATTCCAAAAATCTTGTCCAAATTGTTTCTGCAGTAAATCCCTAATCTTCGAAGTTTAAATGCAACCGTCAGATAGTATTAGGTTAGGAAAAGCCAACATAAAACACTGTAAAATAAAGTGTCGATTTTAGCTCGACATTGGATCCGTATGTACAGAGCTGTTGAGTTTAACTCGACATATTAGCCTTAAGGGTTACTAAATAATGCACTGGCAAGATCTTGAGGTACTATCCAGCTTATGCATGCAGAGGCTAAGAAAGTTGTACTAAGATGTCAGGGTGTGAAAATAACCATCTTCTAGAATGTGACGCCGTGTAGTCTGGTTAATGTGGACCGACGCTTCAGCGAACATATATATGTTAGCATTATAAAGCAGTAATTATGTACAGTATTCAGTAATCAACAGCAGCGTAAAAACCAGCTTTGTGCAGTAGTTGGAAATGGAACTTGTATGTGAAAGACAGCAGCTTGGAGTGTGTGTAACATTAAACACAAGTATGTAAGAACGTAACAAACAAGACTGCGACTGCTGCATGTCTCGACACGTGTTCGCGAATTGGACGCATGTTATCTATACTGAAGCAAGTAACTTACCTGATTACTTACGGGTAATATATTGCACAGCACTGTAAACAACTGAGTCATTGATTGATTGATTGATTGATTGATTGATTGATTCATTCATTCATTCATTCATTCACTCGTTCATTCATTCGTTCATTCGTTCGTTCATTCATTCATTCATTCATTCACTCGTTCGTTCATTCATTCATTCATTCACTCGTTCATTCATTCATTCACTCATTCATTCATTCACTCGTTCATTCATTCATTCATTCACTCGTTCATTCATTCGTTCATTCACTCGTTCATTCATTCGTTCATTCACTCGTTCATTCATTCATTCATTCACTCGTTCATTCATTCGTTCATTCACTCGTTCATTCGTTCATTCACTCGTTCATTCATTCATTCATTCACTCGTTCATTCATTCATTCACTCGTTCATTCATTCATTCATTCATTCATTCATTCATTCATTCATTCATTCATTCATTCATTCATTCATTCATTCGTTCGTTCGTTCGTTCATTCTTTCTTTCGTTCGTTCGTTCGTTCATCCTATTGTCTGTCTTACGACAGGTCTGTAGCCTCTTCCAAAGCGAGTTCTCCACAGGGTGCGATCTAGTGCTTCCTCTTTCAATTTCCAGTATCTTCTCTTTTCCGTAAGGTAAAAGGCATTACACCTAAGAAGCAAAAACTGAAAACTGCCTGGAAAAGGCTTGAAAATAACAGAAACTGATCGAAATATGTCGCTATAGTCCTGTTTGTAACAAATATTGCTGGACTGTGCTGTAACAGGTGTGTAATTGGTGTCTGGTATAACATAACCTGTCTTAAGCTGTAAGTTTAATAACACTGCAATTAGATACGCCATGCAGCAAGCAGCAGTGTCTGTATTATGTTGCCTTATGTTGCCTTAAATACGCCTGCAAGTACAATTAACGTACCAAGTGGGAAGTAGACCTGTACCCATAGCTTAGCGGTTCTGTCCGCTTTTTTAATTGTCTCGGAGACAGTATAAGATTTATGAAAAACTCTGTTGGATATAAACACGTCTTTTGTTTCTATACGTTTCGTTTAAAATATTTTTCCCTGCTGTAAGTATTTAACAAATATAGTTTGATTTGCTGTCGAGGCACGCACAGAAACGCATGTAGATCGATCTTTCGGTAAAAATTATAATTATCATTCAACTTCAGGGGCGCATCCAAGCGGGGGCTGCGGGGCTGCAGCTCCCTTCCATACCTCCCAAAACCAAAAGCTAAAAAACACAGATTTTGTAGATATTACGATATCAAAAGTTTCAGATGCTTCGCCTTTCAACCGAAATCAGCTACTGTAATCGGCTGATGATCATCAATTAGAATTTCGAAAAATAAATTAATGAAATTAAAAAAAAACAAGAAGACAGGATACTGTGATTGGGCCACGGAACATGTAGTTATATTTGTATGTATATAAATGCAACTGCAGACAGTGTGATTTTGTACTTACGACATTATTTTTAAAATGGAACATAAATTATATATAGCCCCGGAGTCAGCGGCCCCCCCCCCCCCCCAGTGAAAAATTGTGGGTGCGCATCTCTTCAATTTTGAGCGGAACGTGCAAGGTACTGGCACATAAGCCTATTTAAGTAAATGTACAAAGCCCAAATTTCATGAAAATACTTTCCTTGGTTCGTGAACTTTTGGTGCATGTAGATGGTCGTAGTGACTATTTTTACACGCTCCTGAGTTAATCCCAACTGCCTCCTGTTTTGAAAATCTGCCTCCGTTAAGTCGAGCCATCTGCGGTAGCGCAACCTGAAGACTAACATAACAAATACCAAAGCCCCTTACTGGACAGGATCCCCAGTCACATCCGTGTGCTTCTCTCTACAGATCGCCTTTGCTTACGATCTGAGTGACACCGCCAGTACCAAGGTCGGCAACTGCACAAAATCCTTAGCCATTGCTATCCACCCCCAACCCTCACAACTAAATTTCGTAAGCTACATCCTACAGTGACGTGTTTATGCTCCCCTAGGCATACTGTGGGCTGAGATAGCCTAGTCGCTACACGCTGGACGGTCTGGGGACGAATCCTTGTAAGGGCAAGAGATTTTGTGCATCAATTCAGACCGGCCCTGAGACCCACCCAGCCTGCAATCCCGTGGGTACCAGGTTTCTATCCGGGAGTAAAGCGGCCGGGGCGTAGCGCTGACTATGCACCTCAGTCTAGTAAAATGGTCCCATTGCAGGCCTGGACAGGCCCTGAGGTTTCCAGGAGGTTAAGGCTTCTAGGTTTCAAGACAATGGGCACACGAAGGTGGTAAGGTTGTCAGCCCTACGCACCGGCCGCCTTTCCCCCAGGAAATATTCCTGGCACTCATTTCTGTTAGAGGCTGAGTCGACCCCAGGGCCATGGGGCGGCCGGAAGGATTATGTCAATGAAAAATTCCAATGAAAACATCGGGAATCGAACCCGCGACCTTCTGTCTTGTAGTGCAGGGCCTCAGCCAACTGCGTTACCGCGTTCCGCACACCAGTCTAGTGCCGAAGTTAAACAAGGAGTAGATCTATACCTCTACTCCCCCTGTGGGCTTTAGTGACCTGTTCTAGGGTGAACTTTACCCTTGCTAAGCACACCAAGGGGCTGTTCTTCGTACTAGCTATTGTGTCATCTCTAAATGTGTTTTGGCAAATTTATCCGCACTTATAAATGCCTTTATTATCCGCCATTTTTTATTTGGAATTATTAACCAATATATCCCACACCACAGAGCAGTAGTATGCGGAATATATTTTCCACAATAATCCCTTGTTTTGTGTTTATCATTGGCATCGATATTTATGTACTCTATTGCCGACACAGATCTATTAATGGAAAGCTACGGGCTTCTGAAAGCTCTATCCCATTGCACGGAGATGTTATTTCTCTTTGTATCTTACTCGTTCAAGCATTTGTTGCAGAACCTGCAATAGGCCCATGATTCGGTGACTAACTGTTGGCGTCGGTAAGGTGTGGCATGTCCACATTACGTTATGTGTGAATTGTTTCTCCTGTGAGCTCTTTGAAGTGAGATCAATACGTTTCGGTCTGAGCTTCATGTTGGGCCAACACAAACAATTCAGTTCGTCTGACAGATTGCCAACCTAAATTTTTCTCCAATATCAAACGTAATCGCAATTTTTTAATTATTTCAGGGACTACATATTCAGACTAGTGGGCAAAGAATACCTCTCCATTTGGCGTACTTTTTCAAAAATATTTACCAATACTGGCACAAAATTTGTCACAATATTTCGATATTAAGTGGTTCTTTTTAAAAAATATAAGTCAGATTACTGAACTGTTATAGTCATGGATTAAATGTTTAAACTCTGCCGATTTCATTTTTCGTTATTATAAAATCCCGTATGAGATATTTAAATATAGCACGGTGGTATCCAGCCGTTTAGAGTATGAGAAACTTGTCTAAGCTTCAAAATATTTTGCCGACCCCCGTGTGCTGATGCTTATACCGCTACGTTCCGTTAATTGAGAAAATACATAACGACAAAAATATTTTTCACGGTGACCGTTGTGAATTAATTAAAAATATTTAAGCTGTAGTATATAGTATATATGCGAAATATATGCTGTTTTTAAGTTACTTTATAGAAGATGCATGCGCAGACCCATTGGAAGAAATCCCACGACGCACAGGTTGGGAATTGCCCACTATTCTGACTAAGAACGTGTATAACCCTTCTTTCGCCGTACAAATGTACATAAATTACTGCACTTTCATTGTCCGTTCTTTGTGTTGTCTGTCTTATTAACCCTTTAAAGACTAAGCGTATCTGTTTTATATAAAGATTCAGTGCGTACCGCGCTGTAAACACTCTCCACCTTGATTATAAAAACCAATCTCTTAATGTTTTATAAGGCAAAAGTTGCTGTTTGTTCTGAGATCCGTACAAAACACATAAACACAATGTGGGCACCACGCAGAATTTTTTAATGTTAAACCTGGTGGTACGTAAAGTTACCGCTAGGCTTTAAAAGGTTAAACTTCTCTAATTCTTTTATTGGTCTGTTAATAAGAAGTAGGTCCTATGTTCGTTATTGTACGTGTTTACATTGGGCCTAGTTATACTGACAGATAATTTGAGAATGTTTATGAACGTAGGCCTAAACAGGCCGTAAGCTGGGACCAGCACTAGCAAGTGTAAAAGACGTACATAATAATGTGAAGATGAAAATAATGAATTGTTTAAACTTTGTTGTTATTTATTTCGGAAAATGTTCCTCTCACGTACAGGTTTCTAAAGGCTCAATGTACGCCCTGTACGCATACAAAAGAACAAATTTGCGAATTGTTTTTACTAGTGTAACACGTGGTTTATTGTTTTGAGAGACGAATATAAATTAAAAGCATCTAAAAAAACTTTTGACAAAATAACAGGACCGAAGGGCCGTGGAGCACGTGGTACTTTAACGTATTACAGACGTACGACGTTACTTGCCGATAACTGTGCACGTGATTTTTGTGAATTGCTGTGTGAGCGTGCGCTATTTTGAAATGATCACAAGAAATCGCTTTTTCGTATCTGGGGTTACTGGCCGAAGTTGGAAATTCAACAAAATACGCGTCGCCTCTTTGGTTTCTTTCTTAATGCAAGATACGTGTACATTGTCTGTTTACTGGTTTATAATAACGCTGTTCTTGAATAGCACAGGTTTTACCTTACGATAAAATCACACTTTCTTAAAGTAAGAAACTTCCGGGGCAACCGGTCTTTTCCCTGGCTGTTAATTGGCCATCAAGCTGTTGACTCGGCACATTAATAAACAAGAACTGAATTGAATTGAGTTTTGTCACACATAGTATCTACGCGTCTCGTGTGGTTCTCACAATGAACAGGGCTCATTTCCCTAAACAATATCAACTCTTTGGCCTTTATTATGAAGAGGGGCTGTGTTCTCTGTACGATAGGGATTGAATTTGAAATATTACATAGATGTATTTCAGACCTTTAGCTCAGTCGGTTATTCACCTGCTTCTTACCGCGAAGGCTCGGGTTTAATCCCAGGCAAGTCCATGTGTTATTTTTGGTGGGCAGAGTAACACTGGGACAGGCTTTATTCCGAGTGCTTTGTTCTTCGTCTGGCACTTATTATTCCACCATTCCGTGCACTTCTACATCTTAATGCTACTCTTGTCAAAATGACAAGCGGATGAAGGCTGGGATTTTCAAACAAAATGACGCTATTTCTGAAACTGGGCATTTGATAGAGAAGTACTTTCTCGTTATTCCGTGCCCATACAGTATTATTTATTTGTTTGATAATTTGGGTAAAGTATGAATTTCATGTGGTTGCTTTTATGTGGGCGTGTATACGGCGCGTTAGTAGAATTTGTACTGACAAAGTTCTGTGTGCATCTGTGCCTGTGGCACATAGACAAGCTGTTCACAAAAGATGGCCCTCACGCCGGACTTGTCCTGCAAACTTAGTTTTGTACTCGGCGATATTCAAATTGCCAAGTATTGACGAGTTGCTTTGTTCGTTCGTTAAGTCGTGATCCACACCAAAGAACGTACCTTACTGTAATTGCAGATATTTAAATTTACGGACAGGTAATCCAGATTTTGTGGGGAATCTAGATGTTGGTATCCCTGGTACACGTTTGCATATGATGTTACGTTTAGGCCTACAGTATTTGCAATTGAATACGAACTCTACAACGCTGAAAATTGGTCTAATGAGTGTCGGAACACCTTGAGAACGACACTGACGTTGTAGGGTGTGCTGTTTCCGTTAATTAAATGGGCTGGTGTAATTCTTATGCTAGCCAGCGTAGGGGTTTTTTTTTTTGTAAAGTGTGTTCAGCATTCGGTACGAAAATCTGCAGGAAAAAGCTTACTTAGAAGACATATAGGTAGCTTGGGTATAATATTAAAATGGAACTCGAACGAAGTGAGATGGAAGATTGAAAGAGGGTTTGTTAGGCTCGAAATAGCAAATAGTGGCGGGCTGTTTTGCACATGGCTTTAGACCTTCAGGGTCCGTAAAATGGAGGGAATATCTTGACGAGTTCGGCGTCTTTTCAATCCTCAGGGGCTCCGTTTCAAGGACTTACTTGCTGTGTTCATCCAGGAAGCACAATTAGTAGCTATTTAGCAATACTGCTATTACAGAATATTTGTGTCGATATTCTGTGGCCTTCGGTCGCTTCAAAATAAATTCGTCCGTACCCAAAGGAGAAAATAATTCACCACTCCTCCCATGAACTTTTAAACGTTGAAAGTAAAGTAGCGAAACTTTCAGCTGAAGTTCTTGCTTTTTATACGCATGTGACTGAGAGGTGATGTGCACTGGTGGCACAGACAGCAGGTGCTGGTTACTGCACGTACCACTTGCTTCAGTAGTTAGCAAATCGGCAGTTTTCCAAAACAGTGCTTGAGGCTCTTGTATGACTCAAAATTAACAGCAGTTTTTGTCCCTAAACAGCATTGGTCTACTGGTCTTGCTAATTAATAAGCCGTGTGTCTGTTATGAGGTATGAATAATTGTTGAAATACTGCTTTTATGAATTTCAGTTTGCGAAAAATTTAGCCTATTATTTCTTAGGCCTAATGTTACGGTAAATCGTCAAGGTAAATGGTAAACACATACGTCTGTCAATTATCTTAACATTCACTAACTCAAATCCTTTTTTCGTAGTTTATTTATAAGTCTATCTTGTTATCACAATAAACAGCGATTATTTTCCTAAATTTACTACTAATTTTTTTCAAAGAAATTATGTGCACTTGCTTGTACGTGGGACAGAATTTCTAAGTAATGTTATTTGCTTGACATTGAACTGTCGTTGGTTAAATGTGCGCGAGGTTCATTTTATCTAGTTAACATGCCACTTACTCATAACTTTCTGGCAAATCATGATTAGGTCTTTGAACTATCAAATAAGAGAGAATAGAAGTATATAATTTAAGAATTTGTACTGCAATTCTTAAATTATTATCCGTTGCTATGACTTCAGATTGTGTATTTCGAAATTTAAAATAAACCTGCGATTTTTTTCTGTTTCCAGGAGTAACTAACTTTTATAATATTATATTTCAGAAAGACGGTGTTTTTGCAAATTAAGGGAACTGCAGGCCTGTTAGTGTTACACAGGTTCCCAATTCAAACGCGCTCTTTTAGCGCTGTCAGCTATTTGGTATAAAAAAAGTATTTTTTATAAGCAAATATTGTGAAGAAGATTGTCCGTCATCATCCCAGGGGATGGGGAGGAAAATTTTAAGCCATAAAATTCTTTTCCAACACGGCCCTGATTAATGGGACATTGTTTCCTTAAAACTTCACCGTTCCTGCAGCGGTAAAGACATTCCGTGCTCTTTTTCACTCGAAGTTTCGTACCTCTATAAATTAATCTTGAATCCGAATTTCTTTTTAAAATTTGTCTTAGGAGTGTAGGTTACAGCCACTACACCGAGCTCGATCATGTGTCCCTTCCTTATAGATTTTTGACTAAAATGTTGCGGGCATTTCTTATTTCCCCATGCTAGGGCTACTAGAACTAAAGTACTGCCTCTATTAACGTAATTTTCTCTCCCAACTGTTAAGTTGTTGTGTGACCACAATACGAAGTATGCAGCTCCTCATTATTTAATTTTCTGCATCTTACTGTCATTCCCTTTTGCTTATATTCGAGTATTCTATTCACCACTTTGTTCTTAAACAACCAAATCTGCGAATAATTCTCTCTTCGTGGATACGACGTCTTATATATACGTAAAAAACTACACAAAGTTACACTCCAGAGCACAGTAGCCTTTGTAGTTAACACCTTAAATCTCACACCGCAATCCTGTTATTCACTGACACGTCTGTTGCCTGTTTTTTTAAGACTTTGAAGTTTTGATTCAAAACAAAGAAAACATAAGAGTCTAAAAGAACTGGCAGCAGACATTCCCAAAAATTAATCTGCTCTAAGTTTCGTCGGTCATATCGTTCTGCTCTTAACTTCCAGAGTTGTGATTTTGAGTTCGCTGATCATTTAAACACCTGTGTTCACTAGCACTCCTGCTAATTTGTTTCAAAGAAAGATTAATTATCAATATCATCGTGCGTGTCACATGCAACCCCTCAGTAAGGGACGGACTCTTACCTGGACAGCATGGCGGTGTCCGCGCAGGGATGCAGGGTTGTAGTAGCCGCTTCCACGACGCTCGGATGCTGGGGCGGGGTTTGTTGTAAGGGGCCCAGAGAAGCATTTAGTTTCTTAGACGGTTCAGTCCTGCTTAATATACTGGATATTGAGAACGACGTGTAGAGAGGTGAAGAGGCTTTTGCTTGCACGTTAGACGTAGGTGACCCGACTCTGGCGCCTGAAGGGGACTTTCTGTTGGGGCTTCCTGGGGGTGAGGTTGATGTCCGACTGATAGGGTGGAATGCTATTGGGCCTGTGGTACTTGTTGAAGTGGTGATATGGTGATGCGGTGACGGTCCTGGTGATCCCATTGCTGATGAACACTGACTAGTTTCCGGCGTACTGACAACTGAAACTTCGATTTCTCGCTGCTCACTCATTCTTCAAATCCTTTTATCGCTGGTGATCATTCTTTTGGCATTAAAATGTCATTATAACTTCCATTCATTTTGTCTCCTCTATTGAATGAACGGTAATAAATACAGTACAATTCGAACAAATTCAAACCGCACGCCTACGTCTTTCCACAATGGTTTAAGTTAATAGAGTCGTACGTTTGTATGTTTCTTCTGTCTTTGTAACCGAGAGTAACATTTGGTTTGCTCTCATGTCCTTCGGGCTTTCTGATAACTTCTAATTCAATGTTACTGTAACACCGAAAACGTATTTTTATGATACTACAAGAACTCCGATGATACATACTATTATAGGCTAAAGACATCTGATGATTTTGAACTGATTTTGCGTAATAAGGTATGTAAAGTCACTTGGGGTATGTGTTTTAACACTAAACCACAGGATATTCACTCTTTTGTTGTAAAGTATATTTTGGTTTAATTTAGGAACTCGTTATGGTAAGCAGATAACACATGACATCTGTCGGTGAACGTTTCTTGACCGTATTTTGTTTCATCATTTTATTTCTGTTATACGGAGCTTAAAGCTACGTGACGTCACTTACCGGAAGTAGTATGGAACTTTTTTCCTCCGTAACTTATGTATCGGTTGTTTGAAACATTTCACTATCAACAGCATGTGTAGAACCGCCTGTCTGTCTATCTGTCTGTCTGTCTGTTATCTCTGCACGCCGTCGCACGCTGCTAGATAGCGTCCGTGTAGTACACAGCCAAGCGAACGACTAAACACACCATCCCTTAGAAACAACCCCTGTTCGGTCAGTGAACATCCGCCGGCCAGTCCCCGAGTCGCGACAGCAAACCACCACTACAATATTTCAACTTTCCCACCCTTAACTTTTACCGACACTGCACCACATAACATCCCTGCTTCTTATCTTGATGCCTTTCATCATGTCTTCATCCCCCGCTTTCATTTCCCCTTCTCTAGCCGCTAGTAAATAAGATAATTGCACAGAAAATACAAGTGTCAACCATGCTTAAAAGTATATTGACAAGAACACCACAGTACCTTCTCCGCCATTCAAGGATTGGTTGGACGAGATAACGAGTCGGTGGGAACTCAAAACGTCTGTTATTACAAGCGAAAATGAGCTTTAAGAGAATACGATGCCGACAAGACGATAAGGGTGAGAATGGCATGAGATTTAGGTGCTTCGTCGGAAGGCACCACTGACAACTGATTGGACGAGACTCGAAGGATCCTATCAAAAAAGCCACCAATCAAGAAGGAAATGGAACTGTAAGGAATCAATAATATTCTCCCCCTGCAACGGTGGTTGGGAATATAGCGATTCCATTTCCTCCCTCATGAAGTGCTGGGTTGGGAGAAGTTTAAACCCAACCCACTCCTTTTTAATGGGGGTTGTTATGTTAAATGTGTGCGCATCCCTTCCCTGAACTGAGCGTCTTCCCTTACTTGCTGTTCTTGTGGTCACAGAAAGGGTTTGCATTTAATGGTGATTACTGGCAGGAGGGCGGTGGGAATCTTGGGGCCCACTAATAAGTCTAATTAGTGAAATCTGCTGCCGGACTGCACAGTGGCAGCCAAGCAATGTGACTAATTGCAGGAAGTAAATTCAAAACTGTCCTCGTGTTTAAGACTTCAAGCCAATTAGCGAGCCTGAAATGAATTTGAGTCTTAGGAAATACAAATTCGGATTTTAACGAGAAACTTAAAGTGGTCTGTGCAAGGCAGAGAGTAATGTTACTGAAAACTGGGAAGGTGTGATTTTCTGAACATGCAGCTCGGACTGGAGGCGAGTAATAGTGAATGAATGTAGCTAATTAATGCTGGTGCACAGCTGTTATTTCGGGGCAAAGGGGAAGGGCCGTAATTTTGAAAGTAATCTAGAAACTTTGGTTCTGAACATAGGCGTAACTTGGCTAATGTTATTGGAGGGGGGGGGGTAATTGACCGTGTTTGTTAGGAACTTTATTTTACAAAGGAGTCGAATTAGAAAGAGGAGAAAATTGGTCGCATGAAACGCAAGTTTTTCGTTTTCTTTTTTCTGTCTATTTTTCATTTGCCATTATTCAATTCAGTAACCAAATAAAATACTCGTAAGTTGAAAAAATATTGGCGGGGCATTTGCCCCCCCCCCCTTGCCCTCCCAAGTTACACCTATGGATCTGAGGGTTATAGGTTAGCAACGAATACCATAAACGTCAAGATTGTAGAGAAAACAAGTGAGATTTTGGGGGGGGGGGGAGTCAGATGGTCCTTTCCCGTCTAATGTTGGGCTGGCACAGCTGCACGGATGGTCATCTGCGCTCCCGATACAGCCGAACATAAACTTAGAGTAGTTCTTTGCTTACATAATAAGCGGTGGTCGGACCCAATAGGCCCGTAGCCAAGCATAAATTTAGAGTATTTCTCTGTTTACATAATAAACCGTGGTCGGACCCAGTAGGCCTGTAGCCAAACATTAACCTAGAATATTTCTCTGTTTACACAATAAACCGTGGTCGGACCCAGTAGGCCTGTAGCCAAACATTAACCTAGAGTATTTCTCTGTTTGCATACTAAAACAGTGGTTTGACTGAGATTCGAACCCAATCCAACTTTCGGCTACAGCGCAGATGGATTATGTCGAAATGCGGTGCTGTATGTTTCTGGCGCTGAACCTCTGGGCTGTACTGTCGCAGACTTTAGTAATGCGCTTATTTAGACCCCTGTCAAATCTACGTCGTAAACAACCTAATTTTGATCCATAACTGTCGCAGTTTGTTTCCTAATTCAGACCCACGTGAAGCTCTAATGAGACATACCAAGTACCTCGAAAGTGACCCGTTCTTTGAAGAATATGTCAGTAAATTTCATCATACAGGGATACTCTGTATCAGATTAAAGTGCAGATCTAAGACATGTATTTGAAACATTTTTCCACATGGTGCCTGCCAATATTTTTGAAAGTACAAGTACAAATATTTATTGGGTCCGTACAGTGTAGTACGGCCATAGGCCCATTTAGTTACACTCAGTCTTAGGCCTATTTACGTCAGATATAGGGTTCGCGCGATCCTGAAATACTAAGGCATTATGGTCGGATGGGCTATGATTCCGTGTAGTCTGGCAGGTGGTTGCCTAAGCGCCTGCCAGACTGTACGGAGTCATAAAGAAAACCACTGTCTGCATTTTTACTGCCGTGGCGACCTAAAAATATCGTACATAGTCGAAGTCTGTTCTTCAGTAAAGCAGTTCCCTTATGACGTTGACATTCGTAAATTTTGTTAAGCTTTTGTGTCTCAAGTTTGTAGTTTTTATAGGCCTAAATGAAGATATGTTTTTTTGAAATGTGTGTTATCTCAAAAAGTTGCTATCAGTTTGCAGACATCAGTTAAACTTTGTGTGAACGTAAAGGCATAGAACCCGCCCCACCGTTTCTACATTTGTATTACACAAGTCAGTAACAATAACATTGCGATAGTGCTACAGCCGGGTTTTAGCTATACAACAATCCCTGTACAGGCCTGCAGGATTCCAGGAGGTTGAGGCTCCCAGATTTCAAGGCAATCGACACATGAAGATGGTAAGTTTGTCAGCCCTACGCACCGGTCACCTTTACCCCCCCAGGAAATATTCCTGGTACTCATTTCTGTTAGGGGCTGAGACGACCCCAGGGCCATAGTGCGGCCGGAAGGGTTATGTGAATGACACCATCGAGAATCGAACCCGCGACCTTCCGGTTTGTAGCGTAGTGCCTCAACCAACTGCGCCACCGCGTGTCAGTCGTAGCTGTATCAGGATGTAACGAAATAGTGCAATTCGCTTTTGGGTTCTGAAATATCTTGTCGCGGAAAATAAACGCGTCAAACATTTGTGATTTCAGACTTCCGCTGCGATGCTGATGAGATCTGCGCTATTTTGGGGTGTTACGCAGCGTCGAATGGTAATCCTTTACCGACGTTTCGGGACAACAAATCGATACCATCATCAAGGATCAAAAATCCTCGAAAATGGGACCGATACGTTGTCCCGAAACGTTGTTAAAGGATCACCACTCGATGCTGCGTAACACCCCAGAAGAACGCAGATGGCGTCAAACATTGTTTTTATCAAAGAGGACGATTTGGGCTCATAAAATCTGCAACAAAATGAAAACCGCATTGCATTAAAAAAAAGCTGATAACTACTGACTTAAAAATCAACTACAAAATACAAATCCCAGCTCGTTCAGTTTGAAATTCACCCCTTGCATTTCCTTCTGCGCAGTCCACGAAGGCATTGCTGTAGAACAGCTCGCACAACCCTAACACACGCACTAAGCCTAGTGGGTCTGCTATAGAACTTCGTGTGAAGCACTCCGCCTCCATCTCACAAAGCTGCAAGCGGGGTTCACCCCCTGCTATGACAGATTGGCGTTCCATACACCCCACAGCTGTTTTCTTAATAAAATAATGACTGTATGTAACAGTCACGTTGTATATCTACTTATTTGAATAGTTTTGTGGGGTGTCACCGCGTGAGAAAAGTACTATGATTGCTGGTACACTAATGTCAGTCGCAAAATAGTGCATTCCACTGCGGACCAGTGGAGTGTCTGGCTAGGGGCCAACCATGCACCTTTCGACTATTGTGATATCATTAAACTTAGAGAACTTGCAAAATGTGTTTTCAGCATTAGGATGCCTTCAAGTGTAATTCATGAATAAGGATGTCAGTAGTGAATTTATTCTTTTCCTGGTGAAATTAATTCGTGACTCAGTTTGTTGAAATAGGCAGTGGAATTTCCTTCACACTGGAAATAGCATAATACTTATGCCCCCATGCCTCAGTTTCTTACTTTGTTAACGATTTTTTTCACGTAACATCGCTAGTAGAATGCATAGATCTATAATTCTAGGCCTAGCATCATGAATCGGTTGCTAGACCTTCTTTGTTAACGTGTACCAGGCGAAAGAGAGGATGGAATTAGTGAAACAGAGGCTGTGCCCTGCTTACGTCTGGAGGATGACTCCCTTATGATGGCTGAGATAGCAGAAAGGTGTGTGGAGTGTGTACAGTTACTGTGCAGGAGTTGGTAAGAAAATCACTTGCATGTGTAAAACAACTGCACTGAAGGCGTATGATATTAACCCTTTAAAGACGAAGCGTATCTGTTTTATATAAGGACTCAGTGCGTACCGCGCTGTAAACACTCTACACTTCGGTTATAAAAACCAGTCTTTAAATGTTTTGTAAAGCAAAAGTTGCTGTTTGTTCTGAGATCCGTACAAAACACATAAACGCAATGTGGAGACCACGTGGAATTTTTTAATGTTAAACCTGGTGGTATGTAAAGTTACCGCTAGGCTTTAAAAGGTTAAATATAGTAGTATGAGTTTGTACCCCAGTACAGTTACAATCTCACCTCAATAATGGCCCCACTTCAAGACATTATTCCCACTTGCAATACGAATTCCGCCTTTCTGCTACAATACGGCCGTTGATCCTTCTCATTTAATTGGGGTTTAGGGTTGTAACGGCTACATATTTTTGTGATTAGATTGTGGTTTGTTTTATTGCACGGTTTAGTTTCGTAGATACTACAAAAGCTTCGGTGCGAGATTATGTATTGATCTTCAGGAAGGCAGCAGGTCTCTTCGAAATATTGGTGAGGGTCTATCAAACGTCACGGAGTCATAGTCACGGAGACTGAAATTTTAGTTTTTGCTTAGTTCACTCTTTATTTTGAAAAACAAAGCTAAGCCGCCAAGTGAACCATGTAGACATAATTCCGCCATACGGATGTTACGAGTGGTGGCATAGGCAGCAGTAGGCCTAGCGAATTCTTCGGTCCGCTGAGTTTTTTCTTAAACATTCAAGTGCTGCACCGTTATGTTATAAACACTTAAGGGATGCAACGGTAAGTATATTCCAAACATTCAAGGGACGCAATATTGTACCCCGAATATTCAAGGGACGCAGCAGTATATCCTAAAATGTAAAGGGACGCAGTAGTTTATGCTAAATGTTCAAGGGACGCAGCAGTACACTCTAAATATATCAGAGACCCACAAGTGCACTCTGAATACTTAAGGGACCTAGCAGTACACTCTAAATATTTAAGGGACCCAGAAGTACACTCTAAATATATAAGGGACCCAGAAGTACACCCTAAATATTTAAGGGACCCAGCAGTACACTCTAAATACTTAGGGGACCCAGAAGTACACTGTAAATACTTAAGGGACCCAGAAGTACACTGTAAATATTCAAGGGACCCAATAATACACTGTAAATAATTAAGGGACCCAGCAATACACTGTAAATATTTAAGGGACCCAGCAATACACTCGAAATATTTAAAAGACGTAACGATTTAACCTGAAATTTTAAAGGACGAATCTTCGCGTCCTGAAAGTTGAAGGGACACTGAATTTCATTTTATACGTTTGAGAGACGCATCTTTATGTCCAAAATACGAGATATTTACGGGATGCAGCCATCTCTTACACTCGGTGACTTCGGCGAATAGAAACTGCGAGTACTTCTTGTAAGTACTAAGTGAAAACAACGATTTTAGTATCAAGCTGTTTCGTGTGTTCGTCTATTATTTGGTTCCATTATCATTGATAGCTTGAAAGTCAGTGGAATGAGACTTCTATTGTTAAAATCAACTGCCAGTTGCAAAAGGAGTGACATAATAATACCGTATTTTTTGTCTCAGCAGGGC
Organism: Coptotermes formosanus; assembly: GCA_013340265.1. Taxonomy (NCBI): domain Eukaryota; kingdom Metazoa; phylum Arthropoda; class Insecta; order Blattodea; family Rhinotermitidae; genus Coptotermes; species Coptotermes formosanus. Next base: position 74,497 of record BLKM01001182.1, read on the forward strand.
AGAATCTGGGCGTGGCCTGTTATGTCTGTAACCAGAATTTCTATATCTGTCCTACAGAACCAAACGTCGGCAGACTATAGCTGTGGGCTACTGCAAACCCATGTCGGACATTTTACTGTAGCCTTGCCTGTGTTTAGACGCAATAAAAACGTTAATGTGTAAGGACTTTGGTTTCTAAGCCGTCCTGACCCATACGAGCGCCAGTTACGCCTGTAAAACTTCACGCTAATCGGCGTATTTTCATGAAACTTCATAAGTTAATTCTGCTACAAGCCGCAAGGTCGCGGGTTAGATTCCCAATTGTGTTATTTTAATTTTTCATTGACATAATCCTTCCGGCCGCACTATGGCCCTCGGGTCGACTCAGCCTCTAACAGAAATGAGTACCAGGGGTATTTCCTGGTGGGTAAAGGCGGCCGGTGCTTGGGGTTGACAGCCTTACCAACTTCACGGGCAGATTGCCTTGGAATCTGGGAACCTCAGCCTCCTGGAACCTTCAAGGCCTGTCAGCTCTCTATTTACCGTTTTACCACAAGTTAAAAAAGTGTGTTCAAGATATCTATAGGCCTAATATTCTGTTTCTCTACATTGCAGGTGGAGAGAAAGAGAACAACCGTTTACCAGTCGACACGGCTTCGTTTCCAAAAAGACTTGAATCTTCATCAGCAATGCTGTGGAATCCTCAAAACACACAGACTGGATGTTGAAATGTGAGCCTACAGGTACGCAAACACGAGTCAATACGGTATCAATCCAGTTCCTTATTTACATGTGTTACGCTTTTGTCGTCTGCTTATCACGTTCACTCTGTAATTCACTGCAACTGAAACATCATCATTAAACTGCCGCACACAAAAGCACGAACAATTAGAACACTCAAGCTTCTTAAGGCTGTGTAGTTTATAATGATGTAGGAACATCCTAGGCTCCTAACGCGTCGCGTATCAAAAGCTTCACTTTCAGCCTTCGAACGAACTCTGTTTGCCATAAGCAGAGTGTTATAACGGACAGACGGACTTATAGACCACAACACAGTAGCTCCATCATCAGGGTATAATGGAGAATAGACTGCAGTCTACACGTTCACAGCTTGCGAGTGTCTCCTAGATGGGGAACGAGGTCTTCTGAGATGTGACGCTTTTTCTTTCACTGGGTGGTTTCCGACATTTCGAAAGAACTTAGTGACTTCATATTCAAAGGTCAAGCAGTCAAAATTCCCGTTCTTCTTGAACCGCTTGATTCTGAAGGTGAAAGAAATACTCGCCCTTTTCTTCGAAACGTCGGGAACCACTCATTCAACGACACGGCGTCACATCCCAGAAGATCTGAATCCTCCGAAACACCGCTCTCAGCACCTCGTATCTCGCAACCCCGTAACCAGCGGTGCACGAATTTTCACAAAAATCTGAGACCCACCTCAAAATTCTAGGCGCCAGAAGGGTAACATCAGTAATGCAGCTAGGCAAATCAGTAATGAGACTAATCTAAGTCTTGGGTAACCGAAGTGTCGTGTTCGACTCCAGGAAGGGACACGCGATTGTTCTCGTCTCCAAAACGCGTAGACCCGTTATGGGCCCCATCCAGCCTCATACATCGGGACTTTCACACCGGAATTAAAGCGACCGGAGCGTGAAGCTGACCAGTAACCGCCATCTAGTATCAGGTTAATAGTGATGGAGCAATGTGACTACTTGCCCTTTGTTGTGGACGGGACAAATTTACATCTCCACTTGCATCTAACTTGCAGTCCGCTACATAATGAAAGGTAAAGGGGACCCTGTACAGGCCATTCACACTCAACAGGGAGTACTCTTTCGTTAGCCTCGGTGCTAGAAGGGGTTGGGGTGGCTAGCCCACACGCCGCGGCAAATTTACCCCTGGGAAAGACCCGGTACCCACTGAACAGGAGGCTGGGTGGGCCCCAGGGCCGGTCTGGACGGGTGTGGAAGATCTCGCCCCCAACCGGGATTCGATCCCCGGACCGTCCAGGCAGTAGGGAGTCGCCATACCGACTGAGCTATCCCGGCCGCCCTGCTGCTCTCCATTTTACCAATTCTCATGAAACACAACCCTAGAACCGATTACGTGGTAAAAATTGTGTTGCACTGACTCAAGTCATTTTGTTGTTGAGGCTGCTGCTTGTGTTTCCCGTACGTATAGACCTACGTGGTTTACAAGTTTCGCCCATTTTCCAGTTCGTTTGATGTAGGGACCACAGGCGATCGCCATAACTCATTCCATTCGGGCCTCCGGCCAGCATTCGTCTAGTTCAACATCACGAGTGTCCTTTGTTGTGCGCGTTTCTTCTTTCAGTTGTCAAGGGACGATGAAAACAATAGACATGAGACAAGCGGCCGCGAAATGGGAAACGTCTACTGCCACAGCGTATGGGGACTTCCATTTTCATTTTACGTTTTGTGATCCAATGCAGTAAGCGAATGTTAAGTCAGTGTAAGAATTGCGGCTTTCAGTTGAGTTACATGTAACTAGCTAAATGTGCAACCAACCAAGCAACAAACCAACTAACTAACGCCGTGGAACACAGCCCTTCTTCAGACAGCCAAGACACTCATCCAATCAAGGATTTCCTCGCATTTTATGAAACCTGAGATGTTATTACATTATACAAAAGATCCCGCATTTGGTTTCTATCCTCGGCCAGATTTATCCAATCAAATACCCCAAATGTACCTTGTCTGTCTGAGATCGGTTTATGTTAAGATATTATAAAGAGTCTTTTCCTACAGATTTCCCTATCAAAATTTTGTATGTGTTTGTAATTTGTCCCACATGTTCTACATACGCCGTCCAACTCGTCCTATTTCACTCGCTTATCTTACTAGCCGCGAATCTAAAACCCATAAAATTGAACCATAAGTGGAGATTCCACTTACAACCTTCCTTTTGGGATCAATTCCTCCTCTTCTACGTATCCTCCCCCCCTCCGAGCCCCGCCACGTACAATTGGCCTTTAC
>BLKM01001182.1:85176-193863 GCA_013340265.1 Coptotermes formosanus
CAAAAACACCAAACACAAAAAAAAAAACACTAAATTTTTTTTTTTTGGGGGTGTTGGCCCCCCACCCCCTTTCTTGGCTTAAACTTTTGGGAGGGGGGGGGGGGGGCAAAACTGACCATGGGTATTAGGAACTTTATTTTACAAAGGAGTCGTATGTGAGAGAGTGGAAAAGTGGTCCCATAAAACGCGAGTTTTTCATTTTTTCTATCTATTTTTTATTTGCCATTATTCAATTCAGTGACCAAATAAATTATTCCTAAGTTGAAAAAATATTGGGGAGGGGCATTTGCCCCCTTGCCCCCCCTCCCTCAAGTTATGCCTATGACTATTGGGTCTATCAACTCTAAGTAATTGGGGTTCTCAGGGCGGTAACCATAAACATCATAGTTTTGTGGAACGTGACGCCGTGTAGTCTGTATTTAGTTACGAAAATTTTGGAAGAACATGCTGCCAATCTCTTCCACCTTGAAGATGGAGGCAGCAAAGTTTCGGCGAAATATACTGCTGCTCTCTTCCAGCTTGGATATGGAGACAGCAACATTTCGGAGGAACGTGTTGCCTTCATTTCCTGCTCTGAAGATGGAGACAGTGTATTCCAAATTTTGCTAATTACCAACTGTAAGGCTTCGTGTCCCAGACATTCGGCCGCAAAGAAGCTCATCTGTTCCGAAAATCTTACTTATTCTTTCTCCATAAAGATCTTCCGATCTGTGTGAGTTTTGATCGTTTTACTGCTTCGTCTACGAACAGTACTCTCTTCTGGTGTGCGATGTCGCCTATGAGGTACCAGTTTGTCGTCGCTCAGGACGTACGTGGTGCCTTTATCGTCACGTAAAATTTATAACACGGCGTCACATGCCGGATGATGATCATCTCTCACTTCATTCCACGATAATACAGAGCAGCATGTCATGCAGTTGAAACATCGTTGCCACATACATGTTGCGAGATACACCCCTCATGCGCGCGGGAAACCTGTAGTCGACGTCGAAAATGTGTCTTGTTCATGTCTGATTTTCCCCTCAGGGACTTACATTTGTTGTGAGTACGGGAAGTGGCGTTCCCGAGGCCCCGAGCCACCCAATGTCCCGGGGCGTCATCAACATAGAGTCCTCCAGTTTGGCGGTTGGACCAGGGGCTGACAACCTCTACGTGTAAAACATCACATGTCTCGAACCCTGAATAAGAAGAGGCCAAGGCCCGATACTAAGCTGTTGGGCCGTGCGTGACACCACGTCCGGTTTTAGCCAAAATTGGAATGGGTCAGTAAATTTTAATTCAACTTGGTGATATAAAATGTAATGAAAATCCATCTAACGTTCTCTTGTTTCATGTGTAGGGACGGACGGACCTATGAAAGGAGTGATTGTGTTAGACTCTGCGAAGGGACGGGAGCGCGCCAAGTTACGTAGCTATGAGCACTAGATACAAGCGTGTCTGTGTGCGCATCTTATCGGCGCAATAAAAGGGAAGGCAATTTTCTTCTCGCTTACTCTTTTGTAAAGAGAGGATACTATTTCCCTTAGCGATCATCAGGGCTCTATTCTGAAGGCGTACGAAGGAAATCAGAAGAAAGAATATTATAAGAAATCTCTCAGAGATTAAATTGGTGAGACACATGCATCTTTCTGGTCGTTAGATCTCCCGATTTGCTTCGTATTCTAAACCAGTAGTTTTCAAGTGTAGTCTGCGAGCCCAGAGCGGGCGAGATTGTTCTTGTGTTTCTGTTATAAGTTATAGGAAAAAAAATTTATAGTGAATATTTTTAACATTTTACAGAATTTGACTATGTGGAGTGATTGCATAACAAATATTTTGCACTCGAAAATTTGACTATGTACATATGTCTGTCGTATCCACATAGTGGTGACAGCTATTTAAACGCGTCAGTTAGTCAGTTAACTGCGCGTATGTTTTGTGAATTTACAGTACCTCCCCCACTCCGCCCCTTTTTAGTAATCAGCTGTCTGTCCGTTATTTACAGTGAATGCCATTGCATTACGAATAAATTAAATTCTCTGTTTTGCTTTGTATTTTGAAATTCCTTTGGATAGCTGGAATGGAAGACACATTGTCGGGGGGGGGGGGGGAGCGAATGCACAAGACAACAATGAGAATGCATTCACATTGTAAAAGTGAAGAAAAGTGACAGAAAATCTGGTGAAAATTCATAGCCTACTTGTAAAAAATTGGGAAAATGTTCCGAAAATTCTCCTAAGATTTCCCTTTTCGGGGCTGCGGACGAGGAGGACCCCATTTGTGGTATCTTCAGGTGGTTGTAAACCACAAAGTTTGCAGGAGACTCTGGTGATGACGCAAACATAAGCGTCGAAACGCATTTGTCATAAGCAGAAGAAGAAGTGCGACAAAGGCTGGATCCTGTACGTCACAGATAGCCAGATAAGCCACAGTGTGCATAACTTAGAGGCTGTAAATCAACCAACGAAGCCCCCAGAACATTCGCGCTGTTTAGAAACACAGTACAAAAGTGAAGTTAGTAAACAAAGTAAATTCTTCAAGCGAAAGTTAAAAGAATTTGCTGCTTCAAGGAGTGCAGCGGAATCAACTTCACTGTCTGCTGACCAACTGCAATACGCCTAACAACTCCGGTAGCAGATGCCAAGATCGGACTGACCGGTGTACTCAAGATCCCATTCTTCGCAATGCGGATGGACGAATTGGCGGATCAAACAAACCGAGATGGACTATTAAGCTTCGTCAGATACGAATTTTATTATGAAATTCGTGAGGATTTCTTATTCTGCACAATACTAGCGACAAATTGCACGTGTCAAGCTACTCATATTTATGACATTCCTTATGGTCATCTGACAAGGAAGAAAGTAGGAAGGTAAAATGCGTAGGTCTGACTGCTGACGGAGCGATTACTTTGACAGAGAAAGTGAAAGGACTGTCTGTTCTAGCAAAGGCAGTCCTTCCTCCAGTGGTTCGACCAGACTTAATGTGTCTAGTGTCCTCACCAGAATAACATCAGATGTATTAAAGCACTGAATAACAAAGTACACTCTAACACGCCTTGAACTCATTAAAACCTGATAAACGCATTAAGAAACTTTGAATAAATTATTTTCTATTTGAAGCTTCTTAAGTTGATAAGCATATTAGTTAAAATGTGTAACGAATGAGAAGTGTCTAAATGCGCAGTGGGGATAAAGGTGTATTGGGTTGTGCCCAGTAGTGGGCTTTGTTATTGGCTCTGTTGAAACTTGCACTGTGCTTGCGGAAAGCGAGTGTGTCACTGAGTAAAGCAATCAGTCAGTCTGTTAGGCCTACATAAAACGAAAGAGTGTGCAGGATATGTGCGGGCCACCAGTATGGAAGAAAGAAAGTGGAGGACCCTTGGAAAGGAAAAGATAATTATCTTATCCTTGTATGTTTTTATTGCTTTTTATTGAACCGTTATATCGAAAGTTTCACGCTTAGTAAAAGAATCGGTACTGAACTGCAAGGTTTCACTTTAGAACGCAACCAATAAAAGAACCTTTAAACGAAACTAAGAAAAGAAATTGGAGTTTGTTTGGTAGAAACCATCAGAAGTGGAGTGGTTTTGCAACATTACGAAAGAAAAGAGTAAAACGAGAGAGACGGAAGTCGAGAGAAGGAAATCTATATCCAGGTCTTGAGAGCAACATTGGAATACGTAACGTTATTAGACGGGCACTTCTTCAGAGGCTGAGGTCTCGTCGTCAGCTTGGCTGCTTGCGTATTAACAAGGTCCCTCGAAAAAGCTGAGCCCTGAGGTATCGCCATCAGAAAAAGCTGAGCCCTGAGGTATCGTCATCAGAAAAAGCTGAGCCCTGAGGTATCGTCATCAGAAAAAGCTGAGCCCTGAGGTATCGCCATCAGAAAAAGCTGAGCCCTGAGGTATGGCCATCAGAAAAAGCTGAGCCCTGAGGTATCGCCATCAGAAAAAGCTGAGCCCTGAGGTATCGCCATCAGAAAAAGTTGAGCCCTGAGGTATTGCCATCAGAAAAAGCTGAGCCCTGAGGTATCGCCATCAGAAAAAGCTGAGTCCTGAGGTATCGCCATCAGAAAGTCCAGACAGTTTGGGTTTGATTCGCGACTAAAGCAGAGCTTTGTTCTTTGCCACTACACCGTCCAGAGGGTCTGTATTTTTCAACCAAACGGCAGTATTTATGGTTTATTTAGCTGTTTTTAGAAGCTGAGATTTTATAGGATCAAATGTTTTGATGGCTTTGAATAATAAATTGGACAGGCTGTGAAAGGAATTTGTCGTGCCCTAATTAGAGTTAATCTTACTCTCATTTACCCTCAGGAACTGAGGAATAACACGGAATATATCAGTGGGGGTAGTCGTTGTCAAGGTGGGTATTTGAACAGTGTAGGTCCCAAATGACTTTACCTCCATGTAATCTGTACGACTCTATAAAATGGTGCTTCCGTTAGACACAGAAATAAGTGAAGCTTTCCTCTCTTTAATATACATTTTATATTTCTCTTTGCATTGTAAGGGGTAAGACTCAAGACTGAATGGAGCTTTACCTTCACCTTCACTATACGCCTTTTAAGTGTGGTGTTTGTATACAGGAGCAACTTCAGGTATCACTTCTATTGTTGCAGTTAAAATAGACAATATTTTTATTATGACGGTATTCTGAAGTGTGACGCCTTGTAGCTTGGTACATAGGTTACAAAGTTATTATTAATAAATACCTGGTCATCGCGGAAGGTCGAGTTGTGCATTTACGCGAGCCGCGTCCGGTACGCGGGTCGCATTTTATTGTAGTTCGTGTTGTAGAAGGCCCGGTACGCTTTGTAGGATTCTAAATACAATAGGAAGCAACGTTTAGACCGTTCTTGCGTTCAAATCCTGTGTTGTCAGAGCAGGGTACTACTGTACGTTGCTCTAAATTGGACGATCTTCGTTTTGAAAGGGAAGGAATGGAAAGGAGAGGGGTTTGGAAGGGTGGTCTTTTAATCAGTCGCCGTACTGTGGTTCTTCTCTTTGGACTTGGTGAAAAGAGACGGGTATTATTTTTACTGTCCTTCAGAACACAGTGTGCTACGGGAAATCACTGACATTTCGCTGCAAATTTGGTGAGAATTATTGCAGTATGCATTCCGTGAGGCCAGTAACCCGTGATAGACCGCAAGGCTTGTTTATCCTAAGCCAGTTAGAGGACTGTCTCCCATTTTCTTTGTAGCAGCCCAATATAATTTTGATACATTCCACCATTTATCCGGGTTGTTGGCGTTGTCGCTTCTGTAGGAATTGGGCATCGTAGCGTTTTTGTGACTCGTTTCGTTCGACTTCCTGCCTGGCAGTCTATCAAGGGTGCACCGCGTGAAGGCGAGTTACTTCACCCCCCCCCCAATAGACCTGAAAGTAGCATTAGCTTTATTTTATACTGTGCGAGAGACTTGTCGCTTAATCGAATCTCTGTAACATCTCGGCGAAGACGTTGCCGCGGTGTATGGGACGTTAGAAGGTGCTACGGTGCTCAGGGTGCACATAAACTAGAACACTCTCTCTACGTCACTGTCCGGCCAGTCCGTGTGGGATTTGTCCTGGAAAAAGTGGGAAATGGGGCAGGTTTTTCTTATAGTACAGTAAAACCTCGCTTATCCAGACCCCATTACACCAGACGTCGCTTAATCCGGACAGGGTTCCTAGAAAAATAAATTTTTATTTTGAAACCTACAATAGCAGAATAAATCACCGTCGCGAGACTGAAGTGACCGCGAGTTTCTAAGAAAGGCAGCTGACGCGACGCACCTCGCTCACTGCTCCCGCTAAACCTACATCTCGGCGAACATCCTGTTCTAAGACGATCGCAGACGATATGTGGCTTGTGGCATACAGTATTTTATTAACAATTGCTGTACGTTACAACAATGTAAATGTGTACCCCTTTTACTGTATAATAATTACTATGATATATGACATGATTTTGAGTAACGTGTATTTTTTGTTCGTGCAGTTATCTTTTTTTATGATTTGTGTTAATCCAGACTTTTACTAATCCGGACTATTGTTCCCCCCCCCCCCAAATTATCCAGATTAACGAGGTTTTATTTAGTGTCATTCCATCACCATTTATCCATCCATCACCGACGCTTCGGAATATTAGGAATTGACAGCGTCATTAAATAACCAATGTGAAATAAACGTACGTAAATAATACAGTTTACAGCTGAGGCATTGTGACGTGCAGACACTGCCCGATTTAAGAAGTTGCAAGTTACGCAATTTCGGACTTACCGCAGTTTTAAGAAGTAGAAAACAAATTGAAGTAATAACATGTTTTAAACTCGCCGAATTTTTCCTTGTCTGAATGAAAGCACCATGAGACGAAGGTGGCTGAAGAATACTGCTGGGCGATAACACAGGCGGCGAGGCAGCCACGCTGCGGCAGATCAGGTTCCAGTGTGCAGGAGTCTGGATCTCAACTAGACTGCCTTGTGTGTATACAGGCTCCTATAGTGGGACGAAGTTATGCTCAGGTCCGATCTGTGCGAAGCTTGGCTGGAGCCGGAGTGTCTGGAACATACTAAAAGTCGAGGAGTGTCTGTGAACTGGTTTCGGACCTCGATATTCTGGGATGCGACGCGGTGTAGTTTGGAATGTAAGTATTGACGATTCGGCTGTGCTGACATTATTTTCCGGGTCGAAGGAACCTTCGTACTTGTCTTTCGAACTACACTTCGTTATATCTGAGAACACCGTGTCTGAAATATGAACACCACAAGAACGCACAGTCCCTAAAATTGAATGCCTGGCTTCATACTTACAGGGGCTACTACGTCAACACCACTGATGACTGATGTTAGATATAATGTTGTATTTTTCTTCCATCCCTGCCTTGTCTCTGTTACCTTCCAAATCCACCTACATAATTCCTTCTGTCGTAGTCGCACATTCTCGACCTCCCTGTAACGGACTATTGCCCGCGGACTGTGCATCGTTACTGGCACTTGTTAACGTCTCTTCCTCCCTTCCTTCCTCCACTTGGGGTTGTTTCTTTCTTTTGTTTTGCTCCAATTTTCCAAACGCTTTCAATTGACTACTGAGATTACTGCTTGTTTTTCTCCCTTATTACTATCAGGTAGGCAGAGCCCCACAGCAAATCGCCACGTTCTTGCGTGCTGTCATACATACAGCATCTGAATAACGCGGTCCTTCCAGACCCAGCTTTTCATATTCATACGTCACATGCTAGGTGCCACAGATAAACACGGGGCGTTTGAGAAGGTAGTTTGGTTGTACCTCTTCAGGGTGTATGCAGATATTTACTGATGTGGCAGCTGGGGGTTAACGGGTAGTTACGGCTGTCGGGAGTTGAACCGCTGGCATATAGCCAGTACACTAGACATTATAGTGACTGAGCTATCCCGGCTAGCGTAATTTATCTTGTATTTCCTTAAGAGTTTACCTTAGCGAAAAATATGTCAAGTTAGAATTGTAGATATTAATTGCAATGGAGATGTTACGTCAGATAGGGTACCACATTTTTTGCTACCTTGAGCCTGTTTGAGACAAAATGTAAAGTTCGGTCTAAGCTCGATAAAACCAAATTCTGTATACGAAAGATGTGTGCGGCCAGATATTATATCGATTACGCCTTGCCCAAAGAATTCACGCAAAACGTGCCAACCCCTTTCTGTATATTACGTAGCTAATGTACAGTAAAGCTGAAGCGATCCCTGTACAGGCCTGGACCGGCCCTTAGGGCTCCAGGAGTTTGAGACACGCAGAACTTATAGAAAATTCCACATGAATTGGCAAGGTTGTCAGCCCTACGCACCGGCCGCCTTTACCCCCAGGAGATATTCCTGATGCTTATTTCTGTTACTGACTGAGACGAAACTGGGGCCATAGTGCGGCTGGAAGAATTAAGTCAATGGAAAATCAATTGCCGTCATCGGTAATCGAACCCGCGACATTCCGCCTTGTAGGTAATCTACAGTACTGTAAGGTATTGTAAGTTGCACGCTTTGGTGAAATCTGAGGCCTGTCTACGTTGACGTATCCTAGTGGTGGAGGCTTGTATACGTTGACGTATCCTAGTGGTGGAGGCTTGTCTACGTTGACGTATCCTAGCGGTGGAGGCTTGTCTACGTTGACGTATCCTAGTGGTGGAGGCTTGTCTACGTTTACTTATCCTAGTGGTGGAGGCAGCAGGGTCCTCTGAAACGTCGGTGCGTTCGCGCTGACAGCAGTGTCCTGGTACAGATCTGTGTATAGGTATGTTTCGCAGAAATGGATTAATTACAGAGCTCCGCCAAAAAGAACCTGGCGACAGTAAGGTGTGCTTAACGAAATTACAGTGCATTTTTCATATTGTTTGTGATCTCAACGAACGGCAGATGATCATTTGGCAGTTTCTCAACCTTTTCCGCATGACTGTAATGACAGTCATAACTACTAGAGGGCCCCGTCTGACTACCTGAAAATGTAAAGCCGCTTACAACCGACACTGTAGCCACTGAGCGCCAGATCAGCGTACGTAGATGCCGAGAGGAGGATGGACCGTGGTGGCCAGTCCAACCGCATTGGTAGAAACGGAATTAACGAATTGCATTCGGTATAGAAACACGGAATTAACACAGTGCGTTGAAATTCCAAACGACTTCTTTTTACGCCAAAACAGCCCCTAGTGGGCCAAGGTCTCGTCGTTGTCGAGGCTTAACGATGACACTCAGACACACCACACTGGGTAGGACCCCTCTGGACGAGTGATCAGCCCGACGCAGAAAACTCTGACAAAACACAACACTCACATAGGTGACAATTGAACCCGCAATCCCAACAAACAAACCGACGCCTTAGACGGCGCGGCCAATTGGATCGGCTTCCAAATGACTGCTCCCTCTACATTACATGTACTTAATACATATAATTGAATATATATTTATTATATTAATTATAATGTCTTTCTGTGTGTCGTCCTTTGATAAGAATGGATCTACGGGATTTCATCAAACTTAGTATGAACGTAAGGCCATTATAGCCAATAAAATCTTCGTATTTGCTAACTTTTTATTTAGTGTGTGAGATGTGTTATTTAACGACGCCCTTAGTTGCTCAGAATGCAGTGTCTGTGATGTATGAATAAACGAGTGCTGAGAGTCGGTGTAATGACGCTGACAGAACAAAACCCAAGTACGTACTCGGAAAGATGAGGTCTGTCTCAGTGCCGTTTTTTCCACTGCAAGTCATACGTTGAGCCTGCGGTCGAACCTGTGCTTCTGTCTTCAGAGGCCGGCGATTAACAGCGTGACAAATTCCATGGCTGTCACTGTTATCGATACGAATATACAGGCCGTACGAACTGCTGAGGTGGGAGCGATAAGTGTGTCATTTACATGTTGTGTGTTCCTGAAATTATTTCTTGTAACGGATGTTCCAGAAATGCGTAATAGAAGCCCTTATAACAGATTTAAGGTTTTGGCGGCGGTGCAGCTGTGGGTTATAACACAGCCTAGTCTGATAGGTGGATACGGACGTTTCGGGGAAACATCTGTCATAGTCTTCACTTTACCATGAAAATGGTAGTAGCAGATTATACCGAAGCCTACCTGGCTATTACAGTGTAAAAGAGTGGATTTATAAATCCTGAGTCTGAAGCAATTATTAGAACTGGAATATACCATATGTTTAGGATGGCTTGCGCTACATATGTTTACACGCAGATCGTTTCAAGCCATCGCCTCCAATAACGTCGTCTGTTCAAACCGGCGCCAGCGAAGAATACCCCGAATTAGGGGATTTACCGGACATAACAATAGCTGCGGACTTCAGAGGAGCAGAGATGCGTCGCAAGATAGGCAGCCCTTTTGTGCAGCAACAAATGGCAGGCAAAACACGTCTAAACATCGCGATTTGTCCGGCGTCACGGATGGCCTGAGAGTCGTGGGTATTTATCGTGTTGAACAGGTCGTGAAAAGTGGAGATACGGAAGGCTGAGGGAGGGTGGAGGGAAGAGAGATGGATAGAAGGATAGGAAGAGAGGAGACAAGAGAGAAACGAGGAAGGAAGGAAGGAAGGAAGGAAGGAAGGAAGGAAAGAAAGAAAGAAAGAAAGAAAGAAAGACGGACAGCAAAAATAGAGATGGGAAGAAAGTGTTAAAAGGAAGGAATGAAGGAAATAAAGGAAGAAAAGGAAAGAATGACGGGAAGAAAGGAAGAATATGAAGGAATGAAAGAAATAAAGATGTCAGGAGACAAAGAATGCAAGAAGCGGAGTTAAAGGAAAGAAAGAATATGCAGGAGGCTGATGCAGTTGCTGATAGTCTTTGTAGTTCTGTAGCCTGTTGGTACTTAGCCAAGCAGCCGTCTGCAGTGACTGGCATTGTTCGTATTTATTCATTCAATTTGACCGAGCGTCAGAGTCATAATTTAAAATAGGCCGTGGCAGTTTTATTTCAGATCCTTCTTTCTTCTAAATTCTTAATTATCTCTCCATCTTGTTTGACAGGGTAAATACTGCTGGAGCTCAAACAAAGTCTTTACATTAACCAAATTTAAAGGAATCAAGAAGACAACAAATAGTGTACACCAGCAGTCAGCCAATTAACATGTCGGCCTCTTAGTCAACGGGTTATCGATTTAATCATCCAATAAACCAATCACGCATGATTTCAGGCCTCCGCTGTGACGTAGATGATATCTGCGTTGTTCTGGGATATTACGCAACGTACTCGTAGAGTGGTAATTCTATACTCACATTACAGGACAGTACATCTTTCCAGTCTTCAAGGGTCAAGAAGTCTTCTTGGAATTCTTGACCCTTACGGATGGGACCGATACATTGTCCCGAAATGTCGGTACAGAATTACTACTCTACGCTGCATAATATCCCAGAAGAACACAGCTATCAATAAATTAATCGGTTAGTCTGCCAGACCAGTCAGGCTATCCGTCAAACATTATTTCAGCCAATCAATGAATAAACCGATCAAACAGCCATTCAGTTAATCAGACAGCCACAAAACCAGGAAGGCATTCACTCAGTCAGCAAATCATTCAGTCACCAGTCGAGGCCTATGGTGTGCGACAGTGGCGGCTAAATCCGCACCGCACTCGACTTGCCACATCCACGAGCATACCGTTCCCTGCGGGGAGGGAGATGTTATTAAGAGAGGAACAGGGCAGTGAATAGAGATCAAACAGAAAGGGAAAGAGTCCCTTACTTGAATAGTTGAAACCGGCATTTTCACTTGAGCCCCTTTGCTTCACCTTATGGCATAGAGTAGAGAGTAGAGAAAATGTGCACCCCGAGGGTAAACACAGTATGAAGCAGGGAAGCCATCTGAAGAATAAAAGAGACGATGTCGAAACGTGCAACTCGAGATGGACATGCCTAAAAGAAATTTCAGGTCCCAATTTAAAAATGTAATTTGTATTAAACCACTTTCTTTTCTGTAGAATGATGTGTACCTGACAAAAACAGTACTGAATACAAATTGGAGTCATGGTGTTGTTAGGAAAATGGCACATTCACGTTGTACTGACATTGTAAATGTAAATATGTGTCTGGCACGCGAGGTGTTAGGTTCTTGCAGCGCTGTTGTTGAGGATGCAGGTCTTGTAGCATACGACGCTCTGTCCTTTGGTGAGTGGTTGTCGACGTTTCGACGGAAATTCGCGCATTCATAGTCAAGGTTCAGGAGCCCAAGGTGAAACTCCTTCCAGCTAGTGACCAGTCCCTGCAGCCAGTGTTCATCTTCGCGCCATGACCGCTGTGTGACGGACAGTCTTTCGTACTTACTGAGGAGGCAGCTTTGTGGGTCCTGAAGTCTGTTTGGACTGTGTACCTGCCGGTGATCCAACTATATTTGCCTGGTCGTTCAGCCCATGGCGTTGTCAGAAGATTGACTGAAATGGCCAGGCGCGTTGTTGTTTATTTAACGCTCGTAAACGTATTTATCCCTGTATGGTCTAATATTTGTGTTCTTTAATGCGGACTTCTTGTGGTTTGTGGCATCTTGTAGTCCGTTAGACGGTTACCAGGCTTTAGGGAGAATGTGCATCAAATTGCACTTGTGTGGCGTCATATTACTTGGTTAAAATCAGGCATAAGGCAATAAATATTAAATATTACGAATTTTTGTATTTGGCCCTAGGTAAGCAGCATGCACATCCCATCCTTATGGCTCCATATATGTATCAGCTCTCTTTGTTGCATTTGTTTCGTAAACAGAAAGGTATTACTATAAACGTACATGGCTTTTCATGAAATATGTCTGTTGTTTTTGTCCGATTATAACGAAGTTTGGATTTGGCCGACTGATTTTATTAAAAACTCACAGTATAAAATTTAAGAAGATCCGTCCAGTGGGGTCCGAGTTGTTCCATATCGACAGAGAGACGGGCAGACAAGCATTTTGAAGCCAGTAACAGTGTTTGGCAATTTTTAGTAAACACGCATAAAAGTATGCAAACTTTATCTTCAACAGCACCGTTTGTTATGAATTCAGATTCGTTCCTTCCGACTGTCATTTATAATTAAACCTCATTTTTTATCTTCTCTGATGCGACCTCCTTGTAAAACCGATTTTGTGTCTGTTGAGGGGCTCAGAGAACATTTTGTGTCTGTCGAGGGGCTCAGAGAACATTTTGTGTCCGTCGAGGGGCTCAGAGAATATTTTGTGTCTGTCGAGGGGATCAGAGAACATTTTACGTTGATCAGCAACTGACACAAATGTTGCTGTAAGCAAGTTTTCGGCTTCTACAAATGTTCAGGATACTGCCTTTGTAGTGAAGTATTTTCCACGTGAGGTCTGTCACGGGGCTAAGAGGCACCGACTGTTAGAATCTTCCTGGCAATGAAGATTCGTTTTATGGTGTTCAATGTTACGGCAGTTTGTGGAACCCACTCAGCCACCGCGTATTCAACGGATACTTTTGATCTTCCTGGGTGTAAAATGGCCGGAGCATGAAGCTGACAGCTTAACTCCATATAGTGCTGAGGATAATAAGACGTGCAGTTAGTCTCAACTCCCCCATATTTCTTATTGTCGTGGTGCGTAACTGAAGACAAGAATATCTTTAGTTTTTTCTTGATCTCTTTAAATTAGCTTTCCTTTTTTCAAAATTTCTTTCCTTTCCTGTGGCGCAGCAGCCCAAATCGGGCCTAGGCCTCCTCCATTTGGAAGTTTCTAGATCATACTGAGATACACCACAGTCGGTAGGACTCCTCTGGACGAGTGATCAGTCCGTCGCAGAGACCTCTACCTGACAACACAAACACTCACAAGAGACAAACATCCGCGCCCCTGGTGGGATTCGAAACCACGATCCCAGCAAGCGAGCTGCTGAAGACCCACACCTTACACCGCGCGGCCGCTGGGATCGGCTTTGTTAAACGTAGGTACGTCCTTATGCCTGGCCAAGTAATACTGTGGTTGTTGAACGGTCAATTACAGAGTCTGCGGAGAGAAAGGCGTGTTGCATAATTCAAGGTGCTACAGCGGTATTTGACTGAAGGTGCTGAACACGAAAATCTCAGCCAGAATGGAAATTTTCCCCGAGATTTGAACCCGGCACCTCTCGAATACGAGGCAGGAGCACAAACTAACCGACCGCAACGTATGTGTCGCGTCGTTTCAGATATCAATGTTTTACACGATTTTCTTCTACGTATGTCCTTTTGGTAATTAAATTTATTTAATTCTTCAGGGTTTGACGTTGTTACGGAATTATAAACTTCCCTTTTATCCTGTAGAAGTAAGTTCTGAGTTTTCGCTGTTTTGTGTGTGTTTAGCATTTCCTTCGTTACTTCTATCAGGTGAAGTATTTTCAAACAATATGTGTTCAGAAGCTTCAATTCATATTCCGTATCTTGCACCGAACCACGCGTAGCTTTGAATGCGTAAAATATAACTTACTTCCAAAGACGACCTCAGTTTCTTAACTTACTGATCTCTGTGTGTCTAAAGACTCAGGTTACCTTTTCATTACACAAATAAGAAGAAATCAACTGTTGAAAAAGATTTCTCGTATAGAAATTCCAATCCTCTTCTCTTTGCTTGAAGATAGGGCGACATCCATTTAATTCCAGTGGTGAAAGGAGTTGGCAAAATGTATCCTTTTATACATGAACCGAGAATTTCTCTTAAATTAAGATACTACATCGTCTACCCCACCTCTACTCTCGCTAAGCCATCACTACCTCCCATAGTTCAAAGGCAGATGTCCTTACAAAGATCCAGCAAAGACTTAGAAGTAGGAAAATATTTCGTGCCTCTTTCACTTATACCAGGGGCTGGTATTTCGATCTTGGAAAGAGTCGGCCAATTACTGTAACTGGTCCGAGTTGGAAAGTTTAATTCATATTTTTGACATGTCTGAGGATGAATATCTCTTAATCAGCACAACTTTACTTCCAGGCTTACATATCAAAAGGGAAGCCATTCAAGTAATTTGTGAACTTTTTCATCAAGTGTTGACCGTGTCCCGTGAAATGTTCACAGGACTGAATGCTGAAGGACGTGAAGTTTATAGAACCCTTAATTCGTAATTTATTTTTAAAAACTCTGCATTAGCACTCGCTGTTAAGGAGATTGCGTGATTTGAGGTTCTCACAGAGGTGTGAATGAAGATATGGCGCCGGGTGAGTTGCTAAATGCTTACCGACGTTTTGGAGGTGCTTACTGTCTAAGTGGGCCGGGATAACTCTGTCGGTGTAGCGACTCGTTACGGGCTGGACCGTCCGGCTATCGAATGCCGGTGGGGGCGAGATTTTCCGCACCCGTCCGGACCGGCCCTGGGTCCCTCCCAGCCTCCTGTACAATAGGTACCTGGTCCTTCCCAGGGATAAAGCAGCCGGGGAGTGGAGCTAGCCTCTCCATTCCCTTCTATGGCCGTGGCTAATGAAAGAGTAAAGCGACACCTCTACTCCCCGCTGGGCCTAATGACCTGTTAGGGACACCTTTTTTCTGTCTAAGTAGTCTGCTATTAGTAGTCGGATTGGACTACGTAATGTGACTAGGTAGTCCATTTGGACTTCTTAGGCCAGCATCGGCGGTCCACGTCCCTTTCTTTTTTCTTGACACTAGAATTCGAATAAAGAACCAAAATTACTGGAAAATCGTGATTTCAAACTGGAGTGACATACGCCAGTCTTGTGGTATTCATGGCGGTGTAATTGTAGTCTCGGCTTTTTTGGGATATGACGCCGCGTCGCTGGGTAATCCGTTCCCAACGTTTCGAAGAACGACAGTACTTTTATTTTCAACGGCCCAGAAGTCTGATGATAATGGGGTGCTTCGAGTGTGAGAGGCAAATTTTGGTTTAGTCATGTGGCCTAACTTCAGGTTGAGTAGTCTGCCTCAGTAAACAAGTTTACAGAGACATACGGGTTTTATTTAATAAAGTTCCCTAGTAAAATGAGACATGTTCACATAGAGTAACAATTTTGGAACGATGTCTCACTGTTGTTTTATTATTTCTAAAGCGTTAAGACTAGCAGAAAATTGCACTGTTCTGACGATGTGTGCGCCTTTGATTATTTTCGTCTATGCGTTTGTTCAATATATTTTTCCTTTCGATAAACATGCAGCAAGTGACGCTCGGGTCCTCGCAGGAACGTACGTACGTCTTCAATTGAATTTTCCGTTTTTGCAGCCCGTCTGTAAGTAAAATTGGAGTGCTTCGACGCATTTCAGTCAAACTCTGCTGTATCGGACGTATCGATTGTCCATTTAGCGATTCTGTACTCGTTACAAGCAAACAGACGAACGAATCCATGGCGAAGCCAGTAGGTGCTCGGTTCACCTTAATTATTTGCACGAAGCCGGGATCTCATTCCTTGAGAGAAAATATGAAGTATTTAGCCGCTCGTCATGGAGATGAAGGTTTAATTACACCTGCACCGCAAACATTACTTACTACCATCTGGGGGGAGCATTCTGAACTACAAAGCTATTATCCTCTTTTAAGTACGACAACATTAATTCATTATATTCTGCCCGACTTTAAATGCTTTTAAATCTCATAAACTCCGCAGGGTAGGAAAAGCGTAAAGAGTGGAACGAACTGCAGTAGGGATTACAACGTGTGTCAAAAACGTAGCTTGTTTCAACGTTTGGGGCTTCTTCGACATTGAAAGTGACCTCGGGCTTAACATGCAAAGTATAGGTCTGCGAGTTTAGAATAGTTAGTCGTCACCTGCAATCTAAATCGCTAGTATTAATCCGATTACAGTGTTTTCATTTCCTGCTGCTGCTTCCTTTCGAGAAGCCACGGACTGAGGTGTCTTACTTGTTCCTACTCAGAATTAATTCTGAAACATATCCTTTGTATATTTGGTAAGCCTTTCTGAATCGGCTCGTTCCAAGGGCTTCGCCTATAAAGAAAACATGAACCTACAGGCACTCAAATTTGCTTCGTTTCTTATTCCGTGTCTCTTTCCTTTATTCATATTTACTTCCTTCTGTCTTTCCGTCTTCATATTTACTTCCTTGTGTCCTTTCCGTCTTCATATTTACTTCCTTCTGTCTTTCCGTCTTCATATTTACTTCCTTCTGTCCTTTCCGTCTTATTCTCTTTTTATATTTTTATCGCTCTTTTCGATTTTTCGTAATTTTCTTTATATATTTATTTATGCCTTGTTTCTTGTCCTATCTGTTTTGTTTCTTTCTTCCCTCGATTTTCTCTTTCTTCCTTCTCGGCTGATGTTTTCAGAACGACGTCTCCGTGCCTGCTAATAGCAGAAACGTGTCGTCTTGTAGAGAGTGTAAGCAGTCCTCTGCACCTTGTGGCCATTTAAAATTTAGCCGCTGCTAGAATAAGGCCACGGTAGGGAAATAATAAGGGTTTAAAGCGAAAACAAAAAGCGGCAGCGGAACGTGGCGTGAACGCAGTGACAGTCACTGCCTAATCTGATTCGATAACTAAGTGGAAGTTACGATTTTTTTTGACACGTAACTGGTAGGACGAAAGAAGGTATGTATATAAAATGTTGTCGAGAGAAACTTGTAAGTCACGAAGTAAGTAAATTAGTACGATGGCTAACTGCCTAACTGGATAATTGACTAACTAACTGACAAAGTGATACACCAACTACACACTCTCCGACTTAACGCAGTAATTAGTTTCCGCAAGTTCTGCCGCAAATCCGAACTGAATGTGCATCCGGTCAGCTACACTTATGCAGGCAGTCCAGTTGCAATCCAAACTCCAACACAACGGAACGTGATCGGCCGCAGCATGACTGCCTCGCCGCATGTGTTATCGCCCAACAGTATTCTTCCGCCACTTTCACCTCATTGTGCTTTCACTCTCGCAAGTTAAACTTTGTCGCGCCTTTAAAATATGTTACTATTTTAATTTGTTTACGTTTTTAAAATTTGTCTACATTTCCCTTCTCACATATACATGCTACACGTCCTGCTCATCTCATCTTCTTTGACTTTGTCATCTTAATAATTGTGAGTGACTCTGATATAGATAGCATTAATATAACGAATTGGGGCTGTAGCTGGTTTGATTGTGACGTATGGGAACGTAAATATTTTATAAGGTTTTCTGGGTTTCTTGAAACATGGCCGCTTTACAGTTTCCCAGTTCTGTATTCTGTGAAGTCTATGCGGGTGGAAATACACAGTTGGATGGTCCAGGCTGATATATGTTTTTGATAAGCAGCCAGTGGGAAGAACTGGCACCAAATAGTCTTAGTGGCGCTGAATGAATTTTAGGAACGTGGGTTGTGTTGATTGAACACACCCTGGCCTAATAAGTTCTTATAAATTACACCAAATTTTACAAACGTTTATGAGACAGACTTAAGGTCGTTGCGCTGCCAACTGGAGACGTACTGCTTTCAACTCGCTTGCGTACTTTGACGTTTAGAAGACGTGCGGTTTAAGTTAGCTCCTTTGATACTTCTTAAACACCGCTGAACTAAAGTCGGAATAATTGAGCCCTACGCATTATGTAAGAAATGTCTGAAATGCCTGTTATCTTTTTCTGTTACATGCGTAATTATTCGCCATTGACTTTGAAATTCTTAAAATTGTGCTATATGTGATCCTGAAGCCAGAGAAATCAGGTTCGTCTGAAACGTTGGTAACTAGCTACAAAACTGCACCCTGTCATCTAGACCACAGTCTGAATTATTTTATATACGTTGATGCAGACCTATTGGCTAGAGACAAATCTAGTGTACTTTGAAGGCCCTAAATATTCGCAGTATTATCACGTTCAATTAAGTCCTTGAGCCTCCTCGGTCACCGAACTTTAAATTATCTGAAGTTGCCAAATTAGGAAAGATTGTAACAGAAAATTGTTCTTAGGCAGTCTAGTGTGACGCCGTGACGTCGACTGAGTGAGGTGAAGGTGTGGGAGGGGGTGGAGAACAAAGAGCAATTTAATTAGGAATTCAGTTAAATTAAAGAGCCTCGCTAGTGTACAGGCTTCCTCCTCGTTATCACTAATCTCTCTTTGCTTAAACAACGGAGAGAACGACTCATCCCTTACTACGTAGATACAGTTTCAGCCTCCCTACACCTCATCAACCACTAACTTACCTCGGACTGAAATACGATGTAATAAGGAAAGAGGTAAAAATGAGACTAACCGAACTTCTATAGCAATACGTTTGTCGTATTGTGGCTTCATAAAATGGTCACATCCACTTAGGGTTCTTCAGGGGTGTACAGCTGTACATTGCGGATCGGTATTGTTTTTACTCTAACATAAGGCATTCCATCAGATGCAGTTTAATTTGCCTCAGTTTTAAAATTGTTGGACTGACACGATTTTCGAGAGTCTGGACTGCATCCGACGTGGGACATGTTTGAGGTCAGTTTTAGTTTTTCATACAACGACGTTTTATCGAATGAAATTTGTTTAATTCTTTCTTTCTTTCTGTGTACATGCATACGTATATAAATACATTCCATGGATCCATAATTTTGTCACAAGACAACAGGATGTGGAATAAGTCATAAACATACAAAAACATACAAAAATGTACATTGCAAAATACTTTAAACATTTTATGTGCAGTCTTAGAGGTCATTATTATAGTTTATCAGTGCACATAAGGAATTCGTTTAGAGAGTAGAAGCAGTGTGCATTTAAGTATCTTCTCAGTGCTACTTTAAATTGTGCCTTTTCATTCCTAAGATTTGTGACACTGTATGGTAAACTATTGAAAATTCTGATGCTGGAATAGAATGCACTTTTCTAAAAGCATGATAGGTTGGCAATTGGTCTGTGCAGATGGTGCTTATTCCTTGTATTAATACTGTGTACTGATGGATTTGTTTGAAAATTTTCTTGGTTATTAACAAAGAAATTCATTAATGAA
The DNA here is from genome assembly GCA_013340265.1 of Coptotermes formosanus. Taxonomy (NCBI): domain Eukaryota; kingdom Metazoa; phylum Arthropoda; class Insecta; order Blattodea; family Rhinotermitidae; genus Coptotermes; species Coptotermes formosanus. Next base: position 104,474 of record BLKM01001182.1, read on the forward strand.
TATACATATTGGCATGGAACAGGCAACATCTCGAGTTTTTAAAATATATCTTTACATGGAGTTCTAGGATGTGCACCAACCATAATTCTGATGATTTTATGTGTTTTATTTTTGCCCTGTCAATATTTTTTCTCTCGTTTTTTGTTTCTGTCTGTTTCGTAGTATATAAAGCGCATTGTATTAATGAAACTTAAAACAATTTTAGGGTAAAAGTACTTTATTTCGTGGTACGTGGCTCTAATTTTACCACAAAATTACGTTTCCCCTCCCTCCTTCCCTCCCTACAAGTGACAAGCGTCGAAAATATAGACCTTTTCTAAAGTTGTCATGTCCGATAGCATGTGATATCTGATGTCATGTTTTCTGAGCTTCCTAGACGAGAACCCGCTAGAAGGAATACATCTCTACATTTCAAGTTATTATGGTTTGTGTGTGTGTCAAAATGGCAGCTCTGATGATTTAAAATGGAGACTTGGCACTACAGGATTTGAAGCTGGCACTTCTAAATTTTAACAGGTGTTAGTACATGGGACAGTTATGTATTGATCTATGGAGAACTGTTGAAAGTACCTTCGAAACACCTACCTGATTTCGTAGCGAACGTGGTTGTGTCGTGTGGCCGAGTGGTGTTTGTTCAGCCATATTCGTTTGGTGTACAGCGACCTTTCTGCAAAAGAGTAGTGTAGTAATTTATACATCATACAGAGCGATGCTTGTCATATAAAACAGGTTATGTGAAAGACGCACAACACTTTTACAGTTTTATGTAACACGTGAAAGCACAGTGCTTTACATTTAAATGTAGAATATAAACACGCGATATCAAACAGGCACAAAATCTTACATAAAGAGCATAAAACTTTAAATTTTTAGGTTATCACAGCGGTTCTTTAAATTGTGATATTATTTGGGCATTTACGCCGCCTAATGCGACTGAATTGGTTCAGGTGGATGAATCATTCCGAAAGATGGAAGAATTACGTTTCTCCGAAATGTCTGAACAGACAAACCTCACTATACAGTGTAAAACCAGGGCTGTGGAGTCGGTACACAAAACTTCGGACACCGACTCCTCAATTTTTAAATTCCGACTCGGACTCCGACTCCTTCATAAAAGCTCAGTATGCATTAATAACGGTAAACCTATAAGACATTTCATCGCCACCACGTGAATCATCAGGCTACTTTTTAGACCTATAACCTATATTTAAGTATAAGTCTAATGGTTATTTTAGATATCAGGGCTCTGGATTTGGACTATCTAGTCAAGATTTTAGACTGAGGTCGGAGTCGGAGTCGGTACATTTTTGCCGACTCCGACTGCGACTCCGACCCCACCTACAATTCCTTCCGACTCTGATTCCAACTCCACGACTCCGATTTCGACTCCACAGCCCTGTGTGTAACCCCCAAAAGAAGACCATAATTTGGAGCAAAACCCTTCACAATTTTATGCGACACGTGAAATCACAGGGCTTTACAGCTGGACATGAATACAAAAAAGTGATATCAAACAGGCACAAAGTGTCACATAAAACCGGCCAATTTGGTGCAGCACCGTGTTACATTTTAAGCGTGTTACATAAGTCATAAATATGTCGGCTGGGGCATAAGTTTTACAGTGTCTGTAACCAGAACACGTGACAGCGGGCGCTTGCGTTTCAGAATCACACTGTGGCGGCAGTAAGCCTCTTCTATTAGTCCATTTACACCCCTCTTCTGTCTCCCGCACCCTGATGCATCCCCCTAACTCGTTTACTGTGTATCCTGATGGTTAGGAGGGGGTGTCAAAGCACAGTAAGGCGCAAGATACATGCTAGTACTGTGCTAGGCGAGTCTACGTAACTAAATAAATGAACTGCAGAGCCGCTCAAAGCCAGGGCTCTTGACAGCAGCAACTGCCTAAGTGACAGCCGGAGGTGAAACTGCAAGGGTGTTTATGGCAGTGGTTACAGTAAGTGAGCAGGAAGCAGAATAGTGTTGATGGGATGGTTGTGGCATGTGTTTGACAGAGTCGCATGGTATTAACCAGTAGCATAGCTGGCTTTTTGAGCCCGGGGTCAGTAATCACAATAGCTACCCCTAACAGAAATTATGAAATTTAAAGAATTATAATCATTTATTGAATTTACAGTTGTCTCAATAATTGAAAAATTTCTGAGGGCTGAAAATTAACATTTTTGTTTAAAGTAATCATTTTGCTACCCATTTTGCTGCCTCCTCGACTCTGCAGCCCGGTGCGGCCGTACCACCCACTCCTCATGGCTACGCTCTGATTTAACAATGCTTTATCAACAGCATAATTTACCTAGCAACAGAGGGGTGTGAATATGGTCACGAACTGTGATAGACGGAAATCTTTAAGGAGGTAGCTGTGGCATATTTGACGGCATTGTTACGGTATTCGCCTGAAGAGACGGACAAAAGCCCGAATTTCCTCAGTATATCCCTACCCCCGCAGAGGTTCGGATCTCCTACGATGTGCAAGTCCGGGGAATTACCGCTAAACGAAACCGTTCATCTGTCATTTATTTTTGGTACATTAATAAAGTTATATTTCTGCGTAGATTCACCAACCAGCCGCAAACCAGCGCTACTGTTAGTTTCTTCTCAATTAGAGTGTTGTCTGGATAAAAGTGCCTCAGCATAATGTCCAGAGGCACGTGACGGACCTTCGAGATTTGCTACTACACAGTCCATCAGTCACTCAGTCAGCCAGTCAGTCGGCTGGCTAGCCAGTTAATTTTCTGGTATCTAGACAGCAGGTCAGTTATTTTCACTGCCTGTCACTTAATTACCCAGCCCTTCAGCCTGTCCGTTAGCCAGCAAGTTAATTACCCAGCCCTTCAGTCTGTCCGTTAGCCAGCCATTTAATTACCCAGCCCTTCAGTCTGTCCGTTAGCCAGCCACTTAATTACCCAGCCCTTCAGCCTGTCCTTTAAACAGCCTGTTAATTAATCAGCCTCTTAATTACCCAGCCCTTCATTCTGTCCGTTAGCCAGCCAGTTAATTGCCCAGTCCTTCAGTCTGCCATGCACCCACTTGACTATCTTGGCCGTTGGTGTGTCAGCCAGTCAAGTACATGTGTACCAGGCACAACTCCTCAGCCCCATGGCCAGCCGTTCATTCCGCCAGATAACCGAATATTCAATAGGAAGTACCCCGACTGGTGACACGAATGCCGTGTCTGTTCACTGTACGTGGCTGCACACAAGGCGTTACTGTATGAACTCAAACGAGCCTATACTAGAAATTAGCCGTTGCGGGGAGTGAAGAGTGCGTCTTGCTGTTGGTGGTGGCAGGCCGTAGTCTGTTAAGCAGGGAATTAAATGGCGAGTAAGTTATCTTGCTAGTTAGAGTATATCTGTTAAGCAGGGAATTAAATGGTGAGTAAGTCATCTTGCTACTTAGAGTATAAGTCCGGCATTACGTGTTTGAAGCGGCCTGTGCATTGGTGTTAATGAAACTTCGGATTTCATAACAGCACAGTGTTAGATGATCAGGTAACCTTCCCCTGTCTAATGAAGACCCTCCGTTAGAGCATTTTGTTATTATCTGAAAGTGTTCCTTAGTGTTTATGTACTGATTTGTTCTTATTTAGAGCCTATTTAATGAAGATGTTATAATTATCTTACGGCAGTGAATAGTGAATTAGAAGAGATGTCGACCGAAGCACTCCTTGCCTATTTTAAGGTACTGCCATGTTAACTGCGTGGGGAAAACTTGGGAAACAGCGCAAGCTTTAGTCAGCATTGTCGATATCCTCTCCGAGATTCGAAACTGACACCTTCAGAGCGCCAGTCAGAAGCGATTCCCTTAATCTCACTTTTTCTGTCTGTTAAATTTATAATGTACGTAAATCCGTAAGCAAATCTTTGGTTTCGTTCCCGTTTGTCTCTTCATGAACGGAGAAACCACTTACACCGTTGTTGCTCTGAAGTGTTAGTGTGCCGTATACTTTGTGCCATGGCGGCTCGTAATCAACTGTGTTATAGCGAACCCTTAAAACAAGGGGTGTTGCTGTCTAAGAGGATGGGGAGATAAAGATAGGAGTTGTTCTTGGATTTAACACAGAAGGAACGTCCTTTCAGCATTAGGGACAGGTACTGTGGATTGTGAGTCACGTGATATACAATTTTATTATGTCATAATGTCGTCTAAACTATGAAATATTTCCAAATAGGATTTCTATTTTGCTGACACAAATGGCGCTCTGGAGGCCATTCTATGAGCCGAATTATCAGCAAAGTCACAGAACAAGGCGGGCTGCAGGGTAACAATTCAGCTTCTGGGAGGTCCCAGGTTCGGATGCCGGCTCCTACACCAGCTACTCAAGCTGTCCCTTTCGTAATTATCTCCATTCCCTCTGGACAAATGGCAGGCCACTACCTGAAGTTACGCGATGATGTCTTCTTGTCCCATCCGCTGAAATTCATTAACCCTTTAAAGACGAAGCGTATCTGTTTTATATAAGGACTCGGTGCGTACCGCGCTGTAAACACTCTCCACTTCGGTTATAAAAACCAATCTCTTAATGTTTTATAAGGCAAAAGTTGCTGTTTGTTCTGGGATCCGTACAAAACACATAAACGCAATGTGGGCACCACGTAGAATTTTTTAATGTTAAACCTGGTGGTACGTAAAGTTACCGCGAGGCTTTGAAAGGTTAATTAACCCTTTAAAGACGAAGCGTATCTGTTTTATATAAGGACTCAGTGCGTACCGCGCTGTAAACACTCTTCACTTCGGTTATAAAAACCAGTCTCTTAATGTTTTATAAGGCAAAAGTTGCTGTTTGTTCTGAGATCCGTACAAAACACATAAACGCAATGTGGGCACCACGTAGAATGTTTTAATGTTAAACCTGGTGGTACGTAAAGTTACCGCGAGGCTTTGAAAGGTTAAGGGCAGCACCATGGCTCATGCAGTTAATGGCCACGGAGGGTCAGGCTCAAACCCAGGCCAATTAATTGGGATTTGTGGTGGACAAATAGGCACTGAGAGAGATTTTTCTCCGGAATCTTAGTTTTCCTCTGTCAGTATCATTCCCTCGGTGATCCGTTCTCATTCATTCATTTGTCACCGACGCTGGTACAGTGATATCAGCAGTTGTCAGTGCCATCCAGTACCACACTTCACAGCACTGCAGTTTATTATCCTCCAATCGGTCTCCAATTCGATAGGACGTTGCCACTACCAGCGTTCAGCACTCAGTCAATCAGTACTCTAATCTGCTGCTACTTTCGAAAGAAGCAGTTCATGCAGCGCCTTACAACTTATGTTTAGGCAACAAGCTAAACAGACCGGCACGGTAAGTTGTCGCTAGATCACGGCGAAGTGTTATGTTTCCATAATTCCTAACATTTTGCTTCCCTGAGGAGCACGTATTGCAATCGCTCCATCCGTCTTACTGTCTGTGTGGTGAGAACGGCTGACGGGTTTCCACGAAATTTGGTATTGTGGAGTTAATACAATTTGTCGGCACAGTGCATTCTGGTTAAAGGCGGACAGCAATAAGGGACACTTTTCATGAAGAACTACACGTGTTTCTGCTCGTATCTCGACATTAATTCGCCGGTAACTCGCTGAATAGAGGTCAGACCGAAAAATGCGTGGAACAGACCTTGTATCTGTGGAGATAAATTAGACACACATATTATGAATGTGCCAGGATTGTTACGCTGTGCTTATGTTGCCTAACTCGTTGAGATGTGCGGTTTTCAAGGCGTTAAATAAAGTAAGAGGGGCTGTTCGAATGATGAGATGCAGGCGTTATGTCGAAACAGCTGTCAAATTCCGTTCAGTTTCGACGCCGATCCACTTGTTTGTGTGGATCCTTAGTGCTTGAGTTCGTTTTGAAGCGCGTACACATTAGTTGCGAAAAGCGCCTATTAGCTTCGTACTGTCCGTCCGTCCGTCCGTCTGTCCGCGTGTGTTATTTGGGCTTCCACTGGATGGATTTTTATGAAATTTGATATTGGAGTTCTTTATGAAACTCAGTCGAGAAAACACAAACTTGGTTAAAATCGGGCAAAACGTCGGGCACTTTACGTCGAGATCTAAGTATGTTTATATTGTTGACAGCAGTACGACATTTTTTGCAGCTCGACCACAACATAAACGTGATCCATTGTTGCGATTTCAGCAACATTCAACAGTTTTATATTGTTTTACGTTGTTGACAGTGCCATATGACGCAACGATATACAGAGAAGGCAATGTTGACTGTCCATTACAACAATGGTTAAGCAAACGCGCCACAGTGTTGCATTAGACGTACAGGGCCTGTATTGTTAAAGCGCAAAATGATTAAGAAGGGTTTTTATGCCCTAAAGGCAGAGTAAATGTCACTCTGTGAATTTTTTGATAGGATGAAGTTGCTTCTTTTATTTTTCTTTTCAGTTCTAGTGACCTTAGTTATGCATTTATCAGTTAACTCTGACTCTCTGGCTCTTTGCGCCATGTGTTGGATCACAGAGTCTGTTGAGGTGTACTTATATTAGTTAGATACCTCAGGATTTTAAAGTGGCATTATATTTCTCTATTACGAAGACGCGTGTTTTATGGCAGTCGTCAGTTAACTGTCTCAATCATTGATTATTTGATTACAGTCCAGGTCTACTGAGCTTGATCGAATTCTGACAGTTATTGACTTATGAAAGAAATTTACGTCCAAAGCTTAAAATTGCGATAACGACTATCGCAGTATAATTCCCTGCGTAGTAAAACAGTGGGATTTCCTCCATGCCACAAGTGGGCCTGGTCTTACTAATTTATGATTTGTTTTTAATGAAGTCGGTAGTGACATTTCTGTCGCGGCAGATGCAGTATCGACATGATTTGGTCTTTGTCTTATTGAATCGTGCTATTTCCTTCTGTGCACGATATAACGCTCATATTGTCGTACGATTTCGGTAGAGTCACCTGCTGTTGCGCCACGTCAAGATGAATCTGAAGCTGATGAAGTTGCATCGTCATGCCTTCAGATAAGGGAATGAATAGCATGACGCAACAGCCACTACATCTGGCATGGAGAAAATATCATATCGTGATTTAACTATCCTTGCCATGCGAGTATGAATAATATACGTACATATTGTTGGAGGAGTGTCACTGTCTAATTAATGAAACAGAGTAGGGGCGATATTATAGTCGTATCATCGGGAGTGGAAGATGTGTCACAGCCTAATTTAAGAAACCGAGTCATGGCGGTATAACCATTACAACTGAATGTTATTACTCAATTCAACAAACTGATTCGTAGTGATTTTAACTGAGACAAGATTTGAATTTCTTTATAATGGTGTGTCGCACCTAAAAGAGGTAGTTATTATAGTCTCTAGTGTAGGCCTATCCCACGACTGGTGTAGTTAAACTTGGTGGCACTGAGCGTAGATTATAAACTCCTGCAACAGAAAAGTGACCTAATTTATTTGTGTTCAGTTAACCTTTTAAAGCCTAGCGGTAACTTTACACACGACCAGGTTTAAAATTAAAAAATTCTACGTGGTGCCCACATTGCGTCTATGTGTTTTGTACGGATCTCAGAACAAACAGTAACTTTTGCCTCATAAAACATTAAGAGACTGGTTTTTATAACCGAAGTGGAGAGTGTTTACAGCGCGGTACGCACTGAGTCCTTATATAAAAAAGACACGTTTCGTCTTTAAAGGGTTAATAAGAAAATGAAGCATTTGTACTTGAATGACTTGGGAGCCTCAGCAGAACTGTAAATACGTAACACGACAGTAACTCTGTGGTGTATTAAAAAAAACGGTTGCCTCGAAAGCCCAACAACTGGGGGGCCATGGCCCGAAAACCTACCGAAGTTCCACAGAAGAAGTAGAGCTCTGTGGTGTACCTCATTTCTTGAAGAGCTGAACACTTCCTACTGGCCAAGACATTTCCTTCTTTATAAAATACAGACATCATAAACCTTGCAGCTGGATTTAATTCTTCAAGAATTGGATTAGGCGTAGCTCGTAGCCCTCCATTAGTGGTCGTATCATTGAAGTAACCAACATTCGTTTTTTTTTAAAAATCATATTTAGAAGTAATGGCGCGTGAGTGGGCGTTCTGGCTACGTGGAAAATGACAGTTGAGCGTCGCTGCTGCGCGGAAGGAGTCACTGTCGGAGATGGCGGCTGCTGGATAAAAAGAAAAAAAAAAAGGAGAGGTGAAGGGGAAAGCTTTTCCCCACGGGGGTTTTATCCCTGCAACACTCCATACCGGCTAATGTTCCCTGAGTCTAATAGGAGCCAATGAACGGCCCCTGTCTACGATCTCAAATCTTAGGCCTTATATTGATCGTGAGGGTAATGCACGAAGGACACGTTTATGGTCACAGGCACACGGCGAGATCATTGGGCGGAGCTGATTACCGCGCTGTAACGGTTAGCGGTCAGTCTTCGTTACACAGTTCCCCTTCGTCTTTCCTCCATTTTTCCTCTTCGCCCATTTTGAGTTATTTGTTATTACTGTGGTTTTCTTTAGTGTGTTAAAGAATTCTGAATTACAGTAATCCTTATTCCATCTCGGGGGTCAGTGGGATTGGTGACGGCGCGTTGGACAAAACCGCGTTACCTGCACTTCTTATGGGAAAAATAGGGTTACGTGAAAGCGGACGCCTGTGCCACCCCCCACCATCATTTAAAATACATATATTTTTCGATACTAAAAACATTTACACAGTATTTGGGTAGCTAATGCGGCGGTTGAGTGAGTAACCACACACGTTTATCCGCGTGTATTTAAATATTTCAGCTTTCGGGTTATTTGCCCACTTATGTCTAATTATTTTCCACCGTGTGTAGTCAAGAACGCCCTGGCGAAAACAGCGGTTGTCGAGGGCTACTGTACTTTTCTTCTTGCATCTTGCGTTATTCTGCAGATGGTCCATTTTAATTCTTTACTATTTGCGGAAGAAATATATGCGTATTCTCTCACATAATTAAAGCAAGCCCAGCACGGAATAAAATTACACAAACAGCAAACAGTAAACGTGCAGTCTAATTGTTTTCTGTTGAGCCCTGTTCAGGTGCGCTCGCGTCTCTGCGGAACGCCTTTTAATTTCGCTCAGACCTTCCTCCTGGCCCGTGGGTACCGTTGGCTCTTTCCGTGGGATTAAAGCGGCCGTGGCGTGAAGCTGGCTACACACCTTCATGTGGTACTAACATTAAGAATGAGGGTAACTTTTATCTCTCAACCCGCCATACGCTTTTGTGGCCTGCACCGGGACAAATTCAGCTCTACGGGCCATTCTTTATGCACGCGTGAAAGAATAGGAAATCCACTGAATAGACGTTCATGGAAACCAATGTTAACCTTTTAAAGCCTAGCGGTAACTTTACGTACCACCAGGTTTAACATTAAAAAATTCTACGTGGTGCCCACATTGCGTTTATGTGTTTTGTACGGATCTCAGAACAAACAGCAACTTTTGCCTTATAAAACATTAAGAGACTGGTTTTTATAACTGAAGTGGAGAGTGTTTACAGCGCGGTACGCACTGAGTCCTTATATAAAACAGATACGCTTCGTCTTTAAAGGGTTAATAGAATAGACTTTCTGCTTACTCTAATTTTGGTCAAATTCGGGTCAAGTAATGGGCATTTTCTTGAAAACTTATATGCATTTCTAAGCACATTCCGAGATTAATTCCCACGTACTTCGCTGGATAATTTAGGAACAGAATTTGTGGATAAGAATAAAACATCTTTCATGTCCAAAGCGTACTTTCCCTCTAAGTCTTGGCAGTTTTCTTGATAATTAAACAAAACGCCTCAAAATTCTTAGCTGTTTGTACTTTACCTACATTCATTATAGATTTAAGTTACGTGACTCATCCCGTTGTATTACTATATGATAAACCATTAGATATACCCTCAGACACAACTTGTATTTTGACATAAAACCACAGCAACATGTTTCGACTTTTAACCAACCATAATCAGGATGTATAAAAATATAGAAATATGTATTTTTATTCAATTATTGCACAAGTTGTTGCAAATTTACACCTTGTTACATTAAATTTAAAACAAGATATGAAATTTACACCTTGTTACATTAAATTTAAAACAAGATATGAAATTTACACCTTGTTACATTAAATTTAAAACAAGATATGAAATTTACACCTTGTTATATTAAATTTTGCAGCAGCAGATGCACAAGTAGTTAATTAGTGCCTATCCTGTTTCAGACATTTACACCCTTTTTAAATTCTGATACGGCCTGATGATGGCTTGCCAAAAGCCAGAGCATGTAGACGGTGCTTTTTTTTTTATCAAAATGTAAGTTGTGTTCGACGCGTTTGTTGATTGGCTTATCATACATGTGTTTTATCCGGACTTGATAAGAACAGTGTATCCTTCCGCCACTTGCATGACTGTCATTTTCATGTAATACCTGGCGTTGTGCAGGTGGTTATTTGGTTACTTGCATGAGTCTATGTCCTGAGGATCGGCCAAGTGTGTACTATATACAGATCTCCTTTTTAAGACATATTTTACTGTATTTTGAAAATGTCGTGAACTTTGAAGTCACGTTTATCTGCTGTCTTCTTATCTTACTTTGCCATTGCACGTTCACTTTTCTAACGAGAAGTAACTTATTTGCACCCCTCATCGCTCACTTTTGTGCGCTGCAAAGGGTGGGGTGAAACACGACCCTCAGGTGAAACATGTTCATTATCTACGGGGGGGGGGGGGGGGCCCCGCAGCCGGCCGAGATGAGTGGGGCCGGCGGGGGGCGGGTGAGTGTATATGTGTTCCCCCGGATTTCTACTAGTGCTTTCCAGCAGGGACGGGCGGGTTGGCTTCGCTAAAAGCCATTTAATGAGCCAAATAGACCAAAGCAGAAAGACCTTGTTAAAGTGATGAGGTCCATCATGCAGCCTCTGCGCCAGGGCAATATTACACGGTGGAAACCGCGCTGTTTCTTTGAGACATGAGTGACATATGTGTATTTCTTCTTGCCCATATCTTTTCGTACAAATATGGCTCTCAAAGCATGCTGATGTAAATGAAGGTGTAACATTCTCCGTTTGCTTAATTAAGAAATACGCCTTGACGACGTAAGGGGAGTGGAGGAAGAGCTCCACGCGTTTATAATTCGTCACTAGGTGGAGGTGAGTTGTCAACTTTATGCCCCGCCAGTTTTACCCCCGGGTCAAGTACCTGGTAGCTGCTGAGTAGTAGGTTGGTCAGCCTGGGGGGATGGCCAGAATGATTTGTAACAGACAGAAGTCTGTTACAACAACTGCCGAAAATCAACGCCGATTCATCGGTCGACCAGCCTATAGCCTAGTCACTATAAAGACAGACATACTTTCGTGTATTTTAGGCAAAGGAATCCAGTTTGTACAACTTCTTCATATTGATTCTGTGTGCCTTTCTTGTTCCAGAAGTCGGGGTGGGGTAGTCAGTATGGCGGCTAGGCTAGAGGCCGGGCAATTTCTATGTTGGAACTCCAGGAGGGGCAAGAGATCCTGATTTCTTTCATGACATCTGGAGCAGCCCTTGGGCACAAGCAGTCTCCTAATAAATGGGTACGGCCTTTCTCTTTAGGGGTTAAATCAACCTGGGCGTGAAGTTGAAGACTTACCTCCATCTACTGACGAGATTAGGAATAAGTGGAGCTATACCTGTACTCCCCCTATATTCTTTCTTGGCGAAAACAAGGGAAAACTTTGCAGTTTGCCCTTCTTTTCGGTTCTTTTATCATTCTTCTCCATTCCGTGCTGCTCCTCCTTCTTTTCCTCCTCCTTATTCCTCAACTCCTTCGCTTTTATCTTCTTTCTGTCATTGTCCTTCTCTTCTTTGAGGCCACTTGCCGATTTTTGCCAGTGACTCTTGCAGTTCTTTGAACAGGCTTTATAAATTCTTGTCAGGGAACGCAGTTAGCTCCGCAAGAATAGGACCAGACCGCGGTAAAGCCTTTGTCTTCGTAGGATATAAATGACAAGGAAACGCTGTGAAACAACTGTGTACGTAGACGAACAGAATCTCCCGAACACAGTGTTAGGAGGGGGGCCGAAGATTGCTTGGCGTCCGGAATGGCTGTTAAGATTACTGTATCCTGGGATGAAGATTGGAGGGGCTGAGGGGATCGTGGAATTGTTCAGACAGGATAGTTGTTCTGTGGGACGTAATTTGAACCCCGATCTTCCGAGTGTGTAGCAGGAGAGACGTCCGTCAGAACAATGACAACTGGCGTCTCGGATAGCTCAGTCGCTATAGGCATTGGCTATGGGCTAGAAGGCTCCGGATTCGAATTCTGGAGGGGGCGAGATTCTTCGCGTCCGTCGAGACTGGCCCTGGCGCCTAGGCATCTTCCTGTACAAATGGGTGCCTTGATTCTTTCCTGGGGATAAAGCGGCCGGGGCGTGGCGTTGACCACTCCCCGTCATATAGCAACAAGGTTAAAGAAAGGATACAGCCTTACTTCCACCCCCACTGTGCGTTCATGGCATGTTATATAAGGTGACCTTTTCCTTTGTAATGACAGTTCCTAACACAGCTGGGCTGGATTACTGAAAACTTTGTTTAGACGTATGCAATGCACGCAGTGTATACTGGATTATACAAGTTGCTTGCAGTAAATAAATTCAACTTCATCACAAAAATTTAGAAACTCGAAACAGATCGCCGGTAAGGCTAAATAGGCATAGTTCCTAGTTAGAATATGTGCTTGTTACAAATGATTGAGCGGAAACTGGAGCAGGTGAAAACGAAAACTCAATACACTTTGTTGTCATTGTGTACTGAAAGTGTATATTTAATATTACCGTAAGCTGTGGCATTTCTGATGAACTGGTATGGCTCAGTCAGTATAGGTTTTATTAATTTCCATTTGCGCAAGTATCCCCGCGTAATGTGTGCAAGCTTAAGTGCGCACTGTGGTCACAAAAGCGCACCGCTAGCTCCTGTCCTGAATTAATCTACTCTATGACAAACCGTCACTCCATATTTCTTCAGTATTCATTTTAATATCATACCATCTGGCTTCAGCCTCCTTAGTGGTCTCCTGCATTATGTTATCGACAGAAGTTTGTAAGGATCCTAGCTTCCGTGGTGAGTGCTTAAAATGCGTGGCCAATAAGCGAGCGGGAAACGAATTTGTTAAAGGTTAAAGTGTTGAAATTGAATAACTAACGAAAGAACAAGCAAGCAAGCAAGCAAGCAAACAAACAAACAAACAAACACCGCGGTGCAGAGTCCTTCTTTTTTAGCCTTACACTTGCTGAGACAATTAAGAAATTCTCCGCTTTTTCTTGAACACGAAGGTTCATCGCTCCTCTTATTTTATGGTTGTTGGTTCCCTGCACCGTTCTGATGAATTATGGTCAATTTATTGCACCAGCTAAATGCACACAACTATTCGCATATTAATATTACATATCCGACATGTTTCGGCATTCAAAACACCATCTTGAGGGCGCGCGTGATGCCAAGTAATATTGATATGTGAATAGTTGCGTGGATTTATTTAGTTCAATATATCGGCTACAGTTCATTTCTCGTGTTCACAAGAGGCTGCAACTAGACGCTAGCATGAGCTGGCTAAATACAGTTCACTCACTTACTCACTCACTCACTCACTCACTCACTCACTCACTCACTCACTCACTCGCTCACTCACACCCACTCACGCACACACACTCACACTCACACACTCAGTCACTCACACAGTCACACACTCAGCCACTCACTCACTCACGCTCACTCACTCACACACTCAGTCACTCACGCACTCACACACTCACACTCTCACTCACTCACACACACACTCGCACTCACTCACTCTCACTCACACACTCAAGTCACTCACTCAGTCACCCACTCAGTCACTCACGCACTCACGCTCACTCACTCACTCACTCGCACACATACTCACACACTCACTCACTCACTCACCCTCACTCACTCACTCACTCACTCTCACTCACTCACTCACTCACTCACTCACTCACTCACTCACACTCACTCTCACACACTCAGTCACTCACACAGTCACACACTCAGTCACGCACTCACTCACGCTCACTCACTCACACACTCAGTCACTCACGCACTCACACACTCGCACTCACTCACTCACACACTCAGTCACTCACTCAGTCACTCACGCTCACTCACTCACTCACTCACTCACTCACTCACACACTAACACACTCACTCACTCACTCACTCACTCACATACTCATTTACTGAAAATAAATAAGGTCTTACAATTGTACTTTCTCAACTTGTGTACTTAAGAGCCCACACTTTCCCTGCCATAAGTACCGCTGTACCATAAACTTACAAAGCTAAACTTTTTATTATTAGAAGCGTGCATTAGTCCTTAAAGAGCTGAAGTTACGCTTGTGTTTAATTAAGTACGACACTAAGACATATGGCGGAATGGAGGTATAGCTCCGCACATTCTTTGCCCCGGTAAAAGATGGAGGTGAATAGTGGCGTCTGTGGCTCAGTCGCTTTACGCCCCCGGAAAGATCTCCCGGTTTGTATTGGACAGGAACCTGAGAGAGCGTCCAGAACCAGTCTGGAGGCTCTCCCAGCATTGCCTGGAATCAAACCCTCAGTCTTAGATCGTAGAGTCTGTAGCCTCATCACTACACTCTCTGAGCTAATCCCGCCCGGCTACATGTGTTATTAAAAAAAGGAAATGTGCTGATAAATCATTCTTGCGTTTGTGGCAGTGCCCAGTGCTGGCTGTGCGACATCAAATATCCATCTGTCTGTCCATCCATCCATTTGTCAGACGGCCGGAGTTTTCATAATCAGCATTCATCATAATTATCCATGAAAGACAGAAACACGCTGGAAGCAACGTCCTGGAACTTTCACCGAATCATCAACTTACACGATGAGTTGAAAGCTGTAAAGCACTCCAGTGAAGTAGAGGCTGCGTATATTTTCCAACAAACTTTACCCATGTGTTTCCGTTGTAACACGTCTTTCATCATTTTAACTTATTCCAGATGCACATGTGTGTTGTAAGTTTTGAGGTATCCATGGCTATTCAAGTTTTCTGCATCATACACCGTGTTGCAGCCTGCCAGCTTAGTGGTTACGTTTCGAAGGAAATTAGTGTTTCAGTCTTCATGGTAGATGGTGGGGGAAATGTATGCTTCCGAAAGGATGGTAGCAGCTGCAAGAAGGAAATACGGTGTCGTACGTTTATGACTGACGTAAAGCCAGGCTTAGTAGCTCCGACCGTTTTTCCTCGAATGTTTCGATGATATATAATGAAAAGTGAATTGGGAAATGTGTAACAGAGCGTCTGTGGCTTAATTTGAACTAATATTGTGACGTTTGCTTCGAAAGCCTGAAGAAAACTGCGACATGGTGGCCAAGGTTTGAGGCCAGACCTTGTTCCTCGTGCATCCTTTACAGTTCATCATTCACCAATCATCCCCTTATTATATTCTATATAAGGTTAAATATGACGGCATCGTCAGATAAGCCAAGAATATCCGTTTAGACCTGGGGTGTCCAACCTGTTTATTTGGCAAAGGGCCACTAGTTTTGTTGTGGGTTGGTGCGCGGGCCGCGCTTTTAAATTCTCAATAAGTGGTGTACATAACCGCCTAAATTATTGTACAATTTTTTATACTACCTGTATATACAGGTGGCAAATATTGTCGCGGGCCGTATAACACAAACTGGCGGGTTGCTGATTGGATGCCCCTGCTGTAGGCTATAAATAAAGTTTGTTTTCAGTCAACGTAGTTGCCTTTCTGAGTTTTTGCGTCTTTCACCCCACCGACACTATGTCAAAAACCAACACCGTCACGGTAAAACGAAACTTTTCTTTTGTAAGAAGGGCGTTGTAAAATATCTTACATTTTAATATTACAGTAATTGAAAACCCATCTCCCATCACAGTAAAGGGAAACTTCCCTTTTGCAAGAAATTTGTTTTAAGATCAATTACATTTTAATATTATATTAATTGATAACCCATCTCCCATCCCGGTAAAACGAAACTTTTCTTTTGCAAAATGTTTATTTTAAAGTCACATACATTTTAATATTATCCTAATTCGTGGAAGTTCCTATTTTCGAGACCGCACGGCCCGTCGTAGACACTGAGCAAGCCCACTCTGCTGCACGATTGTACGGGGCTGATCTAGATACATAAATATCCCCTACGTAACATATGATGGCGTTAATGAAACGGGGGTTTCAGAGTTTTGTTTGAAATTGACTTCATGTTGTGACCAATTGTAGGCGTTGCTATGCCGAGCCTGTTCAATTCTGCTGCCACTGCTGCTGTTGTGCTAATTATAATGGGGGGAATTGAGGAACAAAACACTACAACGGTAGAATGCTGTGGCACATCAATCAAGTGTGTTGCTGTGTTTCCTGAATAGAATTACCAGGCGGTGAAACCATGCGAGTGGGTGGAAGGGCGAGGCTTTTCAATGGCGTTTGCAACTGATAGGCCCATGATTCGAGCCCCTGTTTCTATTGAGGTCTTGTAAATCGTTGCAATTCACAGGCCGCAGTGTACCTCAGTATTGCGATCGTTTTCAGGGCGTTAAAAAGCGTTGTACATGATATATCGCTCATACAAAGTGTACTGGACGTTTATGATATAGGAGGAAAACTGTGTGAGGTATGTGAAAGCACGTATGGGTAAATCCGTCTACATTGGAATGTGAATGAACCGACAAAGCGGAATTGCCTGCATGTTTAAACTCGGTACATAAAGCGAATTTGATTGACTTGGTCTGTTGTATTTAACGACACCGTTTTCTACAAAGTCCAATGTCTACGAACTTTTTCAAGGTAATCAACTTTATATACAGAGCTCATTTAAGCCATCGATTTAATATAGAGTGGAACTCGGTTATAACGTCAAGAAGGTGACTGACTGAATATTTTGTTTCGTTATAAACGAGTGTCGTTATAATCGATTAGGGTAACGTTACAGTTAACAGTGAGGAATTAATTAGTGTCACAGAATATCTGACACTATAGCCGAGGTGTCTTATAAACCGATGTCGTTATAAGCGGGTTCGAATGTATTTGTGTTTTACAAACAGGTATTGGTTTGTATTGTTATTGTAAAACAACGGGATGGGGCTCTTCAGAGTTGCCTTTTCTTTTGCCTAAGAATGAAGCGCTTCTGTACGTACTGGGTATTATTACGATGATGAATGCAACGAGGGGAGATAGGCTGTGCATGTGGCATGCAAATGAAGCATTAAAAATATATAAGAATTTTTGTCGCAAAATGTGAGATGGAAGCAAACCACTTGGAAGGCTATAGCATTGACAGGGGATATTATTACAATAGACATGAAAGAAGCACTTTTCGGAAGTGTGGACTGGATTCATTTATGTCAAAATAGCGAACAGTTGCTGGCTGTTATAAACTTGGTAATAAACCTCCACTTTGCTTGAGAGGCTGTGGATGTTTTAGTGCCCAATTGAGCAGAAGTTCACCTCAGAAGCGGGGCTCTGGACCAGATGCAGCGTCCAATTCGACGATTTATTAATTAAAAGCTGAGAAAGCTGTAATGTTCTGTCGTAAGGCACTGTCATAGCTTTTGCCTCGAAGGTCTAAAAAAAACACCACGAAAAACCTCTGTGAGACTTCGTTTTTGAGTTGTGTGTGTAACCGGTACGTCCTGCCTACGAAGCGGCGTTGCCGATCGGTCCTTCACCCAGAAGAATCTAAAGTGGATGATAGCGAGCCGACTGTGTGCTTAAACTTAACCAGTCTGCCTAAGAAATGTGAACAGTTCATAATTAGTGAACTGCTGAGGGTTGCCATATTCCTGTAGGTGTTTTCTGTCGCCGTGGGGAAGTCAAAATACGTTTTTAAGACTCAGAAAAATTCGGAACATTTGGCGTGCCGAACAGAATTTTGCATGTGCCGGGACAGAGCCCTTTAAAATCCATAAGACCGGAACTGTTCTTGGAAAACCGGGACGAAAGGAGTCCATAACAATGGACAGAGTCCAGAAAGGAAGCAGTACAAGATTGGAAGGGCGCAGGCCCGCAGCGTAAAGTCACAACATTGTCATGTTATGGTAGTTGTTGCCAGTTGAGGTACATTTGACGTAGGCCAAAAAAAGTTTTCGTGTGCTGGTTATGCTTATGCTATGTGAGAAGAGTAATATTACAAAGAACTAAATGTATGCACTCGTATCAGTCACACAGTCTTAACCAACACGTCTCTTTTTATGCGTAATCAGACTACCGTTTTCAGCTCAAAGAGCCATCATCAGGCCGTAAGGGACACTACGAATTACAAGACTGCATACGCTTGGCAAGCTGAAGATCCCCCCCTTTTACACTATTACATATATAAAATGTATATCAGTGTATATATGTATTGTCTAAGGAAAGTAGATATTAAAATGTGTATATAAAAATGTAATATAAAACTATAAATATAAAAATGTAAATATAAGAAAGTGCAATATGGAGTCAGACCGTAAAAGTGTACATATAGCGGCAGTACTAATATAATTTAATAGTGTAAAAGGGGCAGATCTTCCACTTGAAAACCATATGGAGTTTTTTAATTCATAGTTTCTGTTATGGCCTGATGATGGCTCTGTGAGCTGTAGCGGTAGCCTAATTACGCATAAAGAGCGAAGTGTTGGTTAAAACTGTGTGATTAATAACAGTAAATATACTTTGTGTCTGCGAACCAACGGCAATGTCTGGTATTACATTTAATATTATAAAATCTATTCTCTTGGATCCATTATATCAAATTAATAGGGGACAGAGATAGTATGGCTTTGCATTTTTACAATAAATTATCCATTGCTATATGGTACAATGTGATGCATCAGCGTTCTTGGTAGGTACACACCTTGCTTTCAGAATCAAACTAACTCCACGGAGCAGAGTCCATCTGGAGAAGCTAACAGGTCCTCAGCTAGTCAAGAAATTCCCCGCATTTTATGGAAGCCGAAGGTTCATTACCGCATTTACAAGAGCCCGCCACTTGTCCGTATCCTGAGCCAGCTCTATCCAGTTAATGCATCCATCCCACTTCTTGCAGATCAATCTTAATATTATGCTCCCGTCTACGCCTGCGTCTCCCAAGTGGTCTTCTTCCCTCAGGTCTCCCTACCAAAATCGTGTTTACATTCTCCTTTCTCCCGTACGTGCTACATGCCCCGCCCGTCTCGTTATTCTCGATTTCATCACACGAATAATATTTGGTGATGAGTACAAGTCATTAAGTTCCTCGTTACGTAGTCTTCGCCACTCACCTGTCAGGTAGTCTCTCTTGGGCCCAAACATCCTCCTCAGCGCCCTATTCTCGAACACACTCAGCCTGTGTCCCTCCTTCAGTGTGAGAGACCAAGTTTCACACCCATGCAATACAACAGGCAAAATTATTGTTGTGGCTTGCAGGCTCTTAACCTTTTAAAGCCTAGCGGTAACTTTACATACCACCAGGTTTAACATTAAAAAATTCTACGTGGTGCCCACATTGCGTTTATGTGTTTTGTACGGATCTCAGAACAAACAGCAACTTTTGCCTTATAAAACATTAAGAGACTGGTTTTTATAACCGAAGTGTAGAGTGTTTACAGCGCGGTACGCACCGAGTCCTTATATAAAACAGATACGCTTCGTCTTTAAAGGGTTCATCAATAAGTAAAGTGGAATTTAGTATGGGCCAGTATGGATGTAAATAGGAACTGTGCGACACCTTCTAGTGACAGCGTGTGTAACTTGTTAAATCGGAAAGGGTTTCGGTCGTACTACAATAAAGGTTAACTGGCATCGCCTGAGCCGCGATGCCTTGCCACGTTCTTGGAATGAAAGCATCACTTTATGTCGTGCAGCTACGTGTATTCGTGACGTCATGTTCTCGTACTAGCCACGCCCTACGGGCAAGAGGGGGGAGCCGCGGCCACTTTACTAAATTGCTACTTTATGTGCTGGCAAACCTACAGACACAAAGGTGCTGCTCTTTTGTCAACAAGGCATGACTTTTAGTGCATGTGTACCCGGAGTGAATGTGAACGCTTTGGGTCTACCACCTGACAGGTCCTCTGCAGCACCAGTCTGCCATTGCAGGCGGCAGCGCAGATTCCCAAAAAGTTTAATCACCAAGTATTTAAGGCCTGAAGTTTTCACGGCTGCTAAAATTATGGAACATCATCGGGTGACCAATCGCGTTAATCCGGAACACAAACTAAAGTTTTGGAGACTTAATATGTCTCCATCATCAGGAAGTAATGCAGTTTTGTCACATTAAACATGAAGGTGCATATGCAAACTACAGGCTGTTAGTGTATTGACTGGTTACAGACTGGAAGACGTGCATTTGGTTTCTGGCAGGGGCTTTTCTCTTTACTGATTCATCTAGACCTGCTCTGGGGCACACTCAGTGGGTATCGGAGACTCTCCCACGGCTAAATAGGCAGGGCGTGAGACTAACCACTCACTTGCATTTAGCGCCAACTTTATCTCCACTTCCTACACTGTTGGGGCCAGTTTTGCATACAGGGCTTCAGAAATGTAATTTGAATATTGGCCTACTAGCCTGCAAACGAAAATGCAATGGCCACAGTAGGGGGCTACTTACAACAGCAGGTTTCGTGTGCCCAATTTTTATATGTCTATATACAGCAGCTCAACCACACAGATTGAGTGACCGTATTTCTGGAACCCTGTGTGAAACAATAAACTGTCCGGACTGTGGATTTCTGGGATGTGACGCTTTGTAGTCTGAAGGTGGCGGAAATACTTTCCTCCGAAACGGCAGTAACCTTCTACCAGACTACGTGACGTCACACCACACAGTACTGCAATTTTAACCTTTTAAAGCCTAGCGGTAACTTTACGTACCGCCAGGTTTAACATTAAAAAATTCTACGTGGTGCCCACGTTGCGTTTACGTGTTTTGTACGGATCTCAGAACAAACAGCAACTTTTGCCTTATAAAACATTAAGAGATTGGTTTTTATAACCGAAGTGGAGAGTGTTTACAGCGCGGTACGCACTGAGTCCTTATAGAAAACAGATACGCTTCGTCTTTAAAGGGTTAAGAATAAGCACCGCGATAACCTGAAATCTGGTACATAGTAAACACACACACACATATACATGTATGTGTGTGTGTGCAAATGATGTGCCTGCTTTTTATGCTGACGGTATTCCTGGATTTGAAAAGAACACACCACCTTTGTTTCTGTGCTTTCATGGTAACCTAAGCTGTAATTCTTTATGATTGGAAAGCCATAAACTGATGGCATGAACACTTTATATATCTATGATTAGACGTATCATATTCAAAACACTTTATTAAATTCGAAGCAGAATACGAATTTCTTAGCGTGATACTGTATATCCCTTCTGGAGTATAAAGAGTATACTACTCGCGTTTCCCTAATGCAGCTGTATTATTTTATTTAGCTTCGTAGGTTTAATTCACTTTTTAATGTGTTTCCGTCACTCGAGTGCAGAAATTTCTGCTCGTATTTCAATTTTGAAGAGTAATAATAGCAATAATAATAATAATGGTAATATAATCGTAATAAAAGAAGTCCCCATTGAAATAAGCCCGACGTAGTGTGGTCGTATTGGATATATGAAACTTCCTTTAGCACTACGAACTGTGTAATTCTGTACGTATATATATTTTTTTTCCAGCTCCCAACATGCGTAAAAAAAGATATGGGTCTTCCCATTCCATATTCGGTTTAAGCAGCTTTACTATACCTTCATAAGCCACAGTAGTGATTTTTGTGTGCAGTCTAATGCATATATCTCCTATATAAATTGTGATATGGAAGAGTGGAATATCTTATCTTATTACGCTATTTTTTTCTTCGGTGCTAACATACTTATAACACTGGATATTTCACTTCAAAATTCATGTGCTCTTTTGAGATATTTTATCTATGTCTTTCTCTTTCCTTTTGTACACTCTTCATCATAATTTATTTTCCCATTCGTAAATCTGTTCTTAATTTGTTCCATTGTACTTTAAACTTGTTTTGCAACGACTAGTGGCTCCAATGTTATAGTCTGTATGATTCTGAGGGGGAAAATATATATATTTTTTCGTCCGCTGAAACTCCTTTTCTTCCATTTATCCCCTTTTGTACAGGAAAAAAAATCAACTCTGTATTTCCCCTTCCGATTTTATTCGTTCACACACGAATATAAAAATCCAATGTGAAGCACCATGCGGGTTTCCGGAAAGCTTTTATGTACTTCATACGTATAGGACCTACTTTACAGTATTTGAAAAATTCGAATGTATTTTTTTTTCTTGTTCGTTTTGGTCAGCACAGACAGAAAGGTAATCAATCATACAGGAGATTCAGATTTACTCGTGAATCCTTTTATGCAGATGAAATAAAAGCACAGAGGGAGTCTTTTTTCCATCCCTTCGTCGTCCATGTTCCCTGTGTCTATAAAATCACTGGGTACATAAAAGGATAGGACCACGTAAGCTTTTCGGTCGAGCAGCGTAGTAAAGTATAAAAATCAGCCTTTGGTAGATGATGTAAAATTACAGACAGAATGGAGCATCTGATAATTCTAGTTTATAATCTTTCTATGCTTTTTTACATTGTGGAATGAAGACGTTTCGGCAAAAAGATTTTTTATGTTATTTTATTTTAAAAGCGTACATTCAGGGAGAAACAGGTGGAATTGTGTTAGAAACGGTTGATTAACATTCAAGATACTTTATTATGGTTATCTGAGTTACTAAGACGCGTAGTGTCGTAGGTGAAGAGGGCAGCAACAGGTTCCTATGAGAATCTGGTGACAACGTACCGTGCTACGTGCAAACCAAAACCGTGCAATATAAACTTTAAATTCCGGGAAAATATAAAGTCTTATATCTAACGCATTAGGCCCATCTCATGCCTCCCTGAAGGCGTACAGCTTGTACCTACCGTCCTCACATCGTCGTTAAATATTTCAAGAAAAGATAACCTATGCAGTTGGAATATCGTCACTAGAAACCCACAAATCAACCAACCAATTACGGAAGACACCAGCCTTCTAGGATGCGGGGCGGTGTGTTTTGGTAGACGTGAACCAAATTTTCAGAGACAGTCTTACACTCAGGGGGGCACCCGGCGGCGCAGTTGGTTGAGGCACCTCGCTACAAATCGGAAGGTCGTGGTTTCGATTCCCGTTGGTGTCACTGGAATTTTTCATTGACATAATCCTTTCGGTCGCACTGTGGCCCTGGGGTAGACTCAGCCTCTAACAGAAATGAGTGCCTGGAATATTTCCTGGGGGGTAAATGCGGCCGGTGCGTAGGGCTGACAATCTTACCACCTTCATGTGCCGATTGTCTAGAAATCTGGGAGCCTAAACCTCCTGGAATCCTAAGGGCTTGTCCAGGCCTGTAATGGGATTGCTTTACCTTTTTACCTACACTGAGGATGGCGATATAATGTTCCTCCGAGACGTTGGTAATCACCTACCAGACTATACGGCGTCAGATTCTTGAAGACCACCCTCTTAACTTGCACCGCTGTGAGAAACGGAGACCTCACAAATAGGTTTCTATTCTGCAGTGACACCGCTGGAAATAGCTGTGCCGCATTATCATGCTGTTATACCATAGAGTACGCCCATGCAACCTGTAGTTCGCGGACATGCTGCCCGCGACAATGTTATGTTACCCGCCGAGACATCAGAAATGAGAAAACGTCTTTTGTCCCTTTCCCTGGCAGAGCCGAGATAGAATACCGAGGAAATTTTGAAAACTTACGAGCTGTTTATTTATGGAGACACACATTACATCACTAATTCATTTCGTAAAAATGTGCTAAAAGTAGTGACGCTCTAGCCTGGGTTGTGGATTGCATTTTGAAATTTTTTCTTATTATTATTGGAACAGTTCTATTGCACATGTTGTGTAGACACACACAGGTAAAGTTACACATATAATTATACGTCTACTTAATGATTTTTCGTTCTGTGTGTTGAAGTTAATGTTGCCCGCATGCAGAACAAATTTTGCCGAAGTTTCCCAACTATGTAAAAGCTTTAGCAGACCTACCGTAGAAATAAATCTATCATGATGTTCTGCAGTGACACAGGTTTAGTTAGTTGTATCGTAACCTCCTGCAGTGACACAGGTGTAGAAAGCTCTATCGTAATATTCTGCAGTGACAATGGTTTAGATGGCTTTATCTTAATGTTCTGCAGTGACAATGGTTTAGATAGCTTTATCGTAGTGTTCTGCAGTGACAATGGTTTAGATAGCTGAATTGTGATGTTCTGAAGTGACAGTGGTTTAGATGGCTGTATCGTAATGTTCTGCAGTGACAATGGTTTAGATAGCTGCATCTTAATGTTCTGCAATGTCAGTGGTTTAGATAGCTGTATCTTAATGTTTTGCAGTGACAATGGTTTAGATAGCTGTATCGTAATGTTCTGCAGTGACAATTGTTTAGATAGCTGAATTGTGATGTTCTGCAATGTCAGTGGTTTAGATAGCTGTATCTTAATGTTTTGCAGTGACAATGGTTTAGGTAGCTGTATCGTAATGTTCTGCAGTGACAATTGTTTAGATAGCTGAGTTGTGATGTTCTGCAGTGACAGTGGTTTAAATGGCTGTATCGTAATGTTCTTCAGTGACTGGTTTAGATAGCTGTATCGTAATGTTCTGCAGTGACAGTGGTTGCGATAACAGTATCATGGTGTTTTGCAGTGACATTGAGAGCTGTATCGTTCTGTTCCTGAATTCCGTAAGTCCAGTACCTGAAGACTGCCTTCAAGTAGACCACAACCGCCACGTTCTGTATCCCTCGCCAGTCGTTATTAAGTATCACCCTCTCTTGCGAAGTTTACAAAAAACGTATAGGGCTGTATACCTTTATGAAAGCGTTATTAAATGCAACACAACACACACACTTACGAAATCAAAGAAAATCAAGGAAGGAGCCAACCAAGCTACCATAATCTTTTTAGAACCAAAATGCTGACTGGCTGGCAGGTAGACCCGCTCACTGACAGAGGGACCAATACCTGCACTGGCAGAATGACAGCCCGAGAGACTCATTGACTGGCAGACCGACCGTCAGTCTACCTGACCGGTAGATCCACTGACGAGATTGATCAACTGTCTCACCGACGAAGTGACAATTAGATTTTCTGACCGACAGACCGATCATTGTGCCCCATACTGGGAGACAGGTCAGACCTATCAATAGCCTGACAGACCAACCCACTAACTGACCGTTTGACTGACAGACAGCCCAACTGTAATTTGAAAATTACAATTAGCATATGCGTGCTGTGCCCATGCTGCCAAATATGATGGCACGCACGCGATGCTTTCTTCCATGTCTTGAATCCTTGTTGCACCCAGCTGCATACAAGTCTGCAGGGAAATACAAATATCATCCCCGCCGTACTCGGCTTCTCTCATTCAAAATACTTTCAATGAAGGAAATTCGTCGCATTAGAACGCTTTCTGCCTCCGTGTTCAAATCTTTCTCTCGATTCTTGTTCATCAACTTACTGCTGGTAAGTTGAAAATCTCACGCACTGGCGCGCACTTGCACGCACACACACACACACACACATACACAAATACATGCGTACGATTACCTAACGAGTCAATTTATTTGTTCTCGACAGAATGCGCCATATATTCAAGGATTATATTAATATGTATTAAAGAGACGAGGTGCCATTTGGTGGACTGCACAAAACTGGCTCAGGACAGAGACCAGTGTTGGAATCTTTTGGATTCTCTAAAAGACTGGAAGTTTCTGACCAGCTCTTCAAAATGCAAGGAAGTAAATGAAATGTACCGTTAATTAAAACAAGAAGCGGAGACCCCAAAAACTAACACTCACGACCGACATGACGAGCAATAGCAGTAAAGCCTATAGACCTCTCTTTGTTTAAAGGGAATTGTCTCAGCTTCTAAGAACATGGAATGATTGTTGTTTTAAAGTTACCTGCAGTTAACCGCAACTATTTTACACCGAAACGGAAGAGATATAAATGAGATGTAACTCCAACCAGATAGAGTAAAACGGAAAATGATATTAATAACTCGCACGCACAAGACGCAGCTGCACTTAAGCCCAGTGTATTTTAATCGGAATACATCGGTTACTGGTCACATATATTTAAAGGTCGCACTTTCCCCTGCGCTGCTACTTCCAAGGTTAACACTGTTTTCGTGAGTGGACAAGAGAAGAAGAAACGCACGTGGCTTTGCCGTTGTGCATTACTTTACTCACGCCACGCGACGAAATCTTTAGTCAGTTATGCTGCGTCCCATCAGATCTGGAGTGATGGTAATAAATTTGTTATATTTACTGGCCGTAACGGGGTATCAATGCTAAGGGGTAGTAGGGGTGAGTTTGCTCCATCCCAAACCTGTGCCGCTTGTAATATTTCGCTTCATTGACCGGTTTAATCTTTCCGCCAACAATCGGTCCCCATCCCATTGTAGTTGGTTTTACAGTAGCCAGTAATTATTGGGCCATTGGTCCTTGGTGCACTGTCAGGAATACTTGATATAATCGTATTTTGAAATTGCAGAAGTGCGACAAAAATGTGTCGGGACTGATTAAAATTACCTACTTCAGGAATGTGATGCTGTGTAGTTCGGTGGATGCACGCCACCACTTCGGAGAAACTTCCTGTCTCTGTTCCGTACGTTCAAGATACTGGCACATATTTTAAGGATGTGTCTGGTGCAGGATAAGGAGAAGTCACGAGCCCATAGAACACAGTAAAGAAACTTCTGGATCCATAAATGGTGGGAAATTCCTTGAATATCTGATGGGCAATTACAGACCGCGAGATGATTCCCGCGTGCGTTGAGCGTGTCTGACGCGGTACGGGGACTACTGGCTGTAGGGGAGACAACTAGACTGCGACAGACAGTTTGACTACTACCAGACAGACTGAAAAAATGAAGGATTTTGAGTACCGTGTAGTTAGCCAGTGCACTGTGCGAATGCTTTCAGGATGGGTAGTAGCAACTGTCATTCACTACTAAATCCTGCGCATGCGCCTCTATCACATTCCTAGTAGAGATTTTCTCCTGGTCTGTGGACATTAGATTCTCAAAATATACTACGAGGCTGTGCTGTATCAGCAGCTTGCTGTGGGGAACTCAGCGTAGCTCACTTCAGCCTGGGCTTCTTGACATCGTGGGTCTTGTCTCATGACACGCCGTGTAATTTGGTACGCGAGTAGTGTCCTTTCAGACAGACCTGCCGCCTCCATCTTAAGATCAGAACTTGAGGAAGTGGGTTTCTCCGAAGCGTTTTAAGATAGCTACTCATCTACTGCATTACACGACATTGTAGTGGTAATTGTGAGAAACCTTTCGCGTTCCATAAAACACACGGCCGTTTTGCCCATGTTGGATACTGCAGGTCTCTCATGAAGGATTCTATTCCTTGGAGTTAGTTAACTGTTTGTGGTCTGTGTGGTTAATGTAGCTTTGATAAGCACACAGCAGTAAAGGTGAAGTTATCCATGTGCACGACATGAAACCTTGTGGGAAAATGGCGGTGTACCTCAGCTAATTCTTAACCTCGCAGCCAGACGCCGTTAGTGGTCAGCTTTATGACCTGGCGGCGTTACCAGTTGAACAGGGAGTTGGAAAGGCTGCACGGCGTGTCTGGATGCTTTGGAGAAGACAGGAAGGTCTCGCCTCTGCTGGGTATCTGAACTTGGCTTCTCGGACGTCCGGTGAAGATGTCCGGGTTACCAAACACATGAATAGACAAAGTATGGGGAGAGGGAAACCACACATTGCCAGTTTTTGGAAAACGATTTTGACAGATCCGGCAGTGTTCTGTGACCTGAAATTCGAGATACGTTCCACACACCTGTTAGACCCCATCGTCTTTGTACAAACTGAAAAACAGTTTGACTGATTGCCCAGTGTTGATAATAGGGAAATGGTGGCGGGGGGAGGGGAGGGGGAAGTTAAGGGCCAAAATGCTGCACAGTGGTGGAGGAATGTACAGCTATCAACCGTTTTATGTAAATCTGTTAACCATTTAATAACATCACTGCTAATTAAATCAATTAAGCACCTCTCTGAGCTAGTTTTCTTTATCTTCGGAGTGCTAATGTGCAGACTTCTCACAGGGCCCGGCTGTTTTGTAATCCGGCTTAGCGAAGTCTGCTCCGCGGACACAGCAGTGAGCAGGCACTCGGCATTATGATCCTGCGTTTGCTTGCAGCGACATTTGGAAACAACATCGACAGATTACAGGCACAAGAGGAAAGTGACTAGTTCGTACCGTATCTTGATTCATGTGAAATTAAACGACACTTTTTCAACTATATATTTCATTATACTGAGTTCAGAAAATTATCATGCGGAATGTAGGTAAGGAATTGGAAACAAGGCAGTCTTGGTCTCTTTGAAGAAAATATCCTGAATTCGCCAGGACTGAGAGAAACCTGGATAACTCGTAACTTAAAATTACTAGCTTTGAGAGATGGATAAAACTTAGAAAAAAAGTTCTTCTAAACTACTCACTAAAAAAAGGAAAGAAACTTGCAACCCTTCGAAAACCCACTTTTTTTCTAGAAATGACGTTTTGTACAGCTGTTAGTTCACCTCCTGACCGCTAGGTGACATGAACATACATGGAATATTGAGAGGTGCTCCATATTACGAACTGGTTCGATATTGACCAACTTTATGCTACATTTTCGTAATATTTTTGGTACTGAAGCTCTCAGAAAATGCATAAGGTGAGGCGCTTGTAGATATTAGGGTTGTAAGACCGTGATCTCTTGAACTGTATAAACCAGCATTCTGGTGGCGGTGACCAAAATGTAGGAACAGCCTGTTTGCTCCGTACGCCTTCTACCCTGAAGTTAGAGGCTGCACATTTCTCTGAAACGACGGGTAAAGAGATTAAATTCCTCTGGGATATTACGCCATATCGACTGGATAATATTTAGGCCTACCGACGTTTCCTTCATCTGTCTGACCTTTATTGTGATCCTTCGAAACGTCGGTAGGTATTTACCAGTCGACACGGCGTAACATCCCAGAAGACTTGACTCTCTAACACTGCTGTTGTGACAAACTCAAATCCCGCATTAGGAACCGCTTACCAGGCTACACTCTGTTATAACTGAAGATGAAGTCTGCAACCTAAACTTCATCGCCTTGAGAACTCATATGTCACTACCCCTGTTAACTATTCTACAGGGTGTTTCTTGAACAGTTGTCACTTTCCGGCTTTTGTGTTTTCGCATTCACAATGGTTTATCACTAGACTTCTCTTAGCGAAATTATTCCTTCTTCTTCTTCTTCTAAGTTCCGTTTTAATTGTGCGCTTTTGTCTGTGCTTTTATTCCTAGCTGATTTATTGTCTCGATTCTTGTTAAACGTCCCAGGCATATCGTAGGCTACTTCTTGATTTAATCACCGTAATAATATTAGGGGAAAATGCGTTGTTTGATCTACCTATATTATTTACTTTTTTCCGCCACTGGGGGGGTGAGTTTGGTTTTTGAAAGGAAACAAAATCCGTAATACGAGAAAGAACTTAAAAGACAAGGGATGCAGATAAGATTGAGAGATACGAACTGAAAAATTGATCGAACACGATGTTTTTAAGGGACTGGAAGGAAATAAGATCCTATTTTTCTGCTGGGGAAGGCCGGCTGAGTAGGGAACCAAGGGGGTGGGGGAGCAATTTTTATCCACCGCATCCCGCCAAGAGCTTTCACGTCGTATCAAGCTGAGCAACAGAATGAAATCTTGTTAGGGTTGAGATCCGAGTGTCTGAGCGAGGTACCTCTTAGTGCAACGCGCGGTCTCATTAAGGAAGAGAGGAGACGAGGAAATAAGGAGAGAAGGTGAAGATAAAAAGAATGGAGAAAGTTAACAAGAAGAAGGGAATGAGAAAAAGCGGGACAGAAATAAACGCCTACCTAATTTCAATAGGAAACAAGAGAAATGAGACAGACAGACGAAGAAAAAGTAAATAATGAATAGAAAATAGGCCAATAAACGGAGATAAGTGGAGAAGATGGAAAGATTTACACAAATAAACAAACACAAAAGAGTAGGCAAACGGAGGGGAATAAGATTAGAATGAAGGAACAGTCAAACGAACAGAAATAAAATAAGCATAAAGGACGAGCCGGCACAAAGACAAATCAAATAAGGACAGCTGATGAGACAGATTTGTGTGTGATCTGTGATCATCACGCCGCTGACTACGAAGACGTCGCGCAAGACGGCAACATGTCCGAGGAACCCAGAGCAGCAGGCCTCAATCAAGAAGAAACGTTGGTGGCTACCTGTAATTATCAAGCCGGCTGCATGATGCCACATCACAGGAGACGCAATCTTCAAACCTAAATTACATTCTAAACGTCCCTCTTTTGAAACCAACCCAGCAAACGTGGAGATAATATAACAACTTTTCAGCTTTGGAGCCTCTTGAGCCACCGAATATTCAAATCCTTTGGCAACGCGGACAACCAATATTATCAAGCAATCCTCGCCAGTGGATACCAAAATCTGGGATCCGCGCTCCTATAAATTACCCCACTGGACGTTGTGGCCCCTCCCACTTAAAGTGGCGCAACTTGCAACCAATAGCAAGTGGCGCTATTTGTTATGTTTAAAACCTACAACACTCAGAGCTGGAATTAAGTCCACACACACACATTAGAACACTTGCACCGAGGCTTCGCTATAAATGTAGTGGAGATTTAATCCTTCCCAAGGGTTTGTGCCCTCTAACAACCTACTCGTAAATTGACCCTCCAGCTCCGCCATACCTGCTGCTGCGGTCAGAATAATTAACCATATCAGGCTTCTTACACTGTTATTTGAAATGTTTCGCTTTCTTCTAGCTCAGAAATTGAAATGACGTCGCTGTAAGGAATAGGATTGCTGCTGAGGTATGAAAATAATTGCTGTAGGAAGGAAAGGAGAAAAGAAAGAAGGGATAGAAGAAATGGTAGCTTCCAGCTCATTTAGTGTTTGAGAATGTTTCTGTTTTAGAGAATACCCCTAAAACATGTGACTTGTGAATTAATTAAGTAACTGCTAAGTATAAACGTGCCCTCCATGTTTTCTGTTGTTTCAGAATACACCTGCACAAACTATTGTTCCCAATATCCACTTTCATATTGGCTTCCAATTTTGTTGGAGACGGGATAGCTCAGTAAGTGTAACGAGTAAGCTACGACCTGTAAAGCGGCGTAATGGCAACTGGATTTCCGGTAAGGGCAGAAATTTTGTTCTTTTCCAAAGCGCCTACATCGGCTGTGGGACCGAACCATCCGTTATCGAAAGGGTAGCTGGAACTCTTCCGTCAGGGGTAAAGCGGTCCTGGGTTGTGCAGCTGACCACATGTTTCCAATCTAGTGCCGGTATAGGAATCTCCCATAGGCCTACGCCTTCATGAAGTAGTACTTAATTAAGTACGGTGTCACAGTTGGTTGAGGCACTACGCTACAAGCCGGAAGGTAGCAGGTTCGATTCCCGATGGTGTAATTGCAATTTTTCATTCACATAATACTTCCAGCCACACTATGGCCCTGGGGTCGACTCAGCCTCTAACAGAAATGAGTACCAGGAATGTCTCCTGTGGGGTAAATACGGCCAGTGCCTAGGGCTGACAACTTTACCACCTTAGTGTGCCGATTGTCTTGAAATCTGGGAGGTTCAACCACCCAGAACCCTTAGGGCCTGTCCAGGCTTTTACAGGGATAGCTTTTTGCTTTAAGGTTACTTACTACATTTAAGCCTTGTCTGTTCAACAGTTCAACGAAAGACAAGAATGTCGTGTAATCGTGGAGCCGCCATAAAAGTGACCCACAGAACGACAAAGAAATTTAGCACCAGCAGCGTGTCTCTGTTTTCTTGTCGCACCCTCATACTAAAGCAATTCCGTGAAAATGCGAGTAGGCAGTGACGAAGAGATGAGAAACGCTACCCAACTTTACGTCACTCCATTGCTCGGGCGGAGGTTTAAAAGTTCTAATATTTATGCAAATTGCTTCACCCCCGGTTGTGTAGTTATTACTGATAATACAACAAACTTTCTCTCTGTGTGTGAGAGACAGAGAGAGACGGATGCTGGCTATTACTCGCCCCGATGCTTTGCCGGGATTGGATTGGTGGTGTCAGAGTGTTTACAGATCTACTTGCAAATGGAGTGGCGATTTGACGGGGTGTGAAAATATACTTTATGACAGTTGAAATTAATGGCCTTTGTCACAGAGCCGTGTGGCAGTGAGCCAGACACAGGGTTCCCACCTGAGTGAAACATGAACGTAGTGGAACCAGGGAATCTGCAAGGATTTTGGTGATGAAACCGCTCTGCAAGCTTGCACATTAAATACTTATTCATAGGCACACAGACGGGTACTTGAACAGAGCGTAACACGGCCAGTCACTTACAGCTGCTTGTCCTGACAGTCACTTCTTTACTTACTTAACCTGCATCGCCTCTCAGTCACTCACATAATAAAATAAATGCCCAGCCATTCAAGTAAAAATATGCATAGTTACTTGGCTAAATAGTCAGCCCCGCAGATTACTATTAGTCAGTCAGTCAGTCAGTAAGTTAGACGGATATTTCCTTCGTCGCACAGAGAGTTACGTAGATGGTTGTTTTGGCAAACATTCGGTTACATATATAAACACCCTCGCTTAGCGAATTAGTTACCTTTTTTGATAGTTAATTAGCCAGTCGTTTAGTTGCATACTAATTTACCGAACTAATCAGCCAGCACGTCAGTTGACTGGTCAATTGAAATTAGTTACAGCCAGCTTCCTAGTCAGTTTGGTATTTTTGGTTCCTTACATATGAATGAATGAATGAATGAATGAATGAATGAAATAAATAATTAATTAATTCAATCATTCATTCATTCGTCCTTTCTTTCAGCCAGTTGGTCATGTTGTTACAAGACTTAGCTAGTCAGTATAGGTAAAGCTGACCATAGATGAGGCCACGAAGGCCCAGAGGGGAGCATAGGTATAGCGCTACTCTTTCCTTAACTTCGGCGCTAGATGCGGGTGGGCGGTCAACTCCACGCCCCGGCCCCTTTACCCACGGGAATGAGACCCAGTACACACTTTACAGGCACGCGGTGGCGCAGTTGGTTGAGGCACTGCGCTACAAACCGGAAGGTCGCGGGTTCGATTCCCGATGGTGTCATTGGAATTTTTCATTGACATTATCCTTCCGGCCGCACTATGGCCCTGGGCCGACTCAGCCTTTAACAGAAATGCGTACCAGGGGTATTTCCTGGGGAGTAAAGGCGGCCCGTTCTTAGGGCTGACGACCTTACCACATTCATGTGCCGATTGTCTAGAAATCTGGGAGCCTCAACCTCCTTGAATCCAAAGGGTCTGTCCAGGCCTGTAATGGGATAGCTTTACCCCTTACCCATCTTACAGGAGGGCCCGAGGGCTGGTCTGGACGGGTGCAGAAAATCTCGCCACCAGCGTGATTTGATCCCCGGACCGTCCAGCCCGTAGCCGACTACGCTATCCGGGCTGGTAATAAGTACAAATTTTAATCGGTTTATCCACAATTAACTGCAAAGTAGCAGTCAGTTGTGATGGAGAATGCAGAAGTCTTTCTGCAGACAACAGCGTATTTGTTCCTGCCAGTCTGGCCAGACTCCGCACAAAAAGAGACTCGACCGATAATAAAAGCAAAGTATCCTTCTGCCTTAAACTGAACCGTAATGCTTCAGTATTGGCATTGTCTTGCTGTCGTGGCAGAAACCTCACGAAACGACATATTTGACAGCTTTTGGCTTCAGTTTCTAGCTTTTCCATTTAGTGTCTGAAATGGAATACCGTTCCTGTCCATTCTCTTTGCGGCGTTTCCATGCCAACAAACAAACATTATTTTGGCTCTCTATAGCACTGTGACTCCATTTTGTGTCGAAATGATGGTTAGCTATATACATGGTCGGAAGGGTAGGGGTGTTCCTAAGGGACGACCAATGATGGACAGAGCAAGACGTGAGCACAAAAACGACATTAATACTTGTATCAGCATTACCGAACACTTCTGTAGACGTGGCCATGGCTTGTCTCCAAATCTTCGATATAAGCAGAATATCCTATAGAAAATATACGATTTAATGGGAATATCGAATAGCAATTGGTCCACATTCTGCTCTGTATTTGGACAGACACGAGTTTGTATCTCGGCTCGGCTGTCAAGAAAGCTAACTGAAGTCTTCTGTGGTTTTCCTCAGTTTTTGCAGACAAATGCTGGGATATCTGGCTGACTGCCTGCCTACTTAGCACTCCCATGCAGCACCTTCTGGAGAACACGCCTATGAAGGCACTAAGTAGATGGTTGAGTCCTCACTTTCGAAAGGACTTTTGAACTTACCGATCGCCCAAATAAGAAAGTGCAGTCCCAACCTTCACGTGCGACGTCCAGTGCTTGTGGCTGTTGTGTAGGTAACCGTGACGTGAAGAGTAGGACGCGTGTATCCTGCGTGAGACCGGGAGGATGAAAGGTGATGCTGTAGTCTTCTGGGTTGAGAGACCGTAGAGTGTGTTGCAGGTGGTTAGCAGCGTCCAGGGTGAACTTGCCTGCTCCATTTTCTGCACTTCTACCAAAAACCCACAGTCTAAATAAAGGGTGTAAAGTAGATGTGGTAGTTTTAAATTCTTGTACGTTTTGTGTTGCACACATGGCACTGGCTGTGTCATCACAAAACTAACAAACCACGGATATTCTATTCTCTGTTAACTCAGCGAACTCTCGGTTGTTAAGAATTCATTAATTTCAGCGTGAAAGTGGCTTCACCTTTGTTGACTCTATAGGATACAAAAACATAACAACAGGCGGTGCAGTCATGGACCGTTCAACTGAGAACGTAATTATAAAATCAGGACTTATTTAGTGTGGTTTATTTTGCGACACTTTCAGTATCTCAGATTATATCGCATTGGTAGTTGATGAAAGAGAGCGAATTTGTGTGGAAGGGGTTGCATCCTAATCAAGGTACCCTCCCACAATTTCCATGGATACACTGAGGAAAATCACGACAGCGAACCTCAGACATAGCGGGTGTCCCGGCAGATACTCTACTCAGGCCCCTCCCAAAGGCTAGTGCTACACCAGCTTGCCCGGTCTATAAAACGAATGTACTCCATTTGTGCAAACCTTCAGCTGTTGTGTGCTGTAGGCCCTTGTTATTACAAAGTGGGGCCACCTTCACACTGTCGCAGCAGCAAATCGAAAACGTGGTAGAGAATTCTAAAACAGTGTCGCATTGTGGAAACAAAGGCGAGAGGGGATTCCCCTTGGGAAATGGGAAACAAGATGGTGAGCGACCGAAGAAGCAGGAGAATGAGAAAGAGAGAGAGAGAGAGGCGGAAAAATGATATGACACGGGATTGTGTGATGTACAGCAAACAGAAACAGTCGGAGTGGAAGGAATTGGATATATACAGAGGGAAAACGGGACGCTGAGGAATAAAAAGTAGATACGAATAAAGTAATAAGTTGTATGTAATATCATTTAAGGCAAGAGATACCCTTCAAACGGCACCAAAGTTCGCATCTATTTATTCTTTTATGCATTCTTACCATTCCTTCTTTTATTAGTTTGTTCATATACTAAGCAGAAGGCAGAAATATCTTGTCCCTCCCTGTACACGAACCCCGATACTTCGATCATCCAATCCGGAGCTTGGTCACTATACTGACCGAGCTATACGTGCTTATCGGAGACCTATGTCATGTAGTAGAGGGATTTGGCCAGGGCTAAGCCAAAAATACCTACTGGGTGAAAAGTTGGTGTTACAGGTGTTCGACACTTTGAAATAAGTATCTTATATGGACACCCCTGAACATGAATTAATCTGTTGAGAACAGTATCAGACACTGGCATCAAATGTCCCTAAAATCTCCATTTGTGTCCCATTGTTGTGCCACTTCTTGTTCTTGCACAAACAAGTGGCGCGTCATAGCGATTTTTCTACGTCATTGATCACAGAACAATGGTACCCACTTCAAGGGGTAATGGACAGCCCGAGAGGCCCGCGTTGTGCGTGTGACTCAAGCTTTTTAACGACTGCGCCGTCGTAACCTGCCTCATTTCCGGGATAGCTTACACAACTGTAATTTTACTGACCAGTGTTCACGGGTATCAAATTTGGTCTCTGACAATGACGATTATCTCGGATGTGAAGTTGATATCAGGGGAGAAACGTATTGTACCCTGAAGAAAGACGCAGCAGGTTCCTAGGAAATGCAGTTACGTGTCTGTGGAACTACACAGTGTTACATATTACAAGATCATAATTTTAACAATAATTCACTAATCGGTGTCATTCGGCTGTATACAATCTAAGCTACTGACAGACGCATTTAGAGCCATAAATATGTATTTATTATCCAGACAAACACAACGCTTGAACACTATGTATTTATTTACTGACTTTTCTACGACATGTTTCGTCCGTTTTAAGATCGATTAACATTATACGGCACGACGTGACACGACACGACACGGCAAAAGCCAGCGTGCCTTCACATCTACTGGCAGTGACAGGCAGAATATTTTCTTCCAATCCAAACGACAGTCTGTCTTTGTCGTTACCTGTCAGTGACTGGCTACTGTGAACTCGATCGTGTAAGACCCATGCAAAAATATTTTGTCATGTGTCGTGTCGTGTCGTGTCGTACCGCATAAGTGAATCGACCTTCATTCGGCCATCATCAGGCTAAAACACAATTTCATGAAAGGAAAAGTATGTTACGAAAGAGGTCTCTCCTTCACATTTAGCGCGACAAAATACGTAACATTCGCTATTATTCCCAATAAGGGAGTAATAAACACAAAAATACGAGTCTACATTAGCTGAAATCGACAGGTACTCTAGCTTCTGAGGATGAGGTTCCTATATGTTATTATGTCAACATGTGACAGGTACTGTAGCTTCTGAGGATGAGGTTCCTATATGTTATTATGTCAACATGTGACAGGTACGAACCACGCGACTGGCTGTGTTTGGCGCGACCTTACGTGGTAGTAAGGATCAGTCAATTTGTAAATCCACTGAAACTGTTTAAGGTCGTTAATAATAAATAATAATCATAATACATTACCACTTATGGTTTTATATGTGATGTAAATTTACTTTCATTGCATTTCATTGGACCTCCACATATGGCTATCCGCGCTTGCTGAACATTTGTATCGCTAGTGAAGGTTAGTGGTCTTTGTTTGGAATCCGTTTTGTGCCATCGTTTGTTCTGAAGTAACAGTCTACAGTACCTCTGGATTTACTCAATTTTACCTCCTTTTTTATCTAATTTATATATTTTGTCACGCTAATTATCAACGAGAGTCCCTTTCCATAGCATAGTGTTCTGATTATGTACTTATGTTTCTGCCTGATGATGGCCGAATGAAACGTTCGAAATATGTTGTAGAAAAGTAAGTAAATTAACATATAATGTTCA
The DNA here is from genome assembly GCA_013340265.1 of Coptotermes formosanus. Taxonomy (NCBI): domain Eukaryota; kingdom Metazoa; phylum Arthropoda; class Insecta; order Blattodea; family Rhinotermitidae; genus Coptotermes; species Coptotermes formosanus. The sequence continues at coordinate 141,920 of BLKM01001182.1, forward strand.
AGTGTTGTGTTTGGATAATAAATCAGTATTGATTAACTAGCACAACAGCGTGATGTTACCTGAAGAAATCCATAAATAAAATAAGCATCCCATAATTGGATCCTCGTTTGAATATATTCGTAAAGTTTATGTTTTAAAGGTCTGTTTTAATATTATCTTTGTGTCGTTTATTGGATATGCTTAGGAAGATTTATGAATTTAGATGCATTACTCTCTCATGTTTCTAAATTCTGTGGTTTATTTTTAAAAAATACGTTTTATATCATAATCTGTTTTTTTCAGCGGGGCCTATTAATGTACATTGTGGTTGTATATCTGTATGCATGAGACGCGTATAAATGCATGTTAATATATGGAATTACATGAATCTGTATCCAATTTCCATCAATACGTTGTGGTAAATATCTGTAACATTCAAACAACAAATACATATGACTAACCACAAATTATTGCTAATGAAGGATGACGAAAAGCTGTTATTCCCATTCAATACATGTCCATTATACATTTTCCCTCGCTGTCAGCCAGTTCTCAAAACAAATTATTGTCCATGCGTCATGAATACCGACACGCGCTACATTGTTGGAACTAAACATTGTTGATACGTCATTCAGTACGTCGTTTTTGTTCTTTCTCATGCCAATATTTAGAATGACTTCCTCCCCCCTCCCCCCATTATGTGCAACAGTTGCTTTAACATGGCGGTGAATATAAAGGAAATAATGAAAGATGGAGTGGTCTTCAGATTTTCAAGTGTCTGTATGACCAGGCGCACGTAGTGGGCCTGGAGTGCCAGATAGATTGAGAGTGATTGTAGAACTGTACAGACTTACTCTCGACCGTGAAATAGAGAAGGGTGTGGGAGAGAGAAATAAAGATAGGGCGAGCGAGAAGATATGAAGGGGAAAGAGTGGAACTGAATTTGTAGCCAAAATAGTTCGGCTCCCTTTAATCACAGAATAAAAGTTTCACACGATAAAAGTTTCGCAGTTGTTTACTGCGACAAGTTACGGTTATATTATTAATGTGAAAAATAATGACAGCTTGGAACGTGACGGCCGATGTCCGTTTAATGAAAGGTCAACGGACGTAAGGGGGAAATGTGAAAGAACACAAATATTTGGTAGGAAAATTTCAAGGGAAGAGCTCCTTTGGTAGGCCCACGAGTAATTGGGACGGTAAGGGTTATTGAAACGACCTTTAAAGAAATAGGTAGTGAATGCTGAAACTGGAATCTGACAGAACGTGGGTCCCAGTGGTAGGATTTCATGTACACGGTACTGAAACATGGGCTTTGCAAAGACATGCAGTTTCTTGGCTGGTTGGCTGAGTAACCGTAATTTTTTCAAGGTAAATTTGTCTATAATTTGCAGTAGGCAATTCTATCATAGAACACATATGGTCCGGATACTTTCTGTACGATTCTGTACTCCTTGTTGGCTTTGATTTTAATTTGTTAGCTACATATTGCTCCGAAGCTGGTGACACTAATTACGTTTACAGCAGCTAGAATTTTAGCACTGCATCCTCATGAAGCTGATCACTTTGCAGGTAGTATTATATTGCTACGAAGCCAGTGGCCTCGTTTCATTGCAGATAACACCGTGTTGGTGTGAAGCTAATCATACTGGTTACATTACACAGGGTCTGAAGTCTTTACGTTTGGTTACATTCCCCGTAAGTCTATGGAAAAATATTTTAAACATAATTTGTAATTACTGACAAGATCTAAGACTGAAAGATTCTTGGCGTGTTCCACACAACAGGCCTTAAAAACGTGCCTATTGACTTCACCATATTTCTCTGTCTGTGTGTGTTCGGCCGTCAGGGTGTAACAGATCGACAGCAGCTGAACGGGGTTTTATTGAAATCTATTTTGGGATTTTTTATTAAAATATTCTTGTCACATTCAGCTATTTTTTAAAGTTTTAATGTAATAGCAACAGACAGTCTATATTTACTTCTAAATAAATGCATTTCTGGGCGCATCTGGAGCGTAAGTCGCCCAATATCTACTGAAACAACATATTTCCAACAAAAGTCGCAGAAAAAAAGTGAAATACGCTTCGGGCCAGAAACATTTTACCATAATTCTTAGGGCTTCAAGTCAAATAGAAGAAAGAGGGAGCGTGTCAGAATTGTTAGGCTATGCTGACATTTTGCAAATTGCTTTGCTAAAAACCGGTTAAAAAGCGTATAAATTTACATTAGAGCTTCTTTCAAAGCCGGGATTATATCTAAAAATTCGGATCATGTTTAAGTTCTCCCATTACACCTCCAATGCCAAGTTTTATCGAAATTTATTTAGGAAATATTGTAGCTGAAAAATTTACCTACTGACAGGCAGACATGTTCGGATTTTAAAACTTGCAGAGTTTCATCAGCAACTGAGTGACAATCAATTTCTCAAGAAGAACTCAGGTATTTGAAGCTGATTTGTTAAATTTACACACGAAAATTCGTAAGCATTAATTTTAAGCATTTTGTGAAAAGAGTACACACAGCTACCCTAGTTTCCGTTTACTTTAATATAAAGCTCTTCGTGCCTTCATTTTTATCTGCTGTCAATTTTCGTTTCTCGATTGTGTAGAAGCTGAGAGTACCGCAGTGGCTCTGTGAACATAGATAATTATTTGGGGGTAGCTACTGTATGTAGCAGCTAAACAGGGGGCAAATAATAATGGCCGATCCCATGCTGTGAGACCTTGCTTAATGCACCCCTCTAGACCAGACTTATGATTGGTCCGTATCTCTTACAAGATGGCACTCCAGGGGGTGTTGTTGCCTTTTATTACAGCTTGTTTTGCTTACCGCACGCCAATAATCCCCATTCTGTCGGCTTCCTTTGTTATTCATAACCAAAGAATAGAGCAGCTCATGTTACACCAGAGTTTATCTTTCTAGTCATCACAAAGTTACACATTTAAATGGATATATGGAAATGTTACACCAACATTACATAATTTAGTCGATTGTGTAAACGAAAGCGTCAAGTTAGAGTGTCATACTAAACAGCTAAACTAACTCTATAGTGCAGAGTCCTTTCTGAGAAGCTGATAGTCGCTAAACTACAATGTGGCCGTCTAAGAATTCCGACAGGTTCACCTCTCCATATGTCCGTCCAGCTGTTACGTTTTTCCATCCAACGTCTTTTTCTGTATGCTTCTGCAGACGCCAAGACGTTCTGTTCGTATGAGTGTTGATAGTGATAATTAAGTGATAAAATGTGCCAGGTGCAAGCGCTTTGGGTTGGTTAGGAGAGGACAGAAGGGATGAAAGGGGAAACAACAGTGTGCAGAGACTGGGAAGTCTCCTGCACCGGGCATCCCCGCCAAACATGTGATTTTTATCCTTAGCCTCAGTAGAGTCAGGCAATTTCCCGCCTTAATGTACAGGCCTATATAAACCGAACGTTCATAACCGTGCTCACACAAGCCCGCCAAGTGTCTCCGTGTTCGTGTTTATAATCATTTCTCTCATATCATATTGTTTAAGACGTATCCACAGGCTGGAAATGAAGTTACGAAGTTTGTGCTGACTTAGTGTGTCCTTGATTTGTCGGTGGATTTAGAATCGAATCAGCCGATATAGTTTATGTGACTGTCCATGAATTATCAAAAGCTCCGTTAACAGAATGACTTACTAACACAACTGCAGCAGAACCACATTTCTAGCGCCCGTAACATGATAGCCCGCCATCGGACGCTACCCTAAGCCAGTTCTTCCGCCAGTCCTCACAGACTGTCTTTGCAGATTACCTTAATGTTTATTCCTTTCTTTTGCTTTGTGTTCCAAGTGGGTGTCTCCAAAGAGACTTTCTTACAAAAATGTTTTTTTTGTATTTCTCGTGTCCATATTTATTTATTTTCCCTATTTTCTCTTCGACTTTCAGTGCCATATTATTTTCGATTCTTCAAGAAGTGGGATGGGGGGGCATGGACTGGATTGAGCTGGCTGAGGATAGGGACAGGTAGCGGGTTCTTGTGAATGTGGTAATGAACCTCCGGGTTCCATAAAATGCGAAGAATTTCTTGACTAGCTGAGAAACTGTTAGTTTCTCAAGAAGGCCTCTGCTCCATGAAGTTAGTTATTGTTTTCGATTATTATGTTTTAACCCTTTAAAGACGAAGCGTATCTGTTTTATATAAGGACTCAGTGCATACCGCGCTGTAAACACTCACCACTTCGGTTATAAAAACCGATCTCTTAATGTTTTATAAGGCAAAAGCTGCTGTTTGTTCTGAGATCCGTACAAAACACATAAACGCAATGTGGGCACCACGTAGAATTTTTTTTATTTTAAACCTGGTAGTACGTAACATTACCGCTAGGCTTTAAAAGGTTAACCAACAGAAGAGGAGGGTGGGCGCTGGATTCATCTGGCTCAGGACACAGTCCAGATGCGAGTTCCTATGAACACTACAGTTAACCTCAGGATCTAAGAATTTCTTGACTAGCCTAGACACCGTTAGCTTCCGAAGGAGAGACTGTTAAATAAATCAAGAATCAAGCAACAAACGCAACTGAGGAGGCTGAACGCTATAGAACTAGAAAGGCCGGCACACAGGAAGGAAACACAAGCTGGAAGCAGGTGCAAAACAAGATATGTTTGATGGGAAGCCGTCCAATTAGTTTGAGCTGCCTTAAAGTGGCTCTGTACAATGGCCCCAGCTTGGCCCCCCTATCATTATCAATTGCAACGGCAGGGTGATACTTTCTGCCATTCAGTGCTATAATGTTTCAGCTCCAGCCTGTGCATTCATTCTGATCCCCGTACACACGGCTGTGTTGAAGTGGGCGGCTGATGTGCTCGTGCAAGTTTGTTATATGTAATACGGTTAGTGCTGTTACTGTTGTTATTGTTCGGCGTTCTTTACAAATAAGAAAGGACGCCTTCTGTGGAGACCCGGGGTTTACTAGTTGCGTCCCGCGGTCAGTTGTCAGATAAGGGGTATATACGTGTTGCGTCCCGAGTTGTTAACCCCCTCGATAAAGGAAGGTACGAGTTGCGTCGCGCGGTCAGTTTAAAGGTATAACAGTTGTGCACCAGGCTGCTGAGGAAATATCTAACAGCTGTAGTGTGTAATCGAGTCCAGGGTGCCTTGGTTCGATGTCCGTCTGCGGCGCTGTACAGTGTGTCAAATTAAGCGACAGGCGGCCAAAATTCATTTTACAATGTTCCGTCCGTCTCTTCGTCTGCCTGTGACCTAATATAAGCGACTGATGCTACAAATTTAGACGTAAAAGCAAGCACATTCAAGCATTCTAACAAATTTAGTAGGCTCCCCAATGACACAGAAGAAACATTTTGGTGCAGTTATAACTGCTGTGCCGATAACTTGATACCCGAGCTCCGTAACACTGCACACAGCTGTAGTCGGCACGGTCCGGCCGCTGCTTCGCTCACATCGGCACGACCAGGCAATGCTATACCTATTCCAGAAACATCAATTCCGTTGGCTGTAGAAGTGCATTGTCTATCTTGATTGCAAACGCTCGATTACCCTGATAATAATGTCTCTATTTGCTAGGAATTACTTTGTTAGAAATGTTTGACACTCCACTTCGCTGCATTGCTTAAATGAAACTGCACAGCCACGCGAGTTATCAGACAATATTTTTGGAACGGAGAGACAAAGGTTGGCGCTGCGTGCGCTGTGCTTCCCCGCTGACCAGCTTGCCTCTTCACCCCCGCGCTGCAAGGGTTCAAGTACCTGACGAGGACAATACTTGTGTTATAACTATAAATTCTTTTTCTGTAATCACGTCTATTTATAATTCGTTCATCCAACGTACATCACTTCACACATGAAAACATTTTCAGCTGTTCCTCAGGTTCTTCTATGGCTAATACCATAAGAACAAGACTGAGTGTCCTGGAATCGTATCGATCATAATTCGCAATACAGACACATCTTATACAAAGCGTCACCTGAATGGAGCCCGCTGTGATTATCTTGCTCTAAAGATTCTCGTTTTGAGCGCCCTCCTTCCTCTCCGTCTATTTAATTGGTGGAGTAAAGGTACAGCACAGTGGCCAGTGTTGCTATGGCAACCGGGTCCAATAAAACGAACGTCAGGGCCGACACGATGCTCCCGGCTTTCGAGACGTACATCGACACGTAAACATACGAAATGCACTTCCTCCTGTTCCGATTCTGTCAAGAATAACAATAATCCACAACTTTATATGTATTGTGGAATCGTAATGCGTAGCAAAGTGCCTTTACCAAGATAAATCTATGTTTAAGCGTTTTCGGGTTTGTGTGGAGGGAACATTACAACCATTTTGTCCGTCTGTCCAGCCTTCCGTCCGCATGTACGTAACAGGGGTGGCCAGCTAGACGAGCATTCGGAGCCGAATTTTAGAGGCAACGTACGCAAAAGGCATGTATTCATAAAATAAAAACTTTTTTTTTATGGATAGCTTCTTATTTCTTTTCATACAAGTGCAGTAAGTTAGTTTCAGTTACTTATGAGTCTCCTTGCATTAGAAAATCTTTTAAAATGCCGTTCACGTCCAGCCTCGTGGGTATACAAGCGACCTGAATATTAATTTTAGAGGCAAATTGCGCGACCCGCATTGTGGTCACCCCTGGCATGTAACAGTTCGAGAATGGTAGACCGATTCTTCACGAAATATGATATCGGGAAAGTTTAAAAGAGTACGTCGAGCCATATTAGTTCTGGCTTAATTCGGACAAACATGACGTGTACCCTACGCGAAGAAATGTATACATTTCTGGGCGCGCATCTCCACTGCGCATAGGCATACCCATCATTCCACGCGACAAAAGAACCCTAATGGCGTCTAGACTGCTATGGAAAGAGATGGCTTCTATTCGTATAATATGCCGCGCTATTAAAATACTTTGGACTTCTTGACCCTTGAAGATGGGACCGATACGTTTCCCCGAAACGTCGGTAAAGGACTACCACTCGACTCTGAGTAACACTCCAGAAGGGCGCAGATCTCATCAACGTCGCGGCGTGAGCCTGAAATCATGGATAGAACTTACCAGTTTAGCCTTCATAGCCACTACACTCATAACAACAAAGCCAAACCCGAAGAATTCAGTTTTCAGCAGCACCGCTGTGAGAATCTCAATTCTCGCAGAAATAAGGTCGATCATGACTGGTTGTAAGTCTCTTTCTTAGGATGCAAATAAGAATTTATTCTCTTTTGTTCAAAGAGTGGAAAGACACGTTAAATATATTAGCATTTATCGTTGTTTTATTGCAAATATCGGAAGCTGGAATTCACGAATTTAAATGTAGTTGGTATTTTTCTCCGTTACGTCATATTTTACATAGTTTTTACAGTGGATTTCTATAATTTCTGTGAAAATCGTTGATCCTTAAAAATAAGAGATGCACGTGTTTAGAGCATGCAATGTACGGACCATACTAAACTACAAGTATTTTTGTATGTGGGTTATGTTTGACAAATTCAAGGAGAAAGTAAGTGAACTGTGCATGTATGTGTACACTACAGGGCATGTCATAAAAATGATCACGAAGACTGCCGAAGGGTGAAGTTTTCCGAGAAGGTGAGCTGTGAGTAAACATTCATGCTGACGCAGTGTTACTGGGATGCCGCTTATCCTTGTACCCTTGTGTTTGAGCCACTTTGTTGCAGTGCTTCAGTTCCTTCCCCCGGACGTCTTCTCGACTAAACTTGTATTAACAAGTCTCCAATGAAATCGCTTCACTTATTCAATCATCGTTTCCAGCGTAGCCATCTATCTTTTAAACAGATACGCCCCAACGTCTACAGTTTAACGTCTCCCCCCCCCCCCCCCCACTCGCGGCCTTATTTACAATCTCCCAACTCTTACGCTCCCTTGGATTACAAAAAGCCTTCACCGGCTTCCCCCCCCCCCCCCTCCCCCGCCCCAGTTCATCCTAGCATTGTCCAACGTGTCTTAAGAAGATAGAAGAAGGAAGCATAAGAAACTCTTGAACCAATCTAAAAGTTTTGGGNACCCCCCCATTGGGGGCTTTTTTTCAATTCCCCAAGTCCTTTCTCTCCTTGGATTTAAAAAAGCCCTTCCCGGGTTCCCCCCCCCCCTCCCCCGCCCCAGTTCATCCTAGCATTGTCCAACGTGTCTTAAGAAGATAGAAGAAGGAAGCATAAGAAACTCTTGAACCAATCTAAAAGTTTTGGGGTGGTTGGGCGCCAGCCTTGCTTGTGGTTACCGATCTGGGAATATACCAATGGAGTGGAAATTGCAGATCCTTCGGCATTGTTTGAAAACAAAGAGTGTTTTGTTGAGAAAATGTGGAATGAGTCTTTATTGTAGGGCTTTTCATAAACGGGTCGTTCGGAATTGACGTGACGAATACGATATTTGATAAAAAGGAAGTGAGAAAGGTGCAGCAGGATGTAAGCTACAGCCTGTCTCCGCTACTGGTACTTGTTAATGCGATTCGTTTAATTCTTTTTTAATTAAGTTGACTCGACTCCACTCTCAAAATGTCACGTACATGACATCGAAACTTAACCCAAATTATGACAATATTGGTTTTTTTTACTGACGTCATGGCTGTACGTTTAAGGACTCCCTGTCCCGTGATTCCATACCGACAGCTGCTCCACGCGGGACGCAACATTTTCATGATAAGTCTGGGTCTTATGGAATTGAGAAGTAACATTTATTCCGCAGTAAGTATAATGGCTATGCAGGCGTGACTCGGTCACCAGACACACATTTGTATGTCAAGCACACTAAATTAAGGTTAACATTAAGACGTGCGAGCAGTTTTGATCCCTACATTCTTCAGCCTATAAAGGAGTGTGAAAACTTTTAAGTTCCTTTGCCTACCCCTACAGATACGCCCCGACTTACGCAGTAGTTACAGGTGGGAATGTCCTGTGCAAGTCGCATTTTGCGCAAGTCGGAATTTAATGTACGTAGGTCAAGTACATATGTGTAAAAAAGGCAGTGGAGTTGAAATACAAACTCCAACACACTGGCAACTGATCGGTCACAGCATGATCTCCCCGAGGCCTGTGTTATCGCCCAACACTATTCTTCTGCGGCTTTCGTCCCACTGCGCTTTCATTCCCGCACGGAAAAAATCGGCGCGTCTTTCATAACTTTTTTAATTTGTTTAAGTTTTTGAAATCGCGTAAGTTTGAAGTTGCTTAACTTAAAATTGCATAAGCCGGGGAGTGCCTCCGCAGACATGACCCTGTCTCCAGTCACACACTTGCGTTTAAACCCTAAGGAGTTTGCTGCTTATACTCTGCACTTTATAAAAAATTCTCTTTCGTCCATTTCAAGTCTATTGCTCACTACTTTATACAGTTTTGAGAACTGGTAATTTCCTTATCGACACGTATTTTATCTGTCAGTTGAGGCACGGTATTTCGGTAACACTGTGCAGCAGAAGAGTAATTTGAAAAGGAATAAAGTACCTCCGGATTTAATTCTTGTTTCCACTAATTACTGCTTGCCTCAGGGAAGTTTGTTAGGGCTGCTGGGCTGCAGTAAACGTACAGACACACTGAACTAAATGTACTTCTCTCATCGTGTTATCATAATCCAAGAATGTAAAAGCAGAATAACATGTATCATGTGTTACGAGCAGCACACAAACATGTTTTAGAGACTAAAGTGCCAGTGACGAAGGTTTAGACAGCATGATATGTACAGTTGGGCGTAGTGCGTAAAGCTATTGCATCAGGAAGATATGAAGTTTGTTAGCCAATAAAAAGTTTTGCGTATCTGTGAAGTTAATGAATGGATTTCGACCATATTTGTTGCTTAAAATCTGTACTGAAATTATTCTTTGCACCGTTTGTCCGATATAAGGTGTATACATCACATGATCTTGAAACCGAAATTACCAACTTTATCATCCTGTGGGAAATGTGTTTATGATGTAGTGTGTGGGTCTGGTAAAGTACGCAGTGTGTACTCGTATTTCAAACATATTTAGACTCATTTCCTTCCTAAGAAAGGAAACGAAGTGCAAACACCGTATGTTACGTATTGGTGTTCATACTGCAGTGGGCCAATGAGTGCGGAGTCTCAATGTGTGGCCCAGTGCAGTACAAACATCAACACCTAACGCACGGTGTGTATGCTCAATTTATGCAGCCACACTACCCAAAGAACCACCACGTGTAACACATGAACTTGATCCTGATTCTTAATTTTTAGGACATAACTCCTTTTGAATGAATTTGTCAGTTTTGACATAGATGTTTGTGTGCAATTTTAGCACAAATGTGTAAAGGAATGTAAAATAATTTATATTTCATATATTTTAGCAATATTTTATCACATAATACTGTATATTACCTGTATTTATGCACATCTTTGGCAACATTTACCATAAATGGATTCCTTTGTAACTGGCCTTTCCTGAAGATGGCCTATATGGGCCGAAACGTGTAGGAGAAATATTACGAAATAACAAATATTTATTTATAATTACACGTGCAGTTAGTTGGAACAAATATTAAATAGTAAACATATTGCACGAGATATGCATACCGTTGCCATTTTCTATCTTTTTTCGTACAGTTTCATTTAATAATAAAGTATTAAATAGTAAGGTAGACGAAATATTCTGCTTCGTAATTAAAATTTAACGCTGTATTTATTACACACTACCCTCAAAGTTCTTTTAAACTGTGACTGGAGAAGTGCCGGTCAGAGCCGAGGCCCCAGCTTGGAGACTGAGGATTTGACCAACTGCTTCCGCGTGGGAATTGTGTCGCATTTCAAGGAGCGGTGATGGTGGGTGTGTGTTTAGTTACGGTGGCGCGGTGACTATCGTGTATTTTGAATAATTTTGTGTGTAGCTGTCTATTAGATTCGAACAAACAGGCGTTGATCGTGCTTATTTGTGTATTTCCTCGGACTCCTTTCGTTCTGGTAGGCGATCTAGATATTCTTACGACAGACTAGAGAATTTTGAATTCAAAGTGTAACAGTAAGCTACAGAATTAATGTAGGACTTCCTGTTATCGCAACTGATTGAACTAACAGAAAAAGAGTGAAGAGGATAGAGAAGGAGGAGACCGAGTTGGAAGTGAGAAAGGAATCACGATGAAAGGATAGACGATGAAATTGGAAAGAGGGATTTCATCCGAGTGGAAACCAATTTCTTGGGCCACTGAACAGGCTAGCTAAGGGTTCATTTCGGCCATCATTCTTTTGTTATCAAGTAGAGATTAACAGGACTGTGCTGGTTCTCCTGCACTTTCTTTGTTCCTTCCTTTTTTTTCTGGCGTATTAGCAACGAAATTTGCAAAATGCCGTATATTAGCTTTACCATATCTGTGTCTGTCTGTCTGTCTTTAGGTCTGTAACACCTCGAGAACTGCTAGAAGGGTTTTTATGGAACTGTATGTTGGGAAGTTTTTACTGAGACGTTTTGATAAATTGAAAATTTCGTTAAAATTCCACAATGCAAGTGTTGATCAAGACCCAACATGCATTTCTGCGCGTATTTGGAACGTAACTCGCTAAATACAGGGTGTACAGCTGAATGCATAACTCGCTCGTAGCTGCATTTGTTGCATAGCAATCGATGACGCCGACCATTCGTGTTGTAGAGCGGACGACATCAATTGCTCCGTAGCGATCGATGCCTGGCCCCTACTCTGCAGTTATCAGTTCCGCGTTAAAGAAAACAAACACACAAAAAACTCTACAGGCGGGACCATGTCTCGAATAAAAGTGGTAGGTACAAATAGAGAGCAGGCTTTGTGTACAAAGCAGGTTTCTCGTAAGCCTTGCTGCCTAGGAGATACAGATAAGTGAGGGAACGCGCCAGAATTGTTATAATGTTCGTACGTTTCCTCGTTTGTTTCCTGTCTTTATTTATTCGTTTATTTATTTATTTATTTTTTCCCCATTGAAATGTGTGTCCTTGACTAACAAGTGTAAAGAATTGTTCTCAGACAATTTGTTTTGATGATATTTAAAGCTGTTGTGACTGCAAAGGTTATGTATCGGTTTACGTTTACGTATACTGAGTTTGTAAGAAATGGAACGAAGTGGTCGTAGCCTTTTTGTGTGTGTAGTACTCAGCAATTCGCCGGGAGAGACCGATTAAAAGCAATCGGGATAACCGATAACACTGCATGTATTCGAAAGGGTTACGTGCCCTTCGAATATAAGACCAGACCGTCATTGGCACAGCAAACTGCCCTGTACTCCATTTGTACTCCATGTGTTGTACAAAGTTTCTTTGAAATGTTTAAACGTAAAATGCGGGTAGTTTTACATGGCGAAATGTAATGTAATCAGTTTTTCAAAAGATTTATAACTGACTAAATAACTAGGGCCGTGCCATGGCTCAGGCGGTTAGCCGCCGGCCTCCCACCGCGGAGGCCCGGGTTCGATCCCGGGTCAGTCCATGTGGGATTTGTGGTGGACAAAGTGGCACTGGGACAGGTTTTTCTCCGAGTACTTCGGGTTTCCCCTGTCCTAAGAAAAGGACAAAAATAATAATAATCATCATCATCTTCATCCCAAGGTTGCACAAGAACCTCAAGGCTGCGGTGCGTCCGCAGCGTCTGCTGCGGGGCCTTTCACCACTAAAACTAACTAACTAACTAACTAACTAACTAACTAACTAGCTGACTCAAAAGATTCACCGAATGCTCATTACAGTATTTACAGCAGCCGGCCATTTGTCCCCACACTAATAGAGCTGTAAGCCTGTCTATAGTACAAAAATCTTAAGACCAATAATATGTTGGTCTATAAAATAGTAAACATCACATCTGGAAATACATTCATATTTCGTGCACACTGGAACATATCAAGACGAGAGTAAGTCAGTATCGAAGCGAGTTATTTCGTACATAACATGTTAAGGGTTGACAGCTGTAACAGACATCATCCCAAACTGTTATCAAGGGTAACCTTGATATCCATGCACTATGGCTGCGTCTCACTCTCCTGATATATATGTGTTCCCTCTCAGGATGAAGACAAAAGAGGAAGTAGTTTCCCCCATTTGCTACCCTTATTCATGCCCATCTCGAGCACAAGGGAATAGGGAGGGACGAAAACATTTGGCTAAACGTTTTGGAGAACTTCCATTATGTACAGCTTCTGCTTATAAGCAACTACCAACTTTTATAAAGCAGTGGTCTTTAATTTGGCATTCAGAGCCATCTATCCGTGAACTTCATCATCTTCATCATTTGCATTATCGTAAGGGATAGCTTGGATAATGTAGCAACCTAAGGTAGGGGAAGTTTTAGAAGAAACTATCTTTCATGGAGTTATTATTATGTATTATTTGTAGTGGAGTAAAGGGGGACACGCTTTTTGTATTGTAGATTCCTGTGATAATTGGATCGTGTTATTCTACAGTAAGGTAAACACACATCGTTCTAGTCCATTATTGTATAGCAACACCACCCGTGGCGTTTAGTGAAACTAATCTTCTCCACGTTAGGGTTGTAATAGCATGGACCAAAGTATAGAGGTGGCATTATAAATAGAATTAAGAGGATTTTATTCTTTCGTACGTGTTTTTAGGTTGTAACAGGACTTTTTGGTTATGTGTGTTCGTGCATTTCCTTTTAAAGGATAGCAATTTTGTGCTTAACCGTTTTGTAACAGAAATGATGCGCAAAACTCACAGCTTCTGTTCCCCTAAACAATGCACCAGAGGTACAGTGACTGTCGCTTTAGAATTACCGTGTGGGTCGGCACACCTGTCCAATTAGACCTGTGGCACAGCGGCATCCACACCAAACCCTCACTATTCGCAGGGGATGATTTCTTGAAAAATCCTGTGAACGCTAAAACGGCGATGTGCGAAATAATACGTGTTAATATAGGTAATGCCGGTATATATATAGGGAAATTCTATGGATTAGTGTCAGCGGGTTATAACGCTGTTTAAAGGTGGCGAGCTAATTAAAAGTTACAACAAAAGATAGGCCGATTTCTTTTCCATGTGGCGCAACAGACCCTAGAGGACCAGGGCGCTCCTCATTATCGAAGCTTCGTGATCACACCCAGACACACCACACTCGGTAGGACTCCTCTGGACAGGTGATCAGCCCGACGCAGAGACATCTACATAACAACACGCAACAGTTACAAGAGAAAGACATCCATGCCCCCGGCGGGATTCGAACCCGCAATCCCAACAAGCGCTCGGCCGCAGACCCACACCTTAGACAGCGCGGCCACTGGGATCGGCAGATCAAGTTTTACAACCCATAATTTTGTTCCCCACGTTAGTGGAACTTGTATCTTTTTACTTTGACCTGGCGTGTCGATATTATTCTGCAACCGTCAGCCAATAAGTCATGACGTGTCAATATTGCTAGGTGCATTTAAGAGGCTGAATAGCCGACAGCACTGCGGAGAGAGTCTAACACTATCTCTCTTTCCAATCAGTCATACTTTGTTTGGTGTCTATGGATTTTGAATTTAATGCTCTGTAATAATTAATTATCGACCGTTGGTTAAATTTTTTCGTTAAGGCATGTCTAGTGTCTTAAGTGAAAGATGTCATTTCGGGTAATGCTGACTTTCAGTTTCGCCAAATAAGGCCAGACTTGTTGGATAGGAAACTGTGTGGCCCCCAGAAATAGGTCGGAGAAATCTCTATCCCTGCCGGGAAAAATCCCGATCCGTCGGTCGTCCAATCCGTAACCGGGTCACTGCACTGAGGGAGCTGTTCTGATTCTTGCAGTTTAAACATTGTCCTTAACCTTTCAATGACGGCCTCGATGCACTGTACGGAGCTTTAATTTCTCACATGCTGCTAGCCTCGGTACACCATATGGTTGTTAGTGCATTTCAGTGTACTTTACACTCATAAGGCCTCCGTCCTGGACAGCAGTTTCAATTTAAATCCCAGCGTCATTGAAGAGTTAAACAAACTAAAATGCATAATTCCATTTCCGGATAACTGAAAGAGCTCAAAGCACTTGTATAGTGTGGAGATAACAGAAGAAATTTCCAGTCTGTTGAAACCTCTTGGATTTTTCAGAAGAGTTTTGTTGTTCGAAAGTGAGTTTTAGTAGGAACACGCTCGTCGGAGAAAAGCTTTTGCTGTTTTGGCCTTCTAAAGATCGGCATTCGCTAATTACATTAACTTTGAGACGAAGTGGAATGGGGTGGAGAGGTGCGAGGGAGTGAATGAAGCTGACAGAGTTACGAGAGAAGCGAATGAAGGGGGAAAAAAAGAATAGAACAGAAGTAAAAAACAGGAAATAAGCTGAGAAGCACCTCTTCCTTTCTGAAACAGGAAATAAAATTGTTAAAAAGAGAGAAAAGGAAGAAGTTTCCCAGGCGAGAGAAAAGAGATACTTTGTGACTTGAGGGGTGTTTGTTGTTTAGGGGTTGGGGGATGAAAGAATCAAGGGTGTGGCAAAAGAGTGGTTGGATGTTTCTCCTTGCTTGTTTGTTTATTTGTCTGTTGTATTTTGCCTCGGTTTCTTCGTCTTCTTCTCCGTTGTTTCCCCCCCCCCCCGGGGTGGGGTGGGGGGGGGGGGGGGGGGGGGTGGGGGGGGGTGTGGGGGGGGGGTCATGAGGGGGGGGGGGGATGGAGGGGGTGGTGTGGTNCCCCTCCCCCAGTCTCTGGTTGTTGAATAAGAAGCAAGAAAGTATCAGAGCACAAGGCAAAAGACGCTCACTTCTTGAAAGGTACAATTAAGAGGCTTCAGGTTGCTTGTTGGTTTAGCACTTTGTTTCTCTAAGTAGTTCCGCTTAATGGATACACACGTACAAAGTCGCCGTATTTACAATGAAATTAATTCCAAATTTAACGAACTGTAAATGACATTTGAGGTTCTATCTGCAGTGTCGCCGAAGATTATAATCTTCTATGACGTCACGCCGTGTCGACTGGTAGATATTTACCGACGTTTCGGAGGATGTTGCAGACTACTGACCCTAAAAGTGAAGGTACTGCGACCTTCCGAAACGTCGATAGCATCCCAGAAGAATTTAATCTTCAAGATTAGGTCGTCTGGGTTGCAGCGTTTTGGGAAGGACTTACTGCCTGCACCTTCAGGGCAAACTTCTACACTGAAGATGGAGGCAGAAAGTATGTACGAGACGTCAGTTTATTTCTACCAGATTACACGATGTCAATGCTAGAAGACTGTAAACTGAATTATAGATA
The DNA here is from genome assembly GCA_013340265.1 of Coptotermes formosanus. Lineage (NCBI taxonomy): Eukaryota > Metazoa > Arthropoda > Insecta > Blattodea > Rhinotermitidae > Coptotermes > Coptotermes formosanus. The sequence goes on from BLKM01001182.1 coordinate 158,042, forward strand.
ATTTAATATCAAATTTCCTTAATTTTAAATACTTTGGTTTGTTAGTTGTGAGAGACAGGAAGCCAAAACAAACATACGTACAGACGTGAACTAAGAAATGCTTATAAGAAGTAAAGATGAAGTTGTGCTTCCGCTTAGTTAAGCACTAAACCGTGAAGGCATATTGGGAAGTAGAGATAAAGCTCTATACGTATGAACCTCAGCATTAGGTGCAGGTAAGCGCGCAGCTTGACACTCCGACCGTTTTGCCTGCAGAGAAAGAGCCCGCGGTACCCATCGAATACGATGAGTGCGCATCAGAACCAATTTGGGCCCTTCGGAAGAATGAAAGATCTGTTGCCTTCGCCTACAGTCAGACTCGGATTCCTTGTTCTTTCACGCCACAAGATGCCACCATGCCAGCTGAGATATTCTGTCTGCAGGGTATGATTGTATCTGACTCAGTTTCTAAACGCTTTTACTTTTTATTTGTTAGAAGCTTAAATTCAAAAGTAGAGCAGTATGTTGAACTAGCTACGTGCTGATTTGTGACGGGCAGAGTACCCACTTTTCGCCCGGAACATGCTTGCTTTCTTTGGTAATGTGATAGCATGTAGTATTTTAACTTTACAGACGGGACGACATTCAGGTTAAGAAATTAATGTCTAATCATATATTTAAAGAAAAATATTGAGGATGAGGATTGGAATCGCATACAAGGACTGCACTGCAGTATTTGAACATTCATACATACTGGCAAGAGTATGGAGAAAAACTGTATGTGCTCGGATACTCTGCCTTAGATCTGCAGAAGCTGATGCTTGCTTCCCATGCATGGCTTTTAATTTGTAGTAATCAAAACTAAAGACATTTTTTGGATGTCATCAAACTGTCATAAAAATTATGCAATTAATCATAATAAAAGCAATAGTAATAACATTTCCTCGGTTTCATAACACAACTAGTTACCTTTCTAAGCAGCGACAGTCTTTCTACACACACTCTCCCACCACCCACATCAAGCGTCTTTTACTTCGCCCGTGTCTTGGTACGTTCTCTTCCACATTTATTTCTTAAACCCCTGTCTCTTACAGTGGTTTATGAAACTTACACCCTGAAGCACAGTGTCCAGATCTCAGGACCTGGGCAACGTCATGTACAGAGCCCTGCCTGTTGTGCCCCCTTTATAATCTTTTCCGCGAGAGAAATTTTTTCATTTTTGCTTACATTAAAACTGCTGGGACATGGATAAAAGTTTAGACGTAATTGTGTTAACAGACTTTATGGACTTATATTTCCGTTCACATCTACTTATCCTGTGTTGATGTAGACGTAAATATACGTGCCTAATCATCATAGAGTGATGCTTTCGTGCTGTCTTCGTACGAGTACATTGTTTGGGTCACCTGAAAGCTCCAGGCGTCATCGTGTTCCATTAAGCAGACACGAGTAGATTATCGCAACAAAACGCTGATTAAAAACAACTGACATTGTTATCGGTTAATATAGAGAGTGCACTGGGACTCTACTAAACGCTACCGGGTCATTTGGAAGACCCTCGCGTGATATGAAGCTGTTAGCCAGTGAGGACATTTGTTACGGAAATATGAAGTTTGCCAACAACGCCCTTTGTCAGAAATTTTTGTGAAGAGTGACATATGACTACAGTGTGGCGAGTGGATCTGAAAGCTTGGAAAATTTGTGAAATGCATGTAGCAGTTGCGCTTTTCCCTTTGCTTTTGGAACAGACCTCCCCCCCCCCCCTTTTTAAGCCAGCCTATTCTCGCCTGTCTCTGTGTTTTCTACTCGACGTCTACTTGCAGTGTGCACCGTTGTCGAAAGACATAATGATCGTAGCAGTTTTGGAATGGATAGGAAAATCGTCCAGTGTGACATTATCTGGCAAAGTAAAGCGAAGGTCTTATGTGGAATGTTTATTATCATTGATTTATAGTTATGTTATTTGTATGTGGGTTATTGTATTGTACGAAGTATGTTGTCTTATTGTTTTATATACTTGTCTCATTATTTCATATACCTAAATTATTTGCTTTATGTATTCTCGCTCTTTGTTACGTTTAAAGTACTCGTTTTATGTTGTGATTTGTTTTATGGTTGTTTTATTCTTTGTACGTTTTGCTTTCTATTTTGTGTGTTCTGTGTTTTTGTATTTTTGTGTATTGTTCCTCCTTATGTGTATAGTTGTTTCTTTTCTATTTGTGCTTAGTGTACGAACCACTGACACCAGGTGGAAACCCAGTTGCAGTTATTAAATATCATATCATATGGTAACTCAGTTGGCCGTACTAACGCTGTTACCGATTTGCTGGAGAAGGGTGCGGCAGATATACCCCACGCTGCGACAACGAAGGCAGTTTTCCGAACGTTGTTGTTTGGGTTTTAGTCGTACAGTAACGGACTGTTCCGACAGTGGGAAGGTTCGGCATTCTTTAAACCCTGTTTGATTGTAGTCTAATCCGATGAAGCATTTTCTTTCTTTTATTCAGCTTCTTCAGGCGAAATACTGAGCTGACTTCCCTCAACTAACAAAAGTAAGCCTCAACCACTTCCAAAACGTTTCCGATTTTTCATTTAGTACCATTATCTCAGCGGAAAATAAAGACTATGTTCTGCAATCCATGGACTTGAAAAAATGTCATGAAACAGATGAACACTTACAGTGCTTAGGCAGGAGAGAACTGCATAATGAAGAATTTTCGTGGTTAGTATTTATTGCTAAATATTATGAATATTATCAAATGAGTAGGACGTGTAGCACGGATGGGAGAGAAACACACAAAAGGTGTTAATCTGAAAGCCTGAAGAAAGCATTTGAAACATGCAAGCATAGACGGGAGAATAATATTAAAATGGGTCTTAGAAATAGGGTGGCATTGTGCGGACTGGGTGAGGATGAATGACGGGCTCTTTTGAACAGGGTAGTGGAACTTTGGGTTCCATGAAATGCGAGAAAAACATCATTAGCCCAGACAATGCGCGCTGCTCAAAATTATCTCTGTGCCATGGAGTTGGCTGGTTCGGAGACTGTCTCTGCGTCCTTCCTCAGAGCATGATGTGCGTTCAGAGCTAGCCCATAGTTAGGGGTGAGACGGTTATATGTCAGTTTAACTGTCAGAATTATGAAACTGGCTTTTATTTAATGACTGCTGGTGATGCTATCAGATCGCAATTCCATTTCGCCGCCACGCGATATAGTTCCAGAACAGCAGTTTAACTGCGCATTACTCCAAAAGCTACAGCCTCATAAATGCATAGTTACTCGTATTTTCCCAGTCTCTTTACCAGTGTCTACTAATTTCTGTTTGGTTCGTGTTTGGGCTCAAAAGTTAGGATTACCTAAGTTTATCAGTCTTCAATCCCTGTGTCTAAGCCCCACTCCCTTACAGTCTCGTGTGAACATGGAGAAAAAGTCTTATTAACCCTTTAAAGACGAAGCGTGTCTGTTTTACATAAGGACTCAGTGCGTACCGCGCTGTAAACACTCTCCACTTCGGTTATAAACACCAGTCTCTTAATGTTTTATAAGGCAAAAGTTGCTGTTTGTTCTGAGATCCGTACAAAACACATAAACGCAATGTGGGCACCACGTAGAATTTTTTAATATTAAACATGGTGGTACGTAAAGTTACCGCTAGGCTTTAAAAGGTTAACTCAAGATATCGGCAAGAAATAGAATTGCGAGTTTACCTGCACCTTCCGGTCACTCCATTTCCAGCAAAGGTACCCTCCTTCCCCAACCATTGCGTAGCTGAATGGGTGAGCACAGAATCGCTCGCGACACTGTCATAGCAAAGAAAAAATACAGTCGAGCCCGGTTATAACGACATCGGTTTAAACGACACAAAATATTCAGTCCCTTTCATGACGTTATAACCGAGATCCACTTTACTTTAATCTGGAAGCCAGGTCGTGCAGTTCGTAGCCAGTTACTAAGTGACCGTCACGGGGTACGCGGTAGCGCAGTTAGTTGAGGCATTGCGCTGCAAGCCGGAAGGTCGCGGGTTCGATTCACGATGATGCCATTGGAACTTTCATTTACATAATCCTTCTGGTCGCACTATGGCCCTGGGGTCGACTCAGCCTCTAACAGAAATGAGTACCAGGAATATTTCCTGGGGGGTAAAGGCGGCCGGTGCTTAGGGCTGACAACCTTAAGACCTTTACGTGCCGATTGTTTTGAAATCTGGGTGCCTGAACCTCCTGAAACCCTAAGGGCCTGTCCAGGCCTGTAAAGGAATAGCTGTAGCTGTACGCAGTGTTTCACGTAAAGTGCTCGATATTCGTGTTTGATTTCAACCACATTTGGAGTTCCTCAACAGATTCTAATAAGAGACTGCAGAGCCAAATTTCGCGCAAATCCGTCCAGTGTGGGCCTAGTAGGCGCTTTTCGCGACTTTGCAAAAGCGCGCAAACAGACCGTAATCTGAATAACCACCTCACTGACAACCTCACGTATCATCCTGAATATTGCTTATTTCTTCAGAGTAAAAGGTAAAATGTAAAGCAGTCCCATTACAGGCCTGGACAGGCTCTGAGGGTTCCAGGAGGTTAAGGCTCCCATATTTCTAGACAATCGGCGCATGAAGGTGGTAAGGTTGTCAGCCATACGCACCGGCCGCGTTTACCCCCCAGGAAATATTCCTGGTACTCATTTCTGTTAGAAGCTGAGTCGACCCCAGGGCCATAGTGCGACAGACAGGATTATGCCAATGAAAAATTCCACTGACACCATCGGGAATCGAACCCGCGACCTGCCGGTTTGTAGCGCAGTGCCTCAACCAACTGCGCCACCGCGTGCCCGAATTTCTTCAGAGTAGCAGATAAATATTCTCATCCATCTAGGGAATGCACATATTCACAGAGTTGTAGAAGGGACTGTACTGCAGAACCAGTTAAAATTAACCGCTGTGCTGGATTAATAATTTAAAAACGTTCTTTACAATTACGAGCACAGTCACGTGATGCAGAGCGGACAGACAGGTATATAAGGTTAAAAGAGGAAGCTTTTTAGTTAATTGATCGCTTGCATCATGCGCCCACGTGGGTTGTGACGCTTTTAAAAATATTCACTTCATTTGTTTTGACCAGCACACAACTAAATCTTACAGTCAGTTTTATAAATCTCCCTGTGAGGCACAAGTAATTTTGTGTCAATAGCTGAACGACAAATTGAAATATTTTGTTGCTGTTGCCTGTTTGTCATTGTATGGTCTTTATCTATTGTTTTGTATGGATGTGGGATTTCGTCTGTCATCATGAGGGCAGAACAGTGATGGAGAGAAGAGGGTGCTGAGGAGAATATTCGGACAGAAGAGAGAGGAACTGAAAGGATAAAGAAGAAAACTGCGTAATGAGGAGCGTCATAATTTCTACACTTCTCTTAATGACTGGACTAAGAGCTGGATGACCGAGGAATCCTGGTTTGATTCCTGGCATGGGCAAGAGATATTTCCTTTCTTTAAATCTTTCAGACCGGCCCTGGGTTTCACCCAGTCTCCTATTCATTAACCCTTTAAAGACGAAGCATATCTGTTTTATATAAGGGCTCAGTGCGTACCGGGCTGTAAACACTCTCCACTTCGGTTATAAAAACCGGTCTCTTAATGTTTTATAAGGCAAAAGTTGCTGTTTGTTCTGAGATCCGTACAAAACACATAAACGCAATGTGGGCACCACATAGAATTTTTTAATGTTAAACCTGGTGGTACGTAAAGTTACCGCTAGGCTTTAAAAGTTTAAGTATCTGGAGTTTTGTCAAGGGGTAAAGCAGCTGGAGCGTGAATATCACTCAATTCCTTCTAGTCTCGAGGTTAAAAGTGAATGGAGCTATACCTTCACGCCCCCATCCGCCTTCATGGCGTGTAGAGGAGGAACTTTACTGTAGCAAATCATATGAATGTATTTGAACGCCCTGGTGAATGAGACGGGAGTAATAAAGTGCGCATAATATAGACTGTATGGGAAAGACATTACTACCCATGTCCGCCTCCATTTGCAGCCCTGGAACCAATGGCTGTAGGCTATTTCAAGCGCAGAGGATACACGGAGTGGCTGTAAATTCGTAGCACTATTTAAGAAGGAAACTGTAACTTTTATTAAAACAGTGAACATAAAACTGTACTAACCTGTGTGGAATACTCTGAAGTGTTTGTGGTTAACGCATTTGCTTGTCGGCCGCTTGACTTTGCGTGGATCCAACTGACCGTATTGAGATTGTGAAATGAAACTGAAGATATTATTTTTATACAGATTTATTAATCACCAGCTAGTGCATAATTATTTTTCTTTCTCCCAACATGTTTCGGCTTCAATCATTCAACAATCATCAGGGATCACATTGTTTTCAGACAACAAGCATTATGTGACAAATCGGTGAATGGCAGAGTGTTTTCACGTCTATTATGGTAATCACCATTATATGCTGAAAATATACTAGAATATATATATATATATACATACATATTAAAGTAGTGTTGGCGTATTAAAATTGGTGTTTTTATATAAAATTGTAGACGTCGGTTAAAATCTTTTTCCAAATATCTAGGTCATTCTAGATTCCAATATGTGGGAAGCAACCACTGGTTATAAACTCAGTGCACAGTTCACAGGTTATGAGTACAGAGTTTGCACTTGTGAACTATAATCCTGCGTGAGGATTTTCGTGATTTTCCTCAGTATTTCGGGGCAGATGTCTGAATACTGCCTTATATAAGGCCAATACTGCTTCCTTTCACATCGCTTCCGATTCAGTAATCACTAGTCCCCATATCTTTCAACTCCATGTAACCTGAGACACTAGCAGCTGTTTTAACCCTTTGAATAATAATATTAATCCACATTGCCTAGACTCTCTTTAACGCAGCACTGGGCAGAACAGAACACTGCAGATGGGGCGTTTTCTGTCGCTATGCAGCAATGATTTTATTTGCTCTACGGCTAGGAGTCCCGTGACAGAAACGCCCTGTATAATACGGATTGTTAATGTACACGCTATCAGTGATTCTATAGATTCTATGAGCGGGTTTCGCTTTAAGCTGGGCATTCTGTGCTTCCATTAGAGAGGCCGGTCGGCAATGTTTGGTGGGGGAGCATTACCGTGAGATTCAAATGAAACACCTAAACAAACTGTGGGCAGATATAAAGACATTTCAGTGTCAACCGCGGCGGTACATATATTAGTCACTAGCTTTAAAGGTTTGAGTAGGCCATAAATAAATATTGCATTATACACGGCAAAGTGTGGGCCGGCATAGCTCAGTAGGTATAGCGGCTCGGTACGCGCTGGACGATCCGGGGATCGAAACCCAGTGGGGGCGAGATTTTCCGCACCCATCCAGACCGGCCCTGTGGCCCAACCAGCCTCCTATATAATGGTTACCTGGTCATTCCAGGGGTTAAAGCGGCCGGAGCGTGACGCTAACTACCCACCCTCATGTAGCGCCGAGGTTAAAGAAAGAGTAGAGCTACACCTCTACTCCGCTTTGTGCCGTCATGGCAGGTTATCGGGTGAAATTACTTCACGCGGCAAAGTGTGGAGGTCTAAATTGTTTGTATTGGTACTTAGTACAAGGCCTTTGAAATGTTAACGCGAAAGTGTAATATGTCTCATCCATAGCTGTGAGTTCCACAGACAGCCCTTCAGTTGACCCACTCATACACGTTAAAGCCTTTTACGAAAACAGCGAAGTCACAATTTCACTGTTTATCCTCACCATGAATTTGAAAATTTCTTGCAAGACATCTTAGTAGTATTAGCGATGCTTCTACGTGGATATAAATGTTTATCGATAAAGGTCGAAGCTATAATATCGATCAAAGCGCAGGTGCCTCTCGATTGCTTTACAGCAACAGACTGTTTTCGCCAATTGTTGTCACCAGGCGTATGCAGTACACATGACTACAGGTTGGGACAAAAGAGCGGCAGGATTTCATCTCTGGAGCGTGTTCATGTGTATGTACAGATACGCTAATTGCATGATTAACACCTGCTGGGCATAAGGTTCGGCCACTCTTGACATCTGTACTGGCCACCTCACGCTTATCAGCGATAGACTTCTCCAGATTGTTGTCGCTTAATTCCCATGCTGAAAAGGAACACATAGATGTACGCTATTAGCCAATTCTTTTGTCTCGCTTCTTTCCTGTGAGATGGAAGGGCGGTGAACCCCCTGACATGCAATGCCCTAATCGCGTAATACTTAAATAAAGATCTCTGTCACTCTGTCACCCCCACATCACTCGCATTATTACCCTCATTCAATTTTCCTAGTATCTCCCTTTGAGGTTTTTGCGTTTGGTCGCTCCGTGGTCATATAAGGGAAAAGAACAGCTTAAATCATGTCTCTTCTATACCATAATTAATTTGTACATTTTCCTTTTTGGTCCCTTTCAAAGACTTACGTTAGCGGACGGATTTGCGTGTGGGATTAACTGCAGTGCGCGTCGTCACTGTTGCGCGCTACTGTAGCTGCAGCCAATGGTCTGTGCTCTGTTATCGCATCTCTCACACCGAGCAGCATGAAGTAATGGCAGCACTGTACTCCGGAGATATAAGGGTTGACTCTCGACCAGGTTTCCGTTGGGGGGGGGGGTTCCGGGCTGCAGCCCCCCCTTCAAACCCCCAAATTGAAATTTAAAAAACAGGTTTTGTAGATATTATGATATCAAAAGTTTTACGTCATTTCCCCTTCGGCCGAAATCCGCCTCAAAAATCGACTGATGACTAGTGCATTAGAATTCTGAAAAATAAATTAATAAAATAGGACACTGTGAGTCAGGGAACATATAGAGTAGTATATAAATGCAGCCGCAGGCAGTGTTATGTGATACTTACGACATGATTTTTATAACGGAAATTCTAAAATCGAACATAAATTGTATATAGCCTCAGGGTCAGCCCCCCCCCCCCCACCAAAGGAAAAATTCTGGGTGCGCACCTGGCCTAATGGTGATTTATTGTTGGTTTGTTCAGTGTCCCTAAAATACACATAAATCCATCAGTTGCCGTAATTAGCGTACAAGTATCCGGTTTTGCAACTCATATTATTTTATGATCCGACGTTATAAATTCGTAACGAAATTTGTCACTTGCTGCACGTTTAGCTTTAACAAGCTTCCATATAAAAGTGAATAACTGCAGTCGGCTGGGCAAGTCAGAGAATTTCTTGCCCAGGACTTCGAAATCTCATAACAGTGTTTGCAGGTTTCAAGTAATGGACTCCATCTTGAGCCAGCTGAATCTAGAACACCATCCTACACTTTTTGATGCCTATATCCATATTGTTCCTTCTTGTAGCTTTCAAGCTGTCTTTCTCCATCTAAATATCAGATCTTGTATATTTAATATTATACATCTTCCGTGCAGTTGTTTTACACACGTATGTTTTTATTTATCACCAACCACTGTACTTTATTTACACAACCTCCAACATGTTTCGGCTGAGTTATTCAGCCATCATCAGGCCGTTAATCATTTCAGACAATAATAATCTCGTGGCAAGCCACAGAATGGTAGTTTTACATACGCTGCAATTTGTGTGCTTTGTTATATACGTAGATTTAAAAATCATAAAGCAATACGTGCGTAAGATTTTTAAGGATAAAATATATGCAAAGTATAAAATGTAATTGTGTATCCAAACACCTGTTGTGAAGCACTTTTGATGCTGTGTGGTCGAGAACCCTGGTTATGGTCTCTGGCCTTTGGTCTTATCGTGGTGACAGTGACCGTAGGGAGGGGTCTCGACCACACATCAAAACTGGTTCACAGCCGATGGTTGGACACAGAATTATATTTTATATTTTTATGTATTTTATGTTTAAAAATCTTACGCACTTATTGTTTTATGATTTTCAAATCTACATATATAACAAAGAATACAAACTGCAGCATATTTATACTGGTATTTACGATTCTGTGACTTTCTACTCGAGTTGCTTATTGTCTGCAATGATTAATTCCCTGATGATGCCTGAATAACTCAGCCGAAACATGCTGGAGGTTGTGTAAATAAAGTGCAATAGTTGGTGATAAATAAAAACTTCCCTATATCAATTCCTATAGTCATACGCATTTATTTTTCCCCGCTTTCGTGCTACATGATCCAGCCATTTCATACTCTAATTTTATTCATTAGTAACTTCAGATTTAAAGGAAGCTTACAAATTACGAAGCATCTAATTTTGTTATTTTCATCGAACTATTACATCTGTTACTTTCTCTTTCTTGAAGTTCCAGTGTGCTCCTCAATCCCCAATTAACATTTTTCCCATCCGCTAAACACTCAAATTTAATATCTATAGGCTTATGGAATAACACACCGTTATGTAGTTTTGTCTGTTTTAGTGTACAGATTAGCGAATAGGAGAAGGAGCGATAAAAGGACACAACCGTCCATTTGTGGTACAGAGCGAAACCCCAGCGTCGCGAAAGTACTGTCCACGGACCAGGAGATGAACCCTGTTAGGAATGCGATAGATTCGCATGCGCCAATTTCGTGTCGAATGACGAGGTGTTACTACCCATTCTCAAAGCATTCGCACAGTGCACTCGCACACGGCACGCTACTCGAAATGCCTGATGTTTTCGTTCTGAATGTAGCAGTAGAATAGTCTGTCGCTCCTACCAATAGCAGCCCTGTAGTCCCCCCCTACAGCCAGCAGATTCCCGCACCGCGCCAGACACGCTTTCCCCGCAGGGATCATCTCATTGTCTGTAGACTGTAGTAGCTCAATTGATTCTTGGTGAGTGGATATGTCTTTCCTGTTTATATTCGCTACGTTCCCATCTTGCAGCAAGCTGTGTCGCATTTCCATATTCCGAAGGGATTTCATTTCATCACGCACCGCAAGTTATTCGGTCTGTAATCTCCACTAATCCTTTCCTTACAATCCGGATCAGACTTTATGCGCATTCGAACAGAGAATTGCTCCTCCCATAACACTCAATACGACACCAAGAAATAGAGATTGTAATTATTTGAAAGTAAATGTAAATTTACTCCTTCTTAATCCATGCAGTCACATGGGGAGAAGTGGATGCCAAACTCCGCGAATTCCTCTCCCTCTTTTCCTTTTTTTCGTATCTAATAACGCGGCATAAGGCAGAAGTAATTTGATCCCAAGCGAAATGATAGAAAGATTAGACAAAAATCCAGATTCCACTTCGTGGTTATTTAATAACGCTTTTTCACCTGCGTGCTGTTACATTTGTAATGGTTTAGACAAGAGTTGCATAAATCCCGACTGCCAAGTTGCCGTGCCATCTAAATTTCCTGCAGTGGCGCCAAATGTTTTTGGGTCCTCAGTACGGAATTTGCTTCGTGTCGTCCTTCTGGTGCCTAGAATTTTGAGATGGCTTCTAAATTTTTTGGAATTTGGTTACTTCTGGTATAGGTTTGTATTTAGACGGCTCCCGCTTATAATCTTTGCCGGACTGTGTACAGACTGTCGTTACTCTTCACAAAAAGTACAAAAATAATATAATGAGAAAAGCACGTGAACGAACAGCTCAGTTAACCCTTTAAAGACGAAGCGTATCTGTTTTACAGAAGGACTCAGTGCGTACCGCGCTGTAAACACTCTGCACTTCGGTTATAAAAACCGATCTCTTAATGTTTTATAAGGCAAAAGTTGCTGTTTGTTCTGAGATCCGTACAAAACACATAAACGCAACGTGAGCACCACGTAGAATTTTTTAATGTTAAACCTGGTCGTATGTAAAGTTACCGCTAGGCTTTAAAATGTTAAATATACGTGTTATGTTTCCTCTCAAAATGGCTCCCGATATCACCCTCCACTGATTTAGCAATTCAGTTCAGGATGTCAAATGACCGACGTCTGTTGTAGCCTTGTATAAATCCGTGACGTCATCACAAGTAGGCTACCTAGACCTACTGCGAGCTTTAAGCCTATAGCGGATGATGAAACATTGCGCAGGCGTGGACTGATGGCGCATTCTGCAAGGACATGTTACATGTGTCGTATTGCAGGACATGTTGACATACAGCGGGGCTACTTTGGACGTAGTCAATTTATTAAACCATCTAAATGCACACTACTGTTCACGTATGTATGTTACAGTATTGCTGCGACATGTTTCGATGCCAATGCACCATCTTCAGGGAGCACGTGATGCCAAGATTAAAACCAGCTGTTGTTAAACAGGCCACTTTTTTGTATGGTTCCACATTTCGGGGGCTGCGTTGGTGACAGTAGCATTCACATGTGACTGGTTGTGTGCATGCAGCTGGTTTAATAAATTTAGTGCATTCGTTACAACAATGCACGAAATGAAGAACCTTGAAGCAGCGGGTCTACCTTGTTCATGCGAATGCTGCTGTAGCCACAGCTGGCTTCTTCTCTTCAGAGACGAGGCATTTATACGTTCTTGATGGAATGCACTACGTTGTTTTTCATGAATTGTCAACATAACAGAGAATACAGTCTGGCACAATTATTTTATGGTACTTCAAAACAATAACAATAACAATGAAAACATTAAGCCTTTTGCTGTTTTTATAGTAAACTAGTTGTGTTGGAGTCTATAGCCTATTATACTGACATTTCTTCGTTGTTTGCCTGGTATGGACTTGGGTGTAATTCGTTCCTTTATGTATTCTCGCTTTATTTTGTTAAGCGTATATTAGTAGTTCGTGTCATTTCTTTCTACTCTTTCGTTGATCATATTCATTTGGTATTTAAAAAGTTGTTGTTAAGGTACGAAATAATAACAATTTCCGTTCACTTCCATTTCTTAAATATTTGTCAAAATATTTTTGTAATAGTCGATCTCTGGAAAAAGTGACAGCATAAGTTCGTTCAACACAGTTACTGAACCCTAAGCCCCCTTAACCCTTTAAAAACGAAGCGTATCTGCTTTGTATAAGGACTGAGTGCGTACCGCGCTGTAAACACTCTCCACTTCGGTTATGAAAACCAGTCTCTGTTTGTTCTGAGATCCGTACAAAACACATAAACGCAATGTAGGCACCACGTAGAATTTTTTAATGTTAAACCTGGTGGTATGTAAAGTTACCGCTAGGCTTTAAAAGGTCGCGGTAGTCACCTGTATAGGGGCACACACAAGTATGTACTGTTAGTGACTGTGAAGTTTGCAGTTGACCTTGGCAGTGATTTGCCCCTGAGAAAGCTGACAATTCCCTCTTTGTGGCCAGTAACCGATGTATTCCAGTTAAAAGTACACAGGGCTTAAGTGCAGTCTTGTGTTGTGAGTGTGAGGTAATATATTTATTATCTGTAGTGTGCTGTGGGGTTAGAGATGTGCATGAATTTGACTTTAGGCTTGTTAAAAAACGAAACACCCAATAAGGGGTGACTAGTATTTTTTAAAAAGAACTACGTCATGCAGTGATAGAGGTTCAATATATCTTCCCCCCACTCTCGTTGCGATTGTTAACGGACTCTACCCATAAGCGTAACTTGGCTAATAACACTGGGGGGAAGGGGGCAAAACTGACCATGGATATTAGGAACTTTATTTTACAAAGGAGTCAAATTTGAAAGAGGGGAAAATTGGTCCCATAAAACGCAAGTTTTCATTTTCTTTTTTCTGTCTATTGTTTATTTGCCATTATTCAATCCAGTAACCAAAAAACTATTCCTAGTTTGAAAAAATATTGAGGGAAGGCATTTGCCCTCTTGCCCCTCCCCCCAAGTTACGCCTATGACACTACCCACTCCTTACAGGCCAACTGCTTTGTCCTGAGTAACAGACTTATCTGAAGGGACCGCGGTGGCGCAGTTGGTTGAGGCACTGCGCTACAAACCGGCAGGTCGCGGGTTCGATTCCCGATGGTGTCAGTGGATTTTTCATTGACATAATCCTGTCGGTCGGCCCTGGGGTCGACTCAGCCTCTAACAGAAATGAGTACCAGGAATATTTCCTGGGGGGTAAACGCGGCCGGTGCGTAGGGCTGACAACCTTACCACCTTCATGTGCCGACTGTCTAGAAATCTGGGAGCCTCGACCTCCTGGAACCCTGTGGGCCTGTCCAGGCCTGTAGTGGGACTGCTTTACCTTTTTTTTTTACCTTAACAGACTTATCTGCGTCATGCACTGAACTGGTCTAAGACATCACGACACAAGGAGCCTGCAGCAAAGACGTTAGGCTAGTAGGGGCGAAAGAGTGAGGAAAGTGGTATATCCTTCCATCGGAGCTCCCTGTTCCGATGAAGGGCTTATTCCAGTCGAACAGTTCGCAGCGGTGGGGTGGCTAAAGAACACAGTAATGGCTGCGGCGGGCGTAGAAAATGCGCTAAGCAAATCACTTCACACGGAGGAATGGGCTGTGGGCGCTGGAGCGAATATCTTGTTCCGTAAACACTTTCCATCTGAACGCTCCCGGTAGGGTCAGAGTCGCGCGCGCATCTTGACTAAGTCCTTTTCCACAATTTAGGCTTCTATTTGTGTCAATATATCTTCAGCAAATGTTATTAGACTGATGAAATCAATGAGGATCAGATAAGTGAAACATACAGCACACATAAGAGGGGTGAGATATGCATAGAGAATTTTGGTCGGAAAGACTGAAGGGAAAGATCAGTTGGAAGGCCTAAGCTTTGTTGGGAGGGCAGTATTATAATTCGTCTTAAATAATTAGGGTAGAAGACTGTGGAATGGAGGAGGGGCGCATCAAAGGGGGGGGGGGATGGTGCCAGGCTCCAGCCCACTTCGAAACTCCCAAACAGAATTTTAAAATACAGATTTTGTAGATATCAAGATATCAGAAGTTTTACGTGATTTCCCCTGCAGCCGAAATCAGCCACTGAAATCGGCTGATGATTAGTAGGCCTACTTGAGAATTTTGAAACCTAAATTAATAAAATTTTAAAAAAAGCAAGAAGATAGGACACTGATTGAGTCTTGGAACCTGCAATTGTATTCGTATGTCTACAACTGCAGTTGCAAAATGTGTTACGTTACATTTAGGCCTACGACATGATTTTTATAACGTAATTCCCAAAATCAAACATAAACTATAGCCTATATAACCTCAGGGTCAGTCCCCCCCCCCTCCAATAAAAAATTCTGGGTGCGCACCTGGATTGGAGTAATTTGGCTCAGGACAGACATACGTGGTGGGCTATTTTAAATGCGGTAATGAACCTTCGGATTTCATAAATAGCTGAGAGACCGCTGAGTTCTCAACGACTCTGCTGCATGTAGTTACGAGAACATGCTTGCTCCAGGTGCAATTAAATTTATTACCTTCCGTTGCAGACCGCGTTCCTATGCACAAAGATTAACCCTTTATACAGCTAGTGGTTACTTCGTGCCCCACCACGTTTAACGTTAAAAAATTCTGCGTTCTGCCCACAGTGTTACGTATTTTGTATGGTTTTCAAGTCAAGCAACCGTTACTTTTCTATACATAATTAACTCATGGATATTTCAACAGAGACGGAGTGTGTTTACAGCGCGGTACGAGCTGAGTCTTTACATGAAATGTATGGTTATGTAGGACTTCAGATGGTTAAGTCATTCGGAACATGCAATGACTTGCAACAAATTCAAAATCCATTTTCGAGGCAGGTCTTCTTATGCTGCGGTACGATGGATACCATTCTCAATATCTTTAAACACTTCAATGTTGATCCCAGTGGCCGGGCGGTCTAAGGCGTGGATCTTGGGCCGCTCGCTTGCTGGGTTTGTGGGTTCGAATCTTACCGGAGGCATGGATGTTTGTCTCTTGTGAGTGTTGTGTGTTGTCAGGTAGAGGTCTCTGCGTCGGGCCGATCACTCGTCCAGAGCAGTCCTATCAAGTGTGGTGTGCCCGAGTGTGATTGTGAAGCCTTGAATATGAGGAGGCCCTGGCCCACGAGGGGCTGACTTTCTGTGCGCGATATATTTACGAACAGAGTGACGGCAGTATATGTAGACACGCACACCTGGCGGAGGGAATGCCACTACACACCAATATCAAGAATACCGATTCGTGGTGAAATAAACGTTGAATATCGCGTGAACGAAATTCTGTTGTCTAATTTTTGTTTCATGTGAATGCAACGCTGATGGCCGTGTATCATTGTAACCAGACCCAAACACAAATAAGGAACATGACCTCGATTAACCGATGTCTCCATAAAATGCTGTTGAGCATTTGTGAGTTCTGTCAAAATCGATGCAGTGAAAACTACGCTTTAGGTAAGGAAATAAAGCAAAATTTGACCTATTTTCTACACTTTTATGATTTTGGAAAATAAATCGGTGAAACAAAGATGTGTCAAGTGATTGTGAAAATCGGTGCAGTGAAAGGCATACTTTATTTTACTTAGGGGCGTTAATGAAGTTCTATCCGTAATTGTCACCTTTATATTTCTGTTTAGGTGCAATGTGATATAAGAAATCTGCGCATAATTCTGTTAAGAATTAGTGTGTTTCGTGAAAATCGGAGTGGGGAAGGCCGTACGTTCATTATGGACATAAATTAAATTACATCTCAGAACAAACAGCAACTTTTGCCTTATAAAACATTAAGAGATTGATTTTTATAACCGAAGTGGAGAGTGTTTACAGTGTGGTACGCGCTGAATCCTTATATAAAACGGATATGCTTCGTCTTTAAAGGGTTAATTCTCTCTGATCTGGTTTTAGACTATAACTTCCCGAACCTCCGATGTAACATCAGCTTGAGCGGTCGATGATGTGTATCGCACTCCCTCTATCGCATTAACTAGAACTAGCGGCAAATACAAGAGCACGGCCTCTGTAGCTATGTAGGTAAAGGTAACAAATGATGTCTGTGCGTTAGCACCACGCCAGGCAGAGAAGTGTGAGTGGACTCAAGAGCCCGATGATTCTGTAACCTTGTCACTACATGGAGGTGAGTGGTCAACTTCACATACTTCATGGAAAAAGCCTCTGAGTCTCCTGAGTAGGAGGCTGGTTGGGACCCGGAGAGAGTTTGGACGTGCTGAAGAATAGAAATATCTGTTCTGGCGCCGGAAATTGAAACCCAGTTTCTCGGTCTTCAAGCTTATAGCGCAGTCACCATAGGCTGAGCTATTCAGGATCTACGTGGAGTGTACTACGTAACTATAAATACGGGAGGGAAAGTTTGATGTAATTACACTAACCTCTTGTACAACGTGGCCCACAAATTTTCCTAACACTTGCCACAGTGCTACATAATTTTCTGTAAGTCAGTTGTTCTCAAAGTGTGGTCGGAATCCGTAAGGTTTTTTTGTTTTTCTGTTACAATTTCGAATAAAAATGTTGCATTGAGTATTTTTCATAGTTTACAAAGTCTGTTTTCCTGGAATAGTGGTAGGCCTAGAACTGAACAAATTCTGCCTAGTAGGACATGACGATTTTCATTTACGATATGGAAAATCGTAGTTTTGTTAATAAATGTTTACCCTGACTGAACAAAGGTTGCTGCATGTGAAATGTGATACTTGTTTTTAAATATCCTGCCTGTTAGGTGTTACCGTGAATTGTGCTGTGCCTTGGGGGTCTGCGAAGTGGGATCATTTTGGGGAAGGAGTCCGCAGATTTAGTGAGACTTTGTAAAAGGTTTATGTTACCAGAAGTCTAGATAATCCAGTAAGACTACCGTCTTCCAGGACGTGACGCTGTATTGTCTGAAAGAAATACAAGTACATTTCCTTCAGAATGCCTGTTTCCCCGGAGCAGAGGTTTGAAGTTCTTACGTGGTACAGTACAGTACATCCTCTCCAGGCAGATGTAGTGAAGTAGAAGATAAAATTACTAATAAATGTGGATAATCCAAAATTTGGCAGAATAATTCCACTCACATGCCAAGTGCTTTTCTATGTGGTAGAAGTGTGTCATGCCTAATACAGTCAGTTCTGCTAACACACGTGTTTTGTTAATGCAAATTGGTTGTACTGCAATTGATGAATAGTTGAAGGCTGTTTGCATAACGCCAACTTTCTCGTATGTTTATTGGTTAATATGTGATTTCAGCTACCACTGTGGAAATACATATATGTATAAGGTTGGATGATGGGCCAAATTTTTTCTGATCCTGACCTTAATATTAGTACATGATTTTTTATATCATGAGGTCTCACAAGATCACAGTTACTGCACTGTAGCAGAACTGACTGTACACAGCACCTTTCTGTTCATCAGAATTGTTCCAGTAAAAGTGGCAGGGCATAAAATGTCAGAGTATCATGAAATTGACTTGACACCCAAGTTACAAGAATAGAACAGACATAACTATCATTTGAACAGTCACAATTTGTAGGGAAACATCCAACATCTTTTCACATCAAACATTGAACAGCAAATCGTACAATCTACATACATACTTCACATTTTCTTGAACACTCAAAGTGCTTTTCATTTGCATATCACTATAGGATTGAATGTGAAGCTCAATGCTGACTTCAAACCAGCTTGTACATGTGCTACCAGCAACGCAGGAGTCCCATTTTTCAGTGTTCCACTTCCTTTCTTATGTATTTGCAAGTCACTCCTGTCGCACACCAAACAACCAGTTTCTTCCAGACCCACCTGCAGTTTTAATCCACCCACTACGTGGTCACTGCTGTCTTTCCCACCATCATTCATTAGATAGCCAATGAGCCACACATGATCACCAGGACAAAGTGCCAAGGTGAAGTTACGAAACGAATCTTCTGCAATAAGCGTCACCTCAGCTCCTTTCCCCCACATGCCCGACTTCATTTTTACTCCAACTCCAAATTTATACCTGAGGACAGAAAAATAATGCATGCAACAACACCACCAATAATGACTACATGAAGCAGAGATATTTGGGAGAAGCTTATAGGTTCTTAGCTAGTCCAGAAATTCCCTGTGTTTTATGGAACCTCAATGTTCGTATCTGTATTCAGAACTGGCTGCCACTAATCCCTTCACCTAATGTTACGATACAGATGTATAATAAATACAAATACAAATACAGTAACTGAATAATATCAAAAGTCAGTAGTGCTTGCTATATTTAGATCCATGTATTCTTGTAGTGATATAAAAATACTTAAAATGATATACTACACAAACGTCCATTCCGCAATGGAATATGGAATAATATTCTGGGGGAATTCATCAAGAATTAGGAAAGTATTCCAATTACAAAAGAAAGCTATAAGAATCTAGATCTTCATGTAAACCTTTATTCCAAGCAGTGTAAATGCTAACTTTTCCATCTCAATACGTTTTTTTCTTTGATGAGTTCTTTAATAAATAATTTGGAACATTTCACTCTTAATCTCTCAGTTCATAATATAAATACAAGACAAAGACTTTAGCTTCATAAGCCATTGGCTAACCTTAACGTCTTGTCAGAGGGGTGTATATTAGGCAAGCATAAAAACATTTGATGTGTTGCCAATATCTGTTGCAGAACTAGTAACAACAAGAAAAATTTTATCATAGGTCTAAGAAAGTTTTATATTGATGAACAGCATCTAGCCACTATCAACTAGTTGACTGCTTCTTATTAAGTTACCAAATTGTGCGTTTAAATATTTAGCACACCTTGATTTTCCATAAGTTACAGGTTCAGCCCAGAAACTCTATCATGATGGACATGTTAGTGGTTTCCTTCATCCCCTCCAGTAAATATAAAATTGTACCACTTCTTTCCAATTCATTCATTAATCAGCATATGACATCATGATATGAACTACAGAAATCATTGTATGAGCCTCAGTATGTGGAACAGTCATGTCTTCCCAAACTTTGCCTGCCTCCCATCTGTTATTTCTTTACTTCAGATTTTTCAGCCAAAATGCAGTGTGCATTTGGAATCTCTCCCTTGCCGTTCTCAGCTTTCAATTTATGACCCCATTAATATATGGTGAGTTGCACAAATTATGAAACTTTTCGTGAGTTTTCCTAGCCTCCTGTTACTCATCTTCCTCTTATATTGAAATATTCCCCCACATCATTTTGTCCTCACACACCCTCAAGTGTTCTGCCGCCAATATAAGGCACCAAGTTTCATACCTGTACAGAGCAACAGGTGACATTATAGTTCTGCATATTTTAATATTTCTTTTAAACAGTAAGAACAGTGATTCTCACTTACAGGTAATTTTCCTGAATTTTATTTTTCTGTATCACATGCTAGTAGCTGTAATGTGTGAGCTTGACACTTCAGACCCATGCATCACACCACTAGTCTGTGTTCTCATTTACAAAATCTAGTAACGTGGGAATCTTAAGTGTAGTATGTCATTGTCAGAACCATTTACAAAAGGACTTTTCATATTTGCTGTTTTATTTTTGACCTGTTATGCAGATAGAAGGGATAATATGTAGATATAATGAACACTGAGCATTATAATTTTAATCCTGCAGGTGATGTAAATGTCTTTTGAATCAACACAGTTCAGGTGTAAAGTGAAAAAGTCATCCTGGGGAGGGGGATTCATGCTTACATAGGCTAGGACTTTTCTGAGGTTCTGAAACAGGGAAGTCACACGTCAAAAGTTCCGATGAAAACTGAAGGTTACATTACCTGCACAATGTGACCACATAAGAACAGGAATTACAATGAAACACTGTAAACCCATCATTGTACAAGGTCATATTTTATCGTTACGCTCATTATGCCCTAGCTCTTAGGTCTAAGAATATACAATCATTGGAGTGTCATATATTTTCAATATGTGCACATCCAAGAGCACTTGGCGTTGAAGATTCTTGTTCATTTTCAGGACGTAAAACAAAGAAAAAAAGAATCTCATCTTATAAAGTTCAGTCATTGGAAGTACCATTTCCCAGAACGAAAAATGTTAAAGATTTGATTATATGGAATTAAATGGAAGAGAAAGGGTATTTTGTTATCAGAGCTGTGCATGTATATACATGCACACCCACACACACAAGATGTCATAAGGCCACAGTTTTTATTGTATTTTAGTTAAACCTGTGGACTGTTGTAAATACAGTACTGAAAGTTTGGGTTCCCTAAAAGGCAATAATTTCTTGACCAACTGAGCGACTAATAGCTTTGCAGGAAGGGCTACTCCATGGAGATAGTGACGTGTATAACACAGTCCCAAGGGAATTAATATGCATGTTTTAGATTGGTTAATGTTCTATGCATTGTCTTGCTTCTGAATAAGAGTATTTTGCATGTTACGTGTGCTTTATATTTATAATGCACATCATGCGAGAATTTTTTTCTGCTTAGATCTTCTATACAGTACATGTTTTCACATTTTTTTCCTATATTTATGTTTGATTTTCCCAGTGGTCTAATAAAGTATTCTGCTGCCACCTGTTATGTCAGCAACTGTACTTTATCCTATCCGATCTGTGACAGAAATGTTTCCCAGTGTAATTCCAGAAAGTACAGTACACAACAAAATTGCGTGAGCAGAACATCACAGGTGCTTGGTCTATTTTACATTGTTCTCGTCTGTATGGTAATATGACTAGACAGTGTTTGCAGTGGAGACAGATTTCTGTTTAACCCTTTAAAGACGGATCGTATCTGTTTTATATAGGGATTCAGTGCGTACCGCGCTGTAAACACTGTCCACCTCAGTTTTACAAAGCCAATTTGTTAATGCTGTATAAGACAAAAGGTGCTGTTTGTTCTGACATCCGTTCAAAACACATAAATGCAGCATGAGCACTACCTAGAATTTTTGAGTGTTACTCCTGATGGTACATAAAGTTACTGCTAAGCTTGAAAAGATTAATCCAGTTTCCATTTTGGACATAGGCACAATGAAAATGCCAAATAATTTTTTTTTGAATGTGCAGTTTTATGACAATGTATTGCACTCATGATGTTGAAGATAAAAGGGTGAAATACTTTTGTAAGTTTCACAAATATCTGTAGACTGGTCACCAGTTATAACAATTTGCATTTAACTCAAGTTTAGAGAGAGAGAGAGAGAGAGAGAGAGAGAGAGAGACCTCATGTGATTTTGAGAAAATCAAAAAGCAATTTTATGTCCAGTTTTTAACCATTTCTTTTTCCAAAAATATTTAATATGATATTGTGGCTCACGGAATTGCCAGCAGATATCTGTAGTTAAACATAGCTTCATGGAATGTTCTGCCAGCTTCCAAACTAATTACGAAAAACTTTGTGCTTCAGTACTGATGTTCTCAGCAGCAATACCTTTGTTGCAGATACACTGCTACAGTTGTACACATTACTGATATTTATGTCTCTCAGTATATCAAGGATTGATCACTTGTCATATAGTTGTATATCCTTTCTTTCCTGTTCACATTGAGCTGATACAGTTCAAATTAAATTCTCCAGTACAGTTTCACCTAAATCCATTTAGTGACTTCTAATATAAAGTGAAGCCTGTGGTACATTCACAGGGGGTGGCCCTGGGTGAGCTATCAGCAAAATCACTAGATATGATAGACTGGTATGAATGCATGGAATAAGGACCAGTGGACCAGCACAACATCCAGTTCAGGGAGACTTGAAGAAACTTGTAATATATCCCCTAAGAAGCATGAATGTGTTTGGGGACTTGTGTGAAAGACTTAAGGAGGGAATGTGTCCGTCAAATAGCTGATGTCAGGCTAGGTACCTGCCGAGGTCAAATAACTGATTGCTCAAGATCATAGAGACAGGGGAAAACCCTGTAATGACAGTAGTAATCATGGAAGGCCTCATGACAGATGACGAGATTTGCTCTGGAGAAAACAGGCCAAAGGCCTTGAGAGGGGACAAAGGGAAGAGAAGAGCATGTGAGCAGACCATTTCCCCATTATTTGTTCATTTTGTACAGTTTTTGTAAAGGAACCGCAATAAATGGCATCAGGTGAGAGCTGGAATATGCTGCATCCCAACAGAGAAAATGCTGTTATGTAATTATATATGGTCCAACTGAAAACCCTCAATAAAGCCAGCTCTCCAACTTCTTGTAACTTTCTGGCTGGAAGGTGTCATTGTTGCAAAAAATGCTTTTACCCTTGTCTCTCTTTGGTTAATTATGTGTGTAAATATCTTTAAACATTATGTAAAATAGGAGATGTTATTTCAGAATTTTATGGGACGGAAGTGTAGAATAATGAATGCTGCAAATTCAAGGTGAGATAGGGTGGAAAAACTGTTTCGGCCTGAAGAGTAAAGTGCCCTTCATTAATGACCGGTTTTGACCAAATGTGCACTGCTTGAAGCCCATTGGCAATGAGTACCACGTCTGATGTTGCAGTCACCCCAGGGCAACGGGAGGTGAGATAGGGATGAAGAACTGTTTTGGCGTCAAGAGTAAAGTGCCCTTCGTGACTGACTGATTTCGAACACACCTGCAGTGAATTTTATGTTATTTGTTTCCGTGCATATTGTGCATAAGTTGGTTCTGTTTTGCTATAAACTTGCATTGCTTGTAGATAATTGGTAGGGAGTTCCAAGTGTTATGTTTCAGTCACCCCGGTAAAATGCGAGGACAGATAGGCACGAGAAACTGTTTCGGCCTCAAGAGTCAAGTGCCCTTCGTGACTGACTGATTTCGACCAAACTTGCACCACTTGTCAACCATGAGCAGGGAGTGCATGGTATGCTGTCTCAGTCACCCTGCTGCAATGCAAGGGGAGACGGAGGAAAAACTGTTTCAGCATCCACAGTAAATTGCCCTTCGTTACTGACTGATTTCGACCAAACTTTCACTGCTTGTTGAACTAAGGATGGTTTCAAAAGGCTTACTTTATTGAACAGTGTGACATATGAGTTTCACATTGAGAAAATTCTTGACTAGCACAATAATTATCAGCTCTTCAAGGAAGAGTCTTATATGTTGGTAGTTAATTGAATGAATTAGTGGCTGACTGATTGAATGATTGATCAATTGATTGATAAATCGTGTTACACTTCAGTCTCAGTCTGTTTGTGCGCTCCTTGGTGTCCCCACCTATGGTAATAAGCTCTGATTAATTCCTTCTTTTATTCCTGTTAGGTCCAGATATTTTCCTGATACTGGTAATTTAAGGCCTTCCCTCAGAGAGATCAGATTTCACAGCCCTGAAAAGGAAGTGGCAAAGCTATGCAAGATTTGCGTTTTTTCACAACAGTGGATATTCAAAATGTGGTCTTCTAGCGTATGTTGTGTTTTGGGGAAATACACAGCCTCTGTTTTCACTTCAGTCCTAAATATGGAGGCAGTGTAATTGTCCGAAACGTTACCACCCATGAACAGAATTCAGGGTGTCACACTGCAATGACTACAGTATTAAATTGGTCATGTTACTGATTTGTTTGGTTTTATTAATATTTTTATTTATGTTCAGAACTATATGAAGTATGTTATATGAAAGGGAACTTCAATAAAAAGAAGTGCCTGCACTTTTGTTTATTCGGTATGTAATACGAAGGCCGGTATAACCGAGGTTGACTGTATATACATACGCGGAAACATAACTTCCGGTAAATGGTGCGCGACGGTATTCGTTAAAGACGGGGTCACTTCCTCTTCCCTTCCGGCGTTGAAGAAAGTAAGTACGAAGGAGTTTAGTTTGATATTCGAAACTTTATGATCCCTTTATATGACGTGGACATTATAAATTTGTTATTATGGTTAATAATCG
Source organism: Coptotermes formosanus (assembly GCA_013340265.1). Classification (NCBI taxonomy): domain Eukaryota; kingdom Metazoa; phylum Arthropoda; class Insecta; order Blattodea; family Rhinotermitidae; genus Coptotermes; species Coptotermes formosanus. The sequence continues at coordinate 182,568 of BLKM01001182.1, forward strand.
GATTATTATTGATACTTTCTGACTAGTAATTATGACTATTAGGATGTATTTATTATGAAATATGATTACATTCATTACGCGCTTGAATCATTGCGCCATAGTGATGCGCTCTTACGCCGTAATGGCCGTCAATAGGAATGGATTTTTCTTGTTTGAGAGAGTGTTATTTCTGGCCCCCATAAAATTTACTTATTATGCGGAACTGGGTGTTGTACGTGCACGAAAATCTCGAAACACAATTTATGTAATAACATATAGGACTGGACGTGTTCATGTAACCAAGTTCGTATGGAATTACACGACATTGACGACACGATGAAATCGAGGGTGCCATACTGCATACGGCTGAGGACAAATCCTGACACATGACGGCATCATATTCCACTAGACATCACGAAAGACTTCAAATTACGCACTATTCAGGGATGCCAACATTGCATGTGGGGCTAAGGCATTGCAACCTTGGAATACTGAATGTTTGTTGTTACGTGGATGTTGTGACTGAAATGAATAATGAAATTTTAAACTGCCAGTAAGCCAAATCTGAATCCCTAACCTCTGTGAGTGACAAAAAAATCTCCTTAAAACTTGAAATCAAAGTTTCTTACTGAAATGAATGAGTTCTGGGGGGGTTGTTTTACAAACCAGCAATCTCAAATTGGCACCTGGATGAAAACCCATACTCAAGTAGGTAGATTAATACTTTTTTATCTTGTCGTCATATTTGGAAGCGTAGCGGTGGTTTCTGTGTTTCTGGATTTGTCACATATTTTGGGTACCATGGCTTGAATTTGTGTGATTTGCAACCCTGATGTGTCGGTCGGACAGCTATAACGTAGAAGATAGTGAAAGGTGGCAAGTTGTTTTATATTTACATAATTTTAATGTAGGTACATGGCTTTGGATAACAGTAAATAAGTAACACGTGGAAATGTATGTGAATACAAGTTTATAAAGTGTAGATCACAGATGAAGGCCCTCCTCTGGACTAGATCCAATCGTGTATTCGTTACACGGTGAAATACAGAAAATGTTAAATGTTTTGTGGCGAATAATTTTAGTTGTTATACTGCAATAGTAGTGAAGTATATAATCATTGTAGTGCTTTGTGTACCGACACATGATGAAAGTTTTGACCGTGTCCCCGGACTGGGTGCGTCTGCCTCAGGGGAGGGGACCGGTTGTAGGCCCTTGTGGACTTTATAACGAGCCTTCCTTTTCCATAAATTCTAGGAATGCAGTGACTAGATGACGGAATTCTAGTTAGCTGCTCACGGGATACTGTACTGTGCTCCATGGAGCGGGCTAAGTAATTTTGGGGAGGTTTCGTAATATGGGTTGTCACATAACCTGTAAGGCTGTGTTTCGATGTGCTCTGTTGGGTCTGTTAACTGAAGCAAATCTCTGTTTCCAGGAATATGAATTTGCTTAATGTAATGGACTTTTGAGAGAATAGGTTTAAGGTATGACTTGCTTCGTGACAGCAGCAAAATCTAAATTCTGAAGTGTTCTGTGTATCAAATGGACGATAGTATCGGAATAGCAGTTGATGCTTTTATCTATTAGTGCGACAGTTTTCAACACATTGCAGCACTTGCAATGAGTGACTAATTACATTTGCTTTCCCCATTTGCAGAATTATATGTATCCAAATATGTGGCATGTCTCACGTGAAGGAACTCGGGTCTACATCCATATTTATATAGCACATTTTCTTGAATGCTTCTTACCTGTGAATAAGCTGGACACCGCATTTTTCAAGAAATTAAATATAAAAAGGTGAAGTTGTTGAAGAATTAAAGCACCCTTGTCCATAAAATGTAATGCACGATCATTTCATGCAAAATACATCACCACCCATTGCAGTGCTGCTTCAGAACTTGAGTTTTGTGTTCCTTCACAAGTACTAGGGCGTATAATTGTCACACTTGGGTTGTTTCTGCACAGCCAAACTGCCACTTCTCAAATACATGTGCTTAAAGCTTTTTGTGTATGTCAGGATATTTTTCTTTTTTACCATGAAATGGCCATTAGTTTTAACCTTCATGATATTTAATTTAATTTAAATGGTGATGTTTAGATAAATCGTCAGTGGCTCACACTGCATGGTGATGCTGTTGGTGTTGGTTGGCATTGTGCTGGATTTCAAATAACAGTTGTACACTTTATACAAATGTTTCTCTTGTTTCGCAGTCCGGAGTGGCGTTAGTCAACATCCCAATGATGAAATATGGCAAGTTTCTGATTGAGCAAGCAGCACACAGTGTCTTCCTCCATGCTGTCTGCAAGGGCCCCAGTAAAAAGTGGGTGTCAGTTCAGATACTGATACTTATTGTTGTGGGTGGGAATGACACACAGTTTGTGTGATTGTTTGGAATAGTTCGAAGGAAATAAATCTTCGGTGCGAAGCAGTGGAGCCAGTGGCTTGATGTGATGTGCACATAGGGGATTAGTTGTTATATTTTCATAAATGGATAATAGTAACATAATTGAATATCACAGGAGAGGAATGAAGAAATAACTGATAAAATTGCACACTTTTGGAAACAACACTGAAGTAACTGAAATAGATCTCTTGAACTAAGCAAGATCCTGTGCTCAGAGACCAGACAAGGGGGCGGGGCATACAGTTTACCAACACTGCTATATGTGTTCTGGATTGTGGCTGTGCAGTCAGGGAAGGTGTCTGATTGTGTCAGCGTTGCTTATGTAAAGAGTTCATTTAACTTAAATAGTGATATTTAGGTAAAACTTAAATTCCTTATACTGCGTGGTGATGCTGTTCGTGTTGGTTGATATTGTGTCGTATTTTGCGTAACAATTGTAGCTTCATACAACTGTTTCTCTTCCTTTGCAGTCCGGAGTGGCGTCAGTCAACATCCCAATGATGAAGGATGGCAAGTTTTTGATTGAGCAGGCACCACGCAGTGTTTTCCTATGTGCCCATCTCTTCACCTGTGCATCATCTTGAAGGACCCTATTAAGAAAGGTGGGTTTCACATCAAATACTGATACTTACCATTACAGATGGGAATGCCATACGTTTTTGTGTGTTTATTTGGAAAGGTCTGAGGGAAATAAATCTTTGGCGTGACATAACAGAACCAGTAGTTTGATATGAACGCTGCTTGCGCGTAACACGAGCTGAGAGTTCATCCCACATCATGCTGCGTGCAGGGTCTGGCACTGTATCATCTGTGCACTGACGATGACACATCAGTAATCATCACAGTCTGACATCATGCTGTAGCTGCAATGTTGTACAAGGGTCCAGGACATCGGTCTCCCCAGCATGATGTGTGAGGGGTCATAGCTGCAGACAGAGAGCAACTGAGGAGTTTCTGCAGCCACAGTTATTGCAGCAGAACTGCTAGGATTGTGCATGCTGAAGGTTAGTGTCATTTGATTTATTAAATTGAGTGTTAGGGGATGATGCAGACTGTTTCATGTGGGGAGGGGAGAGAAACATACAGGATATTCACAGGGAGACCTGAGGGAACGAGACCACTTGGGAGATCCCAGGTGTAGATGGGAGGATAGTATTAAAAATGGATCTTCAAGAAGTGGAATGGGGGGGCATGGACTGGATTGATCTGGCTCAGGATAGGGACAGGTGGCGGACTCTTGTGAATGCAGTAATGAACCTTTGGGTTCCATAAAATGCAAGGAATTTCTTGACTAGCTGAGGGCCTGTTAGCTTCTCAAGGAGGACTCTGCTCCATGGAGTTGGTCGGCCAGAGGATCTTGAACTAGGGAAACTTTTGGGTTACTGCATTTAGAAGAGGTCAGAAATGATGATGATGGCGTAGTGGAGTAATCCCTCGGTTTATGAGTGTTTACTTACTCAAGGTACGCAGTTAATGGAGAAACCTGCGGCCTCCATCTGCATGGTAGAACTCTTTTAACCATCCCATACCTGCAGGCATCAGATGATACTCAGTGGATTCAGCATAAGCAGATAAGCAAATGGCAGAAGACACAGCCATTCACCACCTTTGTCCTGCAAACACTGTATATTCCAGACACAAATGTGGTGCCATACATACAGAATTATTGTATACATTTAGGCAACAAGAATATTTAGCACAGTTTAAGACGTAATGCCCAATATCACTTTGTTTCCACAAAATCCTGTTTATTACATCATTTTATATTTTCTTCCGGAAATAATAATTATGTTTTTCATAAAGCATGTGCAAAAATTTATTCAGCATATCTGGGCTGAGATGTGCTGTTCATTGAGGGTTCAGGCAGCTTCTGAACATGGTACCATTGGTAGTACAGTCTCCTGTAAAAATGTAAAGTTCACCCTATAACATGCCAGGTAGGCATGGAGGAGGCATTGACATAGAGCTCCACCTTTTCTTTAGCCATGGCACTAGATGGGTGTGAGTGGTCATCACCATGCCTTGACTGCCTAACCCCCCCCCATTGTACAGGAGACTGGATAGGCGTCTGGGCCAGTTTTGGTGGGTATACAAAGTCACTCCCCCACTGGGGTTTGAACCGCAGACTGTCCAGCCCATAGGGACTGTCCAGCTGCGTGGATTAAGCTGTCCCGGCCACCACACTATCCTGTACAGCATACATTTTGAAGCTGGGGCGGGGGGGGGGGGGGGGGGACTTCTGGGCAAAGGAGCCGGAGGTTGTTGTGATAAGTGTCACTCAGATGGGTTGTTGGGCAGACAGAGTGTGGTCTGAGTAGGTGAGAAGTGCTGACGGATGCTTGTCAGCAGTAGAGCAGTGAGCAGGGTCAGGCCACATTGATTATAATAAGCTGATATGTAAGAATCCTTAAAAATGTTCATGTTTGTTGGCAGGTTTGGAAGGCTGTCCATGAAGCGGTACCATCCGATCTAATGAAGGACTTCGTGCTGTTGGGCTGAGGAAGGACGGCCTCGCAGTTTGCTGTACTTGAGGCTGCAGACTTCATGTTCCTTGTAGGGTGTTCAGATGTAGCACTGTGTTGGAATGACACAGACTGCTGCTGTGGGAATATCCAGGCATCACTGCTCTTCAGGATCAAAGGCATCAGAGTCGCACTGTGTTGACACAGTGTCATGCGACACAGAACAGCCTTCCTGACAGCATGACACCTGTGAGAAGCCATCATATTCGAGACTTCAGATTAGCACTTTGAGACCCTTCTATAAGGTAAGGTACAGCAAGTCCGGGGGGCGGCCCCCCCCCCCCATCCAACTTCTGGTGGTTTGGATTACAGGGCTGTTACACAGGTATGTGGTACAGTTTTTTGTTTCCTTTAAACAGTTTAGGTACTTCAGCTGTTACAGTCATTAGTACCAAATGTGCAATGTTTGCATCACGCATTACAATGGATAATACTGTATATTACGTAACATAACATAACCTTATCTTCCTTCGTTGTGCTGGCAGGATAAAATCCAGAGTTTGCATTTGGAATTCCATTATGTAGCACAGTGGTATGCCGGTAGTGAAGAAAACTGAATGTGTGTAGCTCCATGCCTGGGAAACTAGATCACAAAAATAAACGTGACTCGTAACACAAATACTCGCAGATTGTATTTAGGACTAGAAATCTGTGTGATTGTAACATACTTTTGTTGAACTCCAGTAAATATCAACAGTCCAAAATGGCAAATCTCAGACACGTTTTTTGTTTCTTATTACAGTCTTTACGTCATGTTCTTTCCATGTGACACATTCGCACGATGTTGACTTAGGCAATGAAAAGCAGCCCAGTGCTACAGAATGGATTCAGCAGCATGAATATGATGGGAATAAAAGATAAAGTTGATCATGTACATGGAACTTACCGGCTACATTTAGCATGGTTACAAGCTTTATACTGAGAACTACCCATCATGAATAGTGTGCTTGGGAAGGTGGAAAACATTGGCTGACATAGAGGAATGTTGAACAGTACATTGTTGAGCAATCTTTTCACAGAGGGCTAAATTTTTCTTCCCTTTCACAGTACTGTACTTGAGAGTAGATGACATAATTTTCTCTTTGTGCCCCATCATCATACATGTTACTACATGGATGAACCAAAAGGCCACTGGTTTGACTTCTTTAGCATTTGTGTCATCACAGATTTTTGTGACTTGGAAAGTATTCGAGCAGGTTGAAATCCTGGCAGTACAACATAAAATCTCACGATTCACCAATGGTACACGCACACACTTTTATGTTGACCAAATTACATCAGAATTGCGAGGTACATCAAGAAAAGAAGAGGAAAATTGCTTTACAACCATGTAATGTATTCAAAATATTAAATACTGACATTACATTAAACAAATAATTGAATAAGAAAAAAGCCAAACTTAAGCTGCAGAATAATAATAATAATGACGACGATGATGGTGATGACAGTGAAGATATCAGTGATGCAAACAACCAATAGTAATAACAAGCCAAAAATTAATTTAAAAAATTCTTTAAATTACATTACTGTTTGGACATAATGTCCAGTTCTTACAAGACAGGTTTTCTACATGTTTCTTTCTTGAGCAGGTGAACTTAGTGTAGCTGTCTAAATTCTAATGTGTTTTATTTTGGTTTTGATACACAGTTCACAGCTGACAGGTTGCATAATTTTGTGAGCATTCACAAATTAGTTACCTTTGTGTAATGTGCATAGTTGGTTAGGCAAAAAAAAAACATGCTTTGTGCTTTTACCCCTTTCTTCCTCATATCCCCAAAGGGATGTCCCAGTCCTATGCCAAGGGACCGTTCCTATGAACTGAAAACATCTACATGGATCCACTACGAAAGGTACGTAACACATTGCATTGTTTGCACCATTACCACTGGGCTGTTCTATTTGATTTCACCCCTGTTTTGTAAAAAGGGGCAAAGTGCCCCTTTGAGCAGAACTGAGTTATGTGTAGCGCGTCATACAGTTAATGGTCCTCTATGGCAGTGGTTCCCAACCTGAGGTTATGACCCAAATCAGGGTCGCCGGGGGGGGGGGGGGGGGGGTTATGACGTAGAAACACGATAGGGTACAAANATTACCACTGGGCTGTTCTATTTGATTTCACCCCTGTTTTGTAAAAAGGGGCAAAGTGCCCCTTTGAGCAGAACTGAGTTATGTGTAGCGCGTCATACAGTTAATGGTCCTCTATGGCAGTGGTTCCCAACCTGAGGTTATGACCCACACCCCCGTCGCCGGGGGGGCCCCCCCCCCCCCCCACGGACGTAGAAGCACGAGAGGGTACTAAGCTTTATTTAAAATAAATAACACTTGTATTAGACTTTGATTCACTACAGTTTCGGCATTATTGTTGTGTTCATTTTGTGCAACATTCCATATGTTCAGTATTTCACAGGTTTTGTCTCACAAGGATTTGTCTAACCAGCACATGTATGAGTTATTTAAATAAAGATTTCTTATTTGCATGTTTTATGTATTTAATGTTGTCCCAGAAGATACTGGATTTGACACATTACATTAGAAATTTAATATTTTTTAATAACTGGCGATGTTACGTAGTGTTCAAGAAAAGGTATTAGTATTAGTTCATTTATAGTAAACATCACTGACTGCTGCCATTTGCATGGTTGGGTCACGGGTCACATACCGTTTGCCGGTTAAGGGTCACACACACAAAAATTGGGGAACCACTGCTCTATGGTATGTAAAAGGATGACAGTTCTGTCTTTGAGAATAACCAAGATGGGTGGGGGATATTTTCCCTCTCACAGCATTAGTCATATGCAAAACAGAGCCACCTTGCTTCTGTAGAAGTAATATTTTGTGGGCTGCTCCCTTTTTACAAAATCAGGGTGATTTGATAAGCTGCACCTCATGATCACTCATGATGGACACTGCAGTATAGATATAGGAGCAGAAACCTTGACTACCCCAGTCTTGACAGTGGAGCAGAGTTGTACTGACACAGCATCTTTGATCATGAACTTCCTGTTACCACATGCTAACGTTCATATATTGTCTGTCTAAATTGTTTAAACTAAGCACACTGCCACAGTGCATGATCAAATTTGATGGTGGGGGTTCACACTAACATCAGCAGGGGCAGTTTAATTTTGGCGCATACCAAGTGATTATAGAATGGTTTAGCAAGTATAGTGCCTACATGCCAGCTTCTTGGCCAGGGTTTAATCCCTGGCAAGCCAAAGTATTTTTTGCTCGTTGCCACATGTGGACTGGCCTTGTGGCCCATGTAGGTTACTGTTCAAATAGAAAGTGGGTCTCTTTTGTGTGGGGGTAAAGTGGCCATAGCCTGAAGTTGACCACTTGACTAATTGTTTGTCATACCATATAATACCCAGAGTTTGTATGCCTGAAGTGAGTTCCTCTGTGCTCTGGCATTCATATCAGCCGGTCATCTCAAGAATAGAACATCATAACATTGTCTTGTGGGCAGTATATGGTGTTCAGTGTATGTGGACACCGGTCATTATACTGTAGATAACACGACTTCCTGTGTTGCTCTTCATATCTTGTAGTCTTATGATACCCATGTAATTGTTATGCCCTACAGTGTTATGAATCGACTAACATGCCTTCATGACACTTACCAGGGGCGCTTGTTAATTGAAGCTGTTCAGTTTTATTCATGTTTTGAGGTGTGGTAGTGGACCCTGGCCAAAATAGTAGTTGACATGCTACTGTTTATCCACAACTGACTTTCCATGTTTTTCATTGTTCGTTTGTATGTCTTATAAACAGAAGTTGAGTTCAGTTGTTCGTGATAGCATAGTTAGTTGGTAACAAGGTGACACATGGTGTAGGCAGCCAGGGTTCAGTTCACAGTGAGGTAACTTTTAATTACCACGTCTGGAGTGGTTTTGGCCAATAAGTGTTGTCTGCTCACCACATAAACCCAACAGGGTGTGTGCATGCAACATTGTTGGAAATCCCACAGTGGTAGCAGCAACCCCAACTGCAGGAAACAAAGGTCAGTCAGCTGGGTGTCAGTGTTGGTAGAGTAAATGAGAACATTCCCATAGCAGCTAATCATTAACTATCTCATAGGTCAGTCCCTATAAGAGTACAGATTGATTAATAGTGAACGCCTCGGTTGTTGAGGCGTATAGTTTCATAACACATGCACACAGTGCCATCTGTTGAGGCTGCAGCTGATTGCACGTGCACAATACGGGCATGACCAGGCAGTGCTTCTGAAGCATTCCATGTGCTTCTAATCGGTCATTTCAGAATCACAGGTAGAAACGACGCATGCGTTCTGTATGAATCACTCTGTACATTCACTCATGCATAACCAGTTACAAGCACGAATGTACAGAAGTATGATATGGTATGTGTTGTATGTTGCCACACTAATCACATCATGCCAAATTTGAGGTTCTCACAGCAGTGATTCTGAAGATGCATTTCCTTTGGGATATGATGTCATGTTGCTGGATGAGTGATCCTGACATTTCAAGGGATTGTATTGCCTTCATCTTCAAAGGAGGCTGAAGGCACTGTAATCTTTCAAACTGTTTGGCTGATCAGCTAGCTAGACAGGGTTCCTGATGTCCACTTGCAGGACCTGAGACTGCCCTGGGCATATCTACCATGATTGGCAGGGAGGTGATCAGGGGCTTGATGAATAGGAAACATGCATAACAATGGCAGTCCATTCATGGACGAAGGCAAGCTAAGGGCTCTCTTAAAAGACCATCTGCTAAAAGGTGGAGAATTACTCAGCTTGAGTAGAAACCAGCTAGGGATACTGACAGGGCTGCTAACAGGACAAAGTAATTTAAAAGGACACCTATTTAAACTGGGGTTGGTAAACAGTCCCAAGTCTGACAGATACAAATGGGCATCTGAGATGCATCTTTGTGACTGTGAGGGTGTGGCCAGATAAGATTTGGGTACCTGGGTCGTCACTGTATGAAACCAGGGGACTTTAAGGGCATCTCTATCAGTAGGATACTGCACTTTGTTCAAAGTGCGGGGCTGCCAAGTTCATGAATATAAGGGCTGCACAAAGGACCAAGTATGGTCCACGTGCATGGGACCCTGATGCCCGCCTTTCTTGTATTCTTTCCTTCAAAATGTTGGGAGCCATTCACCCACTGACAGCATCACATCCCAGAAGACCTGAATCCTAAATTAGATTATGTGAAGTTCTCAGCAGTGTAAACCAAGCTGCATTCTGGGAAAAAGTAAGTATGCAGACTTTCCATTTGACACAACTATTCACTTTTATTGGAACACAGCTACATGTTTCAGTACACTAAAGAACCATCATCAGGCTGTCAAATAAAAATCTTTTAAAAAAATTTGAGGTCATTTTGTGTGATGATAGTGTAAGGTATATACAAAACAGCAATGCACATAAATAATAAGTTTTATTAAAAAAAAAAGAATCTGCAAAATAAATGGAAGGAAAATATAAGACGATATGACATACAGAATGTCGGTAACAGAAGATTGTATGCCTCCTGTGAACTCTACCTTTGCCATACAACCTTATAACAAAAATTAGAATACCAAAGTAGAGTAAAGTGGACCTCAACACAGAAAAAATTGGAACATACTGTTGAATTTAAGATAAATATTAAAATACAAAATGTAAAATTTTATACATATTGTTTTTAAAAATAGGACAGTTCTATGTAAGTGACATTTACTAACTGATGCAATAAAGAAACAAATGAAGTTGTACTTATGTTTGTGTGTCTTTTTTTTAAGTGTTTGGCAGCCTGGCAGTTGTTATATGGTGGACCAAAACAATGTAGCTATGTTGCAATGAAGTGAATAGTTGTGTCAGACAGAGTTTGTGTATTTATCAATACTGATGTCACAACAGGATGACAGCCATCAAAATATTGCATGTTTTGAGTGCAGGAAGCAAGCATGCGTTTGGTGGTGTTCTCAGTGTTGCAGATTTTTGTCTGATGTGTTAGATAACATCATGTGCTCTGTTTGTTCAATGTATATAGTTTTGAGATTTATGTACCTTCCAACATTCCTTTCTTAATCTTTTTCTCCATCCCATTTTTCTTTTTATTTCACTTCATTGTTTTCCTTTCTCCATTATGTTGTAACTCCTGGCCTTCATCACAGTACTGTTTTCTGTTTTTACTTTGTCTCATTCACTTTTTTATTCTGTTCCTATCGTGCATCACAGCACATTTGTTTCCCTGGATTTCTGTCTTCTACCCATATATTCCTTTACTCCTCTTCCACTCTGTGCCCTTGCTTATTCATTTTTTGTGCATTCATTCAAATGTCTCTTCCTTCATTCTGTCTATCTCTGTTACCCCCTGAATGACATCCCGGGGGGGGGGGGGGGGGGGGGGGCCGCCACCACCCCCCCCAACCCCCCCC
>BLKM01001182.1:211058-409304 GCA_013340265.1 Coptotermes formosanus
TAATAGCAATAATTATTAGTCACAAAGTATCATTAATACGACAATTATTAACCCTAATAACAAATGTCTAGTCTCCACGTCATATAAAAGGATTATAACGTTTTGAATATCAAACGAAATTTCTTCGAACTTACTTTCTTCAACGCTGGAAAAGAAGAGGAAGTGTCCCCGTCTTAACGAAGGCCGTCGTGCACCATCTACCGGAAGTTATGTTTCCGCGTATGTATATAATTCCTAATAGCCGAAAATTACAAAACGAGATTTCTTCACGCGTACGAAAATAAATTAGGCCAAGATTTAAGTATTAATTATCAGGGTTATTAGCATTTAATTACCGGATAACATTTTCGGAACTCCACGTGACATCGATAAACAACGAGCAGGTCCATTTGCCTTATCGATAGAATACAATGATTTTCGTAAGCACAGATAGTACCTGCCATGATTAGAATCATTTATGATCTGTGTGCTAGAACAAGCAGGGACTTTTTTCCATGTCACTTCATTATCCCGGCCGTCATACCATCTATTTTGACTTAAGATTTTCGTGACTTTTCTGTCTTTCCTGGTAAATGCCAGAATGATACAGATACCTTAAACATACGGACTGAGTTGTGGTGATGAATGATAAAGGCAAAATTTTTCCTATGCTTATTCAAGCACGTTTACATTCACACTACCCCTGAAATATTGAGGCTGATAAGATAGACTTTTTTGGTTCGAATTTTTTGGAGGGAGGGAGATATACAATATTTAAATCTATGTTACAAAATAAAAGATATCTTAAATTCTCAGACCCCTCCCTGAAATTTAATTCTAGATATGCTGCTGCTATTTCAGGTTTGAATGACCACCTTGTCCTTTATTACGAAAGAATTTATTTTAAAACAAAAATGGCATTAAACGCAGCACATAAAAGATTAAATATTTTGACATACATGCATTATAAGAATATGCGTGTCCGCTTTATGAGTTCCGCTTGTAAGTCCTTGGAGTTGGTATGAGATTGGCTTTCTGCTTAGCCAGTACCGTACTTATAAAGAGGATTGACTGGTCACGTAGAGTGTGTACGAAGACTTACTTGGTGTGGTGTAGCTTGCCAACTGACCAGTCTGCACGTCTGCCCTGATCGAGACATCTCCAAATTTCCGCTTTTCTTCGTGCATTTAACAAAGTTATGCACTCCGAGCCTCTTGCGGCAGTCGACAGCAAGAAGTTCATTCCCCAGTGACTGCAAGTGATCAAGGTTTTTGTCGGTGGCCATGGACAGCTGCTGATACGTGTCCACCTTAATCTTGCACTCTGCTTCCAACAACTGGATGAGCTCATTTTCTGTCCGAAGTTGATCTAAATGAAATGTAATCCAGTTATGATATTATTTTATAAATACGTGTGGGAAGGTATAATTCAATTCAACACGCTTCCCTTTATTCTCCGTACATCGTCATTTTATACGCTGGATAAAAAAAGCATAAATATTTTCTTTCTTTTGAAGCTGATATGAGTTGCCAATTCTGCAACCCGATGGTGTATTACCGCTTTCGTAAGAACTCGCTATTTGTCATTATCCTGGGCCAGACCAATCCAGTGTATAGCTTTCTATTTCTCACAGATGCACTTAAATATTACCCTCCCCCCATCTGCGCTAAGTTTTCCAGGTTTCTCTTCCCTTTAAGTTTTTCAGCCAACAACCTATGTCCATTCTGTACACTTACTGAGAAAATTAGTCTAGCACTAAACTGAGGTCAATAATATAAAAAGGGGCAGATCAACACAGCCGTAACTAGTTTCACTTTCGGGGAAGTAAACTGTTCGAATGTTGGTACAAGACATGCTACGGTGACGTAACATTCTTCGTTTTCTTCAGTCCCTCCACGCGGACACAACCACGGGTGTTGATAATGCACAATAATTCAAGGTTTGAATTCCGCGCCGTTCTGTTTATGCAGCCTGACATTCGCAATTACTCCTCTATCCTTCATCACGGCGAAACAGAAAATACAGCACGAAGCATTACAGTACCCCACAATCATCACGTTAGAGAACAAATTTAATGAAGACTCTGCTGTGAGGAAAATGGCATTACTATGTAAATATAGTAAATAAAACATTTTCTGTTGTATACAATAATTATAAGCTAATTAGTACCTAACAAGTGGCACCTCAACACCGTCAACACAGCTTTGTATTATTAATAACACTCATTCCATTACATAGAATAGAGTGCAGAACTTTTCAGGGGAAAAGTAGTACCTGTTTCTGTTCCCATTGGCTCCAGGTGCATTTAATGGGCTTTCACCATTCACGAAGCACTTCACCTTCATGGAAGGCAGTGTTAAGTGTTCTTACAGCTGTGACTGTTTGTTGACAGGGCGGCATTTGGTACTGTCACTGAGGAAACTGCCTTACGCGGAGATGAAAACATACACAAATGCATCTGGAATTGAGGGTGCTCTGTGGGTTCATCCCCCTGTATGACGGTTATGTGGAGTCCCTGCTGTGAACATGCACTGCATAAGCAGCAAAGCTCAGGGTATGTTGTTTGATATTAGAAAATTTAAGACAAATTTTAAGTCTGTTTTTCTGGAATAGTGATATAACTGAATAAATGCTACTTAGTAGGACATGATGATTTTCCTTTAGGAATTGGAGAATCATAGTTTTGTTAATGAATGTTTACCCTGACTGTCCAAAAGTTGTTGCATTTTACATATGTTACTTGCCTTTAAATATCCCGCCTTTTAGATGTAACCGTGAGTTATGCCTTGGGGGGTCGGCGAGGTGGGACCATTTTGGGGAAGGGGTCCGCAAAGTTAGTGAGACTTTGTAAGAAACACTGTTCTAGTCTAGATAATCCAGTAAGACTACCATCTTCCAGGAGGTGATACCGTATATTCTGGAAGAAATACAAATAAATTTCTTTCTGAATCCCGGTCTCCTGGAGCAGAGTTTTGAAGTGCGTACGTGCAACAGATAACCCACAAATCATGATTGCCAACAATATGCCAAAACGTACTATNTTTTTCCTTCTTATGTGTCAATCTTCCCCTGAGCGCCCTCTTCTCACCACACCCTCAATGTATGTATGTATTCTTCACTTAAGGTGACAAACCAATTTGAACATCCATATGAAGTAACACGAAAATTATACTTTGAGCTTTACGATTTTTCACAGGAGGCTATAATGTACAGGAATCTGAACTGAATGGTAGGAACCGCCCCCACACAGCGAAATTTATTTTAAAATCCTTCAAAATAAGTTTCAATGATATATTTTTCTTTATATCGTCATGAGATATTGCTTTCCATTAAAGGAGGACAGTGGACCAGCTATATAAGTATAAAATTTATAAAGATCTTTGACCATGCAGCTAGTTCACGTCGCAGACTATAACGGCGGAGAGTCACGTGGTTAAGGATGAATTGGAAAAGACTGAGAAAGAAGCGGTCCTGGCCTGATCAGGGTACAGACCGCAGAAAATGAGATGCTCGCCGCAGCATGGTAGGCGTGTCTGGCGCGGTGCGGGGAACTGTTTACTGGGGGAGGGGGCTACCAGACTTCTGTTGACAGGACCGACAGACTGTTGTACTAGTACATAAAAATAGCAAATATAAAGCATTTCGTGTAGCATGCAGTGAGAAAGTGCGCTGTGTGAATGCACGCAGAATGAATAGCTGCAACTCGTCAATTGCCACGACATTACGCGCATGCGCAGTTATAGCAGTCCTAGTAGGAATAATCTCCTGGTCTGTGGACCGTATTATCCTTACTTTTTCCTGGAAGGACTGAGGACAGAAACAAAAATCCTGCCTTGATAGCCAGTGACACCGTCGAGATTCGACTCAGAGTCCTACCGAATGCAAGTACAGAGACTTACTGCTAAGCCAGCCTTTCCGATGCAGGGTTAGTTGGTAGGAGGCCAACGCACTGGTACGGAGCAAGGTTACTTAGGCGATACAGACGTCTCCTCTACGAACACCGGCAGCAAGACAGACTATCCTCACGTTTTTCGTGGTTATTCTCAGGCCCTTCAAGCAACTTCTCAGATATTACCTCAAAATAAGCGGCATCGCTTCCTTCCACGTCCTTCACAATCAATCCTACCGTTCGACTCCGTACAGCCCGAGATGCTGACAGCAATTTTAAAAAAACGACAAAGGGGCTGCGTAAAATTCGAAGTCGTACAGGCATAGCAAACAGCTGGAACAGACCTGTGGGCCTGTCGAACACGTTAAGGACATCAGGAAAAGCACAAAAGCCGCTGTTCAATTAATTCACCCCAACCTTATGCATGTTATGCCCTTGTTGCACTAGACCCGTCAAGCTTACTATTGATTCAACTCCTACAAAGCATCCAGACAGGATCAAAGTCTCACTATTCAAAATTTAATTGCCATCCCTTTTCATTACTTTTACACCGAGTTTCCAGCGATTTGATTCGGCGGTAGGAAGCCGTTTTGTTAAGTTGCCTTCAACTTGGTAACAATCAGACTTTCTTGATTCGATTCTCAAAATCCCCTCTCATCACCTTACCTCATTTATGTCACTTGACTCTGCAGCACACATTGTAACCGTTAAATTACTATAGCAGTTTCTCATTTGCACCTCTATAGAACTCTCTTCCTAATTAAGGAACGAAATTAGAATTCAAACTTCCAGATGCCTATTCTTTTGTGCATCTTTTAACTTAATTTCCTCACTGAATAGCTACTTCTGGAGAAGTTTCCAATACAGTTTGTGATGAAATAAATTTCAGCCCTAAAAGCTTCATGGCTTTGATAACTGAATCCGTTTCTCTTGTCTTCCCTTTCCCTTCAGAATGTTTAGTGCGATTTATCTGCTGTCCATAACCTTTACTGTAGGTCTGAGGTTAGACGAGTCTTAATGTATATTTTTCGTCTAACATTTCTGGGATGAAAAATCAAGGACGATAAACACATTTAGGCAGTAGGCATGGTTCAGGAGAGAAATGCATTGAAAGCCTTTGTCTGAAATCGTGACCATGACAGTCCATTTGTTAATGTGGGTTTAGCAAGATAATATTAAAATGGATTTCAGGCAAACAGGATGGTGGGTTGTGGATTATATTTATCTAGCTCAAGAGAGGAAACAATGGCAAACTCTGCTGCTCACGGTAATAAATTTCGGGCCCCAAGCAACAGGGGCAATTTATAGGCTTTTTGAGAAAATAACAACTTCTCAAGATAAAATCTGCTCGATGGAGTTAGTAGGTTAGTTACTAAGTCAGTTATCTGGTTACCTAGACCTGTGGTAATCAAATCTTACCGCTTGAAGGTCAGTCAAGAAACAAAACCCCCGTCTGAACCGCAGTCCTCACAATAAAAACAAAATTTAACATTTTATTAAATGAGTGTAATGTTGCAGGACAGAGAATGCGATGGAACCACCTTCAGAATTAGAAATCGACATTGAAAGTGAAAACAAAGACTTGTTTTTAAACTTCACGACAAGAGAAAAATCGGGAGACCCAGGAGAATATGGAAAGACCGTGTTAAAACTGATACTACCGAACGTGACGTGCAGGCTATGGATTCGGATGGCTCAAGATACAGCCAAGGGTTTATCTTGTATGGACAGAGTAATGAACCATGTGGGTATGCCCTCGACCGCCAGTTCAAATGCCAACTTCAGCTTACGTCATTTATGCCTAAGGTTCAAGCTCTGAATTTGCCTCAGTTGAATTGTGAGCTGAGATAACGGAGTCAGCAAACCGAGTGGTCACATGCAGGAAGGTCGGGGTTTGATTCTTTCTCTGATGAAAGAAGATCTTTCCAAGTTGAACTGGCAATGAACTGACCACTCACCTCAATCTGGTGTCGAGGTTAAAAGGACGTGAAGCTTCATCTCCATGACCCGTATGCCGTCATGACGCGGTGACTGAACACAAACTGAAAGGCAATCTGCTCTTTGACTTAAACGCTGCCTAGGACCACATTGGAAAGCCTGATACGCAATTTGTGGTCCGCGGGCCACAATCTCCGCGACAAGGCTTTAAAACTAGCTAGGAGTGTGTGAGGAGCGTGGTCTCAGTTTATAAATACGTTGGCCAGAAATGTAAAGCCGTGATTAGGGAAAGTTACATGAGGTTTCGGCTTCTCGCGGCCCTAAATGCTAAGATTATGGTCTTCTAAGATGTTCTGCGGTCGGGGGGGAAGGGGGGTGTTTGGGGGGGGAGGCCCGTAAGTTGCTCCGAAAGCCGATCATATTGACCTCCCGAAAGGCCGAGATGATATCTGCAGTGCGTTACGCTACGTCACTGAGACAGCAGTAACCGGCTGCGGATTGTTTCCACTAGTCAGCTGTGCTGTTAACTTTGTTTAACATTGGGGTTCTGCTGCCTGACACTTAGTGACACGTTGACTTGGTACGTCAGCACTTAGTATTTGTGGAATCATTCCCTTTCTTTCTTCCTTCCTTTCTTTCTTTCTTTCTTTCTTTCTTTCTTTCTTTCTTTCTTTCTTTCCTTCCTAGTCTGACCTCTTCTACCTACTCATTACAGGAGTAGATGGTTATTGTTGCACCTGATCACATTCAATGACACACACACACACACACACACACACACACACACACACATATACTCGGTAGGAGCCCTCTGGACGAGGGATCAGTGCAACGCAGAAACGTATACCTGACAAAATACAACACTCGCACGAAGCACTCATCCATGTACCCGGCGGGTTTCGAACCGCAGTCCCAGCAAGCGAAAGACCGCAAACCAACAGCTTGGACACCGCGACCACTGGGATCGGCTTCTCAGCAAGGCATGTCCTTAAATTAGCTACTTAGTAATATTACTCCTTGCTAAGAGGTTTAGAATTTTACGCGTTTTAATGTAGTTACTTCCTTAACAAGTTAGTTAGGATTACAGTTTCTTCGTTACTTCGTAATTAGGCCTACTCTGGTTACTTAATTTGTAAAAGTAGTAGGCCTAACAAAATTACTTAAGTACGTGGCAAGTTAATAAGTCACTTTCTTAATTACTAAACAGGTCAGTTAATTACCGTGTACCTCGCGTGAAGTATTAGCCAATAAATAATTCGGAATTTCCTGCCTCTAGCTGTGTGTGTGTGTGTGTGTGTGTGTGTGTGTGTGTGTGTGTGTGTGTGGGTGTGTGTGTGTGTGTGTGTGTGTGTGTGTGGGTGTGTGTGTGTGTGGGTGTGTGTGTGGGTGTGGGTGGGTGGAAGTTTGAGCGGGAGGACAGCAGAAAGATACTGCACAAATTGGAAGCAGCTTGGCTATAATGAAAAGCGATCCAAAAACCATTAAAACGCTTTACCCCAACTACTCGAGGTACACTGAACCGTGAAAAGGACGGAGAACTTGAGGATGGGTGCAGTGTTCACTCCACGTCCGTCTGCAATCCGCTCTGCTTCTGGTCGTGCGCAGTAAACTGGAACATGGGCAAAGACACAGCCGTACGGCACTAAAGCTAAAGGCACGGGCAAAGGTGTCCCTGTGCTTAACTTAATCACGCAACATGTGCCAAGGTATGCGTCGGACTGGAGGTGTACTTCCACGTGACTCAACCTCAGCACAAGATGGGGCTAAATGGTCAACTTCACGCTCCGGTCGCTTCTCCAACGAGGAAAAAGACTTCGATACACACTGCATAGGAGGCTGGCTGAGTCCCAGTGTTGGTCTGGCTGTCCTGGAGAAAAGAACAGGCTCTGCCGGGATTCGAAAGCAGATTATTCAGCCTTCCAGGCCGTAGCCGACTGACTGAGCTGCCCGAGTCACTATAAGTTAATTGCAAAGCTTATATGAATTATCGGAGCCGTTGTAGCTCAGTGGGTATGTCTGTAGGCATTAGGCTTGAATACCCAGGAGTTCGGGTTCGATTCCGGTAGGAGTAAGAGATTTTGCCCTTCCCCACAGCTTCTAGGCCTACTTATCCAGATCCCTGTCTGGTAAGTAGAGTGCCCTGTTTCTTTGGGGTAGATGGGCCAGGGTTTGAGGTTGAGATTAAAAATGCATGAAAATACATCTTCGATCCCTCGTATATCTTCGCGGCGCGATGCTTAATTACGCGCACAGAGGATTTTATCTTGAGGCAACTCAACTTACTTTGCACTTAGGCACAAGAAAGACTTTCTTCTAATGCAAATGCATCGCTGAAGTCTTAACATTTTATCAATGGTGTAATTTTAATAAATTTATTGTTTTCCTTTTGTGAAACATGGGACTAAAATCAGGAATGTTTGTTATCCTCAGTTTCTGTACTTTAAAATATTATCGTGAATAAATTTTTGAACTTCTCGTGTAAAATAAATGTTTTGTTCTTGTCTTTGTAGCACAGGCTGTTAAAGATATTTGCAAACTTTGTATGAATTTTTTCCACTTAGAGATATCTATTGCGTGCATATTTATAAGGCAAACTTTGTCCAACATTGCAAGTTTAATGCTTTTATTGCGTCTGTTTTTCTTTTAACCTAATGGACAAAAACACACTATGCACGAGGTATATTTTTTCACTTATATTTTCGAGTTCGAATTAGGTGTTTCCGCGGCCTCATTTCTTCCCTATCCTATAGCTGATTACATAACAGTCCTCTCTCTGTTTTTGAGCAAGTCAGTAAAAATACGGTATCCTAAGAAACAGGTGTTTTGTGTTCACTTTATTATAGCCCAACTAGGTATCTCTTCCCTCGTATTTCTAACCGAACCTATTGACCAAGTAACTGTCAATCCTGCTGCTGTTCTGCAGGTTTCATTTTAAAATTTCGGCCCGGAATGCAGATATTCTGAACAAAATGTGTCGTAGGTTCTATTATTATTATTATTATTATTATTATTATTATTATTATTATTGTATATAGATAGGAAAATGAAGGCAGGAAAATAGCTAGACAGACAGACAGACTGACTGACTGACTGACTGACAGACAGACAGACAGACAGATAAGTGCAATAGAGAGAGCGAGAGAGAGGGCATCTGCCCGTTCCTTTGAAATAAAATCCAACGCCCTTCTCTTGAGCCTTATGTTCATGGAAGTGAAAGTTTTTCGTTGGAGGCATACGTGGATGGAATGACGGAATCTACAACACACTTCCGAGATAATTCCGAGAAAAAGCTTAAAATCAAGCCACGACCACTTCTTTTCCCATTCCTTCCAATTCATTATTGACAGTCTTACTGTTTGCTAATACGAAACCAGTGTAACAGAACAGGTGTAGTTAAATACGCCCAGCATGAATCTGTTTAAGACCTAAAGAAAGGCGAGAGGCTATAAAAGTGGTTCACAGTACGTAAGGGTCGCAATTTTATTTCCAGGTGGATGCAAGTTTATTCCAAGGGACCCAGTACTTCACATAACTCAGCAGCAGGTCCGTTCTTCCTGTTAAAGCTTCTTCGCTTGTGTTGCTCTGTTATTATTACTGTTATGAATAAAATGTGATCCCATATTCAGCGTTTCAGAGAACAAAATATGATTTCGTCATTATGTATTTTCTCAAATAACGACACCTAGGAGTGCAATTATTATTATGGGGAGATCCGCGACATTTTATTAAGTTAAGAAGCAGCCTTCATACTCAAAATATTTGGAAGTACTGGATTATATCTTACCTACAATTAACAGAAAATTTGATTTGTTTATGGATTATTCACATAATGTGCAAGAACTGAACGGATGTATGTGAGGGCACATCCATCGACATGTTACATTCCCGCTAAACTACTGAAAATATTTCAGTTAAATTTTGAGTTTGAAGTCTATGTTAGAATTTTCTGGACAAATTCAATTTTTGATAACACTTTGGCTTATAAGCCCAAGAAGATTTTCTTGAATTCTCTGCCGTAAAAGCTTCAAAACCTGGGCCCATTAATTCACTGTTGCTTCTTTTAATAAAGATCCAATTGACATTTGTACCTTCTATCAATAAAAACAAATTCTGCCCGTAACATAAAATATAGCGTTCCTTACTGAATACATTCTTTATTTGAAACACTTTCTGTGTGTCAAATCGTTAAAGAAATGGAAATAAAAACACCCCAGGTGCAGTGCTATTACATTTTTAACAGCGACTTTTTAAAAACAACATCAAGGCCAATGAGGTAAATTTGGAAACTTTTCGTTATCATTTGGACAACGACACAGAAATTCCTTTTTAAGTTAAGGATGAGACGCGCTAAACACAAGGGGGAAAAAAAAGAATAAACTCTTTCTTGAACATCTTCTTTCTCTTGTGGGAAGTAACCAAATCAGAAACCTATCGAATCCATTTCAAATGCTTACGAGTTAGCCTTTGTTCTCTTTTAAGAGAGTAAATTGGAAAGAACACCTCGATCTAGGCTTCTGTCAATCTCCTTTATACGCGCCCAATCACGTTCTAAACCCATACTTAGTTTTTTCTTTCCTTTCAAATAAAACCTCAATTAAAAGGAGCGCTCTTGAGATTGTATTGGGATGTTAAAGAATGCTTAAGCAATCTATTTCTTCTCTTTCTTCTTCTTCTTCCAACTGGCTTCACTTAACGTGAATTCGTGAACTATACAAACCAAAATGTAAGGAAAATAATCGAAGAGAGGTTTTATAATGGACCAGCTCACCCGACAATAAATCATGTGATCTCTTGCACATTCAAGGAGTTAACTGGGTGGATGGAAACATGGAGAAGCAGGTGTTAAATCGGCCAATAAGTTACACTTACTGCCTTCCTAAATCTGTCATTATTAAATTTCCAACACATACAAGACTCTTTATAATTAAATATCCGTAAAGATATAAAATTCTACGAATTTTACAGAAAAATTTCCCAAAAAGTTTTATAAAAAAGACTTCCGGAACACGTCTTATTTTTCATTTTATTTATTTAGGCTAGGAAATATCACAGATTGATCTAATAGCAAACATGAAAGCTCAGCAGTAATAAACTGGTTTCCAATTCGGAGTGTAATAAGAACCATAAAAAATTCAGGTTTAATAAGAAAATTTGAAAGGGTGCAAAATATTCTAATATAACAAATGTGGTTTTAGCTGCCCTAGGAAATGTAAGTGACGAGAGGAAGTGACACACAGAGGATTCAAGAGTCTGACACGACATTCGCTAGCGGTGTTGATGTGGTGAGGTTATTAGATAAATACAAACGGAAACAAGAAAACATTTAAACTTTTCTGCACGGAATAAAATGATATTTGATGATAAAAAGTACAGGTGGGTTTTAAAATTTGAGATTTCGCAAATGTGAAAAGTAATGTTACGATGCTGTTGTGTGTGACGGTGTGTGATCTCCTACATTTCGGAAGACATCTCAATCTCCATCTTCTGAACACAGAGGTAGTGCGTTCCTCAGAAACATCGGCAGGTGTCTAGCAAAGTACACAACCTCAAATTCCGAAGACCATATTCACATCCACATTGATAAATGTGAAAGATGTGGAAGACGGTAAGGCGTAAGGGATAAGGGATTTAGGAAGACTTGTAGAGAGATGGACAGATCAATTAGAAACGTTTGCAGCAAGGACACACTTAACACGCGAGGTAGAAAGAAGACTACAATTTGAGAGTTTTCAGCACGTAACCTGGGGCTTCAAACGTTCGGGTTTGAAACGTTTTCCTTACAATATTTCATCTGTTCCAGTGCTCTTCAATCTTTTTCGTCTGCGGAACCATATTCCAGACTCAAATTTGTCACGGACACCACCCCTGTTTTTGAGTTTGCAATATAGGCAGAGTAAAAAGAAAGGGGGGGGGGAATATATATATATATCTAGATTCTTTTGTTTGCTTTTAGGCAAATAAACTAACAATAGAATTTCACTGTCGGTAGATCGATCAATAAGGCAGTACGAATTACTGTACGTTAGTTTCTCACCGTGACAGATGAGGCTGTTTCCATGAATAACAAATCCATTTGAAATCTGGTGTAATGGGCGCCAGTTGCAATCTGAGATCCACCTCAGGGTCCAGCTTGTTTCTGTATTGAGTTTTTGTCATAGTGTGTCGCGAAAATCGAGACTCACACAGGTAGGTGTTTGGAAACAGCGGCAGTTTTCTCATGTTCTGAAGTTACGCACGCACCTGTTCTTGCCGAAGTATTCCCTGGCAAAAAATGGAATATACTTGTTTTTAAATATTACCTCATATTCACTGTTTAACCTTTTATAAAGCCTAGCGGTAACTTTACGTACCACCAGGTTCAACATTCAATAATTCTCCACAGTGCTCAAATCGCGTTTATGTATTCTGTACATATCTCGAAACAAACTGCATCTTTTGCCGTAAACATCAGCAGCTCATTCGTTTTTTATAACCGGTGTTGAAAGTGTTTACTGCGCGGTACGCACGCAGTCTTTATATAAAGCAGATTACGTTTCGTCTTTAAAGGGTTAATATTATTACAGAAGTAATCAACAAAAGTAACTACGACAACACACAAAATGCCCAAGCATTTATCAGCACTTCGCGGGAACCCTGGCATGCCTTCCTGGAAAGACAGGACTCCGAAACTCCCACTTTGAAAAGCACTGGTCTATGCTAATTGAATATTTACTTTCAGTAACTGCAGGTAAAACATACCTGTCATCCGCTGGACTCAGTAACAGCTGGTACAGTTTTTTAAGGCACGGTGACATTCGCTCATATTAACGCCTTAAAGCAGAGAGTTATCGGAATGCACCACCTGCCTTAACATTTGAATGACCTGCATTTTGCTCGAAATGTGCAAGAATTTCTTATTGTTTTGAGAACAAAAATTTTTCTCTGGGGTGAAAACTCACTGTCTTCTCTGTCAGATAGGAAATGGATCTTTAGATATTTTACAAAGAATGTCATAGTTTACACGTTAGCAATCCGCACATAATGTCAGTGTCCAGACCTACAAAAAAAGTCACACAGGCCCAGTTTAATATAGGCACACTTAAAGATTCGGAAGCATAAGAATCTTAAAGTGATAACATATTTCTTTGCGTTGTTATTCAAGCTAAGAGATAAAAGCCTTCGCTGTGCAAATCTGCAAAGAAGGCGGCTGTTATACTGCCAGCCTTGCAAAAAATCAACATGCTCCATTGACCATTCTAACTTACATCTCGAGGGGATATCCCTTGTCAATGATCGCCGTAGGTCTATTAAAAATTTGTTTGGTTTGCATTTAAATCTTTCTGCTTGCAAGCGGATACAGAAGATTAGAAACTAAAGTGACGATGAACTGCAAATTGCGGAAGAAGACTTCGGAGGTTGCTACGTGTAAACTTAATCAACTGCATGTGGTAAAAATAATGGGACACTTTCAAGAGGCTGTGGAATTTAACTCATAATTTTCAGAATACTGAAATAAAACTGTAATAACAATATTAATAACAGCCGTGCAACACAACTTCAGATTTTATTGTGCCTACAATAACAACAGTCAGTAGCAACAACACACGTAAAAATAAAGCATACGAATGTGCCAGTCATAAACATGACAAATAACGAGACATTGGAGACAGAAGATTTTACGCACCTAAACGATAGGAGAAAAAGACCACGACAGAGGAGACACGAATGCAAGACGAATACCATAAATAGTGACTGGATCACCCAAACAGCTTCACTATCAACCGCCTAAATGATCAAAACACGCACCAACAACGTAACATGAAGAAGGAGCCCAAAAATAAAAAAAAAATCTAAAATCATAAATAAATCAATACCAAGATTCATATACCCGAATATTAATTATTACTTCTAATTCCATCTCATCAATTCGTTTTTAGTAATTTTAATAATGTTTAACTTTTTAATAGTTTTCTTTCTTTTACACTCCTGTTTTAGGGCTGTTAACTTATAGCAACAACACGATATTGACTTTTGTTGTACTGCCTACATACAAGTGAGATGTCACTTAAATATAAATAACACTGTATAGTGACCTGTATGAAGGATTCTGAAAGATACGCCTGATGATGGCAAAGATAAATGCCGAAACATGTTGTGTAAGTTAACTGTATATAAAATGACAATTGAATAAACATCACGATAAAATCTGAAGTTGTACTGCACGTCTGTTATTAATATTGTTCTTACAATTTGACTTTAAGCACAACGCGATGGCACACGTAAAGAATACTGCAATAAGCTTCCGCATATACGTACTGCTAGCCGCGAGGCCAGGCTTCGTCTAAGATGGCATCGAGCCAAGGCTGCAAGCATTTTAAAAATTCATTAATTAAAAACTCTATTTAACTGCTTTTATGGTTAAACACCCGATAACGTTCCCATACAGCTACCACCTCTATTTCTTGACGTGCTGTTCCTCCCAGAGATTCATAAAAGAAAAAGGATCCCTATATACGCCTAAGGCCCAAGGGGGAGTAGAGGCATATCTATACCCTTCCGTCAGCCTCGGCGCTAGAAGGGAGTGGAGTGGCTAGCCCCACGCCCCGGCGGATTTACCCCCGGGAAAGACCCGGTACCCATTACACAGAAGGCTGGGTGGGCCCCACGGCCGGTCTGGACAGGTGCGGAAAATCTCGCCCTCACCGGGATTCGATCCCCGGACCAACCAGCCCGTAGCGAGTCGCCAGAGATTAAGAGACAGACAAAAAAAAAACGCATGCACACACGCAAACACCTACTCCTATTATATGCTCTGAACTAACGTTATTGTATCTATTCCCACATCCATGATAACGCTACACTTTGTTGCTAAGATACTTTAACAGTGCGCCGTTACAGGTGGCTGCTGCTACACATTCTCGATTATCCTAAGAATCTAAAGACACCTGGCGCGAAGAGACCGACTTTATTGCAACATAGGCAACCATGCCGGTTCAGCAACTGTTTCTTCTGCCTCAGCGCATATCCCACACAGAAAGAGCAATAATTATTATAATGGCAACCAAAGGATCAACACGGAAAAGAACGAACGAAAAAACAAGGAATGAACCAAATAATATATGTGTAAACAGAGCGACAGAGAGAGAGAGAGAGAGAGAGAGAGAGAGAGAGAGAGAGACTAAAAAAGACGTTACCTCAGCCAGTATAGTAACTGCACTATGGGTTGAACAGTCAAAATACAGGGGTTCGACTAGCCAAGGGAAAGGTATTTTTTCTCTACAGAGTGAAGACCAAATGTGGGGCTTACGCAACCTCTTAGACACGGAGGGCAGCGGCTCCTTCCCACTGGGCGAAGCGGCTGGACTGTGAAGCTAACCACTCAGCTCCACCTAGAAATGACCCTAAAAATCCATGGAACTATAAACTGCATCCCCCCCCCCCCCTCCGAGTCTTAGACAGTGACTGAGGTTGCAGGTTACCCTGAAACGTCGAGCCATTTCTACAAGATTACACGTCGTCACACTTCAGAAGACAAAATTCTTCAAAGCGCTTGTTAGTTCGCGACTTCGTTCCTGCACTGCAACCTGCTGAGGACTAAGGCCACTCTTGCGCGCAGGCAGTACTATTCAGTTATATCAGTGGCTGGCTGTGGCGCTTCCAGTGGCTACATTACGACGATGAAGCAATATGTACTGCGAGAGCATGACGGCCAGAAATTAAGTCGGAATTATTTATGTCACTCAATTTCAGAGCGACAGGCGACTATTAATCTCCGTTAGGACGACAGAGAGGGCAGATGCGCCGGTTAAACGAGGTGATACTTCTGCGCACTCGAAGTAATCCGCAACCAGAAAGGCCGCAAAAACAACGGATATTTACTGAACCCGTTTACATTTCCCTCAAGAAATAAACGCGAATCCAAACGAAGATGCTGGAAGTGTAGGTAAGGCTCCATGCATTCTGGAAAATAAGAAATGCAAAAGGGTCACAAGAAAACGGTTCCGATCGGTTCACGGCGACGTCCCGATAGGTATATTATTGGAGTAACAATATCGGGAACTGGGAATCCGCAAGGGAGTGCATACAAATTCCCAGTAGCATACCTGGTTTTTCTTCACTTGGGGCAAGCATTCAGAATGGCCTTTTCTAATAAAAATTATGAACTTTGAAAAATCAAAATCGCTTATCGAACTTCCTTCTATGTTCTACAATACTTCAAAATTTTATGAGCAAAAAAAAAGTTTTTTTATAATTAAAATATACACTTTGCCACTTCTTGGACCCTGCCGCCCCGGGCTACCGCATCACTCCCCCCCCCCCCCCCCAGCTACACCCGTGCAACTTCCGTGAGGATTGGTCCAAAAATTCTGGTGGAGCCGTTAATAATTTTAAGCAGAAACTGGTTAAGTTGGTTACAATGGTTGCGATCGGTACAACGGTTAAACCGTTACTAGGGACGCCATTGTTAACAGGGCTGCGATCTTATCTGTGGTTATTATCGTTAAATCCCGGGATAGCGCAGTCGGTATAGCGACTCACTACGGGCTGGACGGTCCGGGGATCGAATCCTAGTGGGAGTGAATTTTCCTGCACCCGTCCAGACCCGCCCTGGGGCCCACCTAGATTCCTATAAAATGGGTACTCGGTCTTTCCCGGAAGCAGAGCGGCCAGGGCGTGGCATGCATACCTACATGCACACCTACATGCACACCTACATGCATACCTACATGCACATACCTAATGCACACCTACATGCACACCTACATGCATACCTACATGCACATACCTAATGCACACCTACATGCACACCTACATGCACACCTACATGCATACCTAATGCACACCTACATGCACACCTACATGCATACCTAATGCACACCTACATGCACGCCTACATGCACACCTACATGCACACCTACATGCACACCTACATGCATACCTACATGCATACTTTCCCACCGTGAACACAAATGACAAACCGACAACACAAATAGAGGGAGTCTTACAGGAAGCTAGCAACATTACACTTTCCAACTAGAGTAAGTGTGCCAGACACACAGAAGGAAACTTGCTGTTAAGCAGAAAGATGGAAGAGAAATTGTGTTCATTCTTTCCATGAGCCGAATTTAGCAAGAAACGCACGGAGTTTGTGTGGGCTCATTCCCCTTTTACCGGCACCGTGTCACATCTGTTTTCAGCCTGTGAGTTGGACACAAGTACGAACACTGGGATCTTAGAAGCGAAACTGACGACACCGTTAATTCTAATCACCTCAGCCACAAGGTAGGTCTATAATATCAAATGACATGAGCCATTTTAGCACGTCGTTCCTTATAAAATATTAATGTCGCATAAATGAGTACAGTGTAAAGCTGCTCCCGCTTACAAATTGACGCCATGTAATTGCATATTAAATCCGTCCCCACAAGCAGCATGCTAATTAATGATGCGTTTACCACCCCCTAGATGGCACTAGTAGTGTTGTAAGTGGGTGACGTCATCCTCACCACTAGCAAACTATTATATGGGGTCACTTCCTTCGTGCAACAATAGTGTAAAGTTTCATAAGAGTTATTTGAGTCGTGCTTCCGAAATTGGTCCGCCTTTCATCTGGACTCCGAACCTGGAGGTGAAGGGGTCAGCACTTCGGATTACTATTCTGCAGATCGTGGGTTCGAATTTCGACTCGAAGAAAGGTTGGTCTGTGGATTCTTGACATCTAAAAAAGGTCGTTATCCTAATTCTGTATTGGTATCTTATGCCAGGATCGCTACATTCCACACAGGCCTACCTGATAATAACTCACAAGCACTGTATCATTCCATGCATTAGGCCATTAACCCAGGGATGTCCAAGATTTTAAGTCATGAGCCACGTGATCCGAAACTCATATTTGTAGCGGCCGCTTGAATTTTTATTGATAAGACACATTAAGTATGGTCTATTAGCTCTTCGAAAGTATGGAAGTTTAGCAACAATACAATTAGAAAATCAGTGCTAATAGCAATACATTTCTTTCGTACGATATCCACTGCGGCACGCGGTGGCACAGTTGGTTGAGGCACTGCACTACAAACTGGCAGGTCGCTGGTTCGATTCCCGATGGAGTTATTGGAATTTCTCATTGACATAATCCTTCCGGCCGCAGTATGGCCCTGGGGTCGATTCAGCCTCTAACAGAAATGAGTACCAGGAATATTTCCTGGGGGACAAAGGCGGCCGGTGCGCAGCGCTGACAACCTTACCACCTTCATGTGCCGATTGTCTAAAAATCTGACTAGGAACCTAAGGACCTGTCCAGGCCTGTAATGGGACTGCTTTACTTTACCTTTACCTCTTACGATATCCATCGTTACCGGCTTTCTCAAGAAGTCCTTGCAATTAATGGTGCTTTAATAAACAGCTAATTTATGCTTTACAATTAGGAAAAAATTTGTGCTGCCTGCCTCAGATATGCGGCATCACGTGTCTAGGCCGGTTGCTTGTTGGACGCTTCGCTACCACCCTACAATAACCACCGCTGTACGCGGTCGTTCAATACACCAATAATCGGTAACCAGATTTATAGACTTTTACTCTAAGGGAAGAACAAATATTGAAGGCAAGCTCTACATACTGTGTGGGTCGGGATGGTTCAGTCGGTGCAACGACTCGCTACGGACTGGACGGTCCGGGGATCGAATCCCGGTTGGGGCAAGATTTTCTGCACCCGTCCAGACCGGCCCTGAGGCCCACCCAGCCTCCTCTAAAATGGGTACGGGGTATTTTCCGGGGATAAAGCGGCCGGGTCGTGGGGCTAGCCACACAACCCCCTTCTAGCGCCGAGAGTTATATCTGTACTACCCTTGGGCCTTAGGCCCGTATACGGATGCCGTTCCCTTTTTTTTTTTGCCTACACACTATGGTGGTATGGGCTATGCGTAAGAACCTTTCAAAGCAACTTACTGCCTCAGTCTTCAGTCTGCACAGGGTCATGACTAGGAAGACCACACAACATGAACCCTCGCCACCGCAGAAACGTAAACTCAGATAGGCCTATCTAACGTGTAAATAAAAGAGATAAATGACGGGAGTATTAGGACGTGGAAAAGAAGGGGAAGCACGATGATGGGAATACTAAAATTTACAATCAGATGAAGTCAGATAAATATATTAACCCTTTAAAGACGAACTGTGTTCGTTTTCATATAAGGATTCAGCGCGTACCGCGCAGTGAACACTCTCCACCTCGGTTATAAGAACCAATCAGTTAATGTTGTTTACGGCGAAAGTCGTTGTTTGTTCTGATATGCATACAAAACACATAAATGCAATGTCAGCACCATGTAGAATTTTTTCATGTTAAACCTGGTGGTACGTAAAATTACCGCTAGGCTTTAAAAGGTTAATTTTAGTCAAGTTACGTTTTATACGCTTGCTCTTCTGCTATTTTTGAAGAACACTTGTATATTGCTGTAAAATAATCGTATAAGCTCTATATATTACTGTATTATAAATATCTGTAATTGATTGCTTCAAGCAATTAATTAAAATCATGATGGACTACACTGTCAATCTCAAATCAAATTTTCTGTAAAACTGCAGACCTAGGGCCGGATTCAGTGTCCAACTAATTTTGTCTCCTGCCCCCGGGGCTAGTATCACAAATTTCTACATTACTTATCTACTTTCTTAAATTAAAAAAAGTCGGCATGTTAAGCTGTAGCTATAGTTGTTACACAGTTTGTCTGATATGAATTATAATAAGTAAGGATGAACTCAGCTGGAGTGCAGAATTGGCAGTTTTAGTCAGTCTGTCGCAGCAACAGCATCCTACTGCGACAGCACGGAAAAAGGGGAAAAAAATTTGTTAACACAGTTCAATATTAACATGCTGTTCAGAGATTCTTGTATTGCCAGCACTGGAAGACGACACTATCACAGCAAAATTACTTATATAAATGTTATGCGAGATGCGAACGAGCAATGTTTGTATCATTCCACAACTACAGTGCACTCTCGATTATCCATGGCAGATTATCCGTTAACGATGGTCAGTTCGTAATTACTAATGACGAAGGTGGGAAATAACGTGATTTGACGCTCAGTGCTCAAACAAAATCCTCAATACGTGCAAAAATCACGGACTATTTACCCAGGCAATAAGCGTCCTATGTACGTATTTTGTATGTAATATACTAAATACATTACAGTTTTAGTGTTTGTTCGTAGCCCAAAGTATATGTTTTGGATTTTCCGTGTTTGGCAGTTATAATTGACTTATAAACCTTGCCTGATAGAAAAAAATCTAACAACGTATTAGAATTCAGCATAAAAAATGCTGTTGGGTTTACCCATTTTAGTTCGTGTGACAAAAAATAAGAATTACTTTGTTATCCAGTGTCATCCGCGCACCCCCCTTGCCACCATTACGCGAAATCATCGAGGGCAGCCTGTAGTTTTCACGGAAGCCTTGAAGGGCACAGCAAATGGCGAGGCTCGTTAGAAAAGCTAACTTCAGAGCCCAGTGATTGAGATAAGCCTAAGTTCTGCGTAATGATCCAAGTAGGTAAGTGCGTGCCCCTCCCCACAATTTTTCATGCAAGAATCGGAGAAGTTTCACAGGCAAAACTTTGCCTTATGTTCAGTACATCGCACTATGAACATCGTCCAGAAAGCCAGTAATACAAAGTCAAATTACTCTTGTTCCACTCTTATTCTCACAAAGGGATGGTGCATTATCCAGGCTTTTCTGAGTGGAAAATTTGCTGTTATTGCGTTCATGCATGCACTATTAGATATATCACGGCACGTTAGCTATAAAGTGATAGAACAATTTATTTATTAGAATTAATAGTAGTAGCCTGCTCGTCCTAAAGCCTATTGCCGTGAGCGAGAGGCGGGGTGGTGGTGATATATCACCGCAGAACCAGTTTCCGAAAGTCGTCACAAGGGGTTTATGATGGATGCCGTGTGTACTACCACACAGGGCCATGCAATTTGAAACTTAATGATATTTTGGAAGGCACTGCTCGCTCTATTCGACACTGTTGTGAATTAGTGTAAAAATATGGATTTATGCATTAGTTACTGTAATGTGTATTTGTTTGTGGGTTATTTAACAACGCTGCCTACACAGCGTCGAATTTTGGGGTTCCTTAGTGAAGCTGAAGTGTTTTATTTATTTATTTATTTATTTATTTGTGGCTTAACGACGCTGTCAGCAGGTCAGTTTAGGGACAAATGGTAGGATGTTTAGAGAATAATGAATGGGGAAGCATGTGGCAGGAGGCTGTGGTGATATAATTTGACCTACTACACCGACACATGTTGGGCGGGACAATAAACATGCATGTAAAACCTCAATACGGATAGCAAATGTCCTCACTGAGATTCCAGACACGTTCTTAATACAAGTTATGGCTTAAACCAACCTGCCGTAATACGAAGTCCTGCATGGCTAGTAGACAAGTGGGTTAAACTGATTGGACATCATGGCATACCCTTGACATGTTGTCAGAAATGAACACACATTTCCGCTATTTTTAAAATGTAAGGAAGTGCCTTTGTTTAACTCAGTACCACGCAATGAGGACGTGGACGTATAGATAGCTAACTCTGGCGCTACACAGTTGTGTGTGGCAAGCTTAAGGCTCCGGCCGCTTTCTCTGGGCATATCAAAACATGATGGGAAGCTGGGTGGGCTCCAGAGTTAGCCCGTACCCTGAAGAAAACAGAAGTCCTCCTGTCACCCCGATTCCTCAGGCGTCCAACCTGTGAGTCATTCACACTGACTGGAACACCCTGGCTCCTTTCTTGTCGTTTTTCGGTACTGGAAATGAATGACTACATGTTTTTGTTATAAGAACTCTAATGGTAGTTTAATAATGTTTGCTTTTTGTTAAAACTCTTTGTTTCTTCAAGGAAAGGACCAAAGGTCCAAAGCAGTAGACGTATTCCTATTCAGGAATTTGCGATTTCAAATCTCGGGCTGCTGGCCATAAACCCGTGTTTAATTGTCATGGTTTTACTCAGGAGACATACTTCAGACGTGCCTTAAAACAGACGCTGCTGTCGGATTTTAACAAAAATCTGGACGCACTAAGAAGTTACAGTAACATTTCCAAGTATAGCATTACATGAAAGTCCTTACAGTGGTTCTCGAAATGTTACAGACATTGCGAAACCGACAAATTTTTCCAACTAGACCATTGCGAAGGCACCAGAAACTTAAATCATCATATTTGGTGTCCCGACCGGTGTTCGAAAGAGGTACCTTCCGAGCATAAGTCAGTAGGGTATCTACTTCTTGCTAGGCAGCCGCCGTATCAGTCCCTTCATCCCAGGTCATGCACTGCGCTAAGAGACCACAGCTACGTCACAGGACACGCGAGGACATGCCGCCTTGCTATGGAGATGCGAACACCTGTCGTCCAGCTCGTAGCCTCCACTTGTTTCCTGAGCTTCTTCAGTTTATGGGTTTGTTAAGATCTTTCTTTTGACACTGACACTACAGGGATCGATCTAGTGGTCTCGCTCTTTCCGAATGGGTGTCCCTAGCGGCCACTGTATTGTGCTGGTTCTTTGTCGGACATGATCACGAGGGACTTAGGGACCAGGGATATGTGTGTGTGTGTGTGTGTGTGTGTGTGTGTGTGTGTGTGGAGGGAATGAACCTCTAATTTCAATGTGTCAATATCGCTGGAGCAAACGACTTGTTGGTTTGGGGTGATGATATACACATCTCTAGGGAAACAGGGCCCTCTCCAGAGAGCCAAACCGCGTGCAGACACTCGAGGGGGAAACGGAGAATTCAAACCATGTTTTGTACAACTGATAGCCGTTCATTCTGTTAATTCTCTTCTTAACAGACGGTCATATGTCCCTTGATATTGATAGTCAGGCCACACGGAAAGGGAGATCCCCACATCGCTAACAATATTGTATGAATGCATCATCCTTTGGGCGCTCAGGAGATGACAGACATCCTACATATATGAGACCTGAACACATTAATTGTCCGCTTTCCACTAACTAGGAATTATGCGTGCTACGTGACCACAAATCTTGAGAAGTATCCTGCAACTGTTCGTACAGTATCAGTCATCAGCTCTTTGCAACTGAAAGCTACTGCTGACTAAACGTGTGAGAGTAGAACCGTCTCCTGAGGCACGAGCTGATATACAAAACCCGGCAGCCACTCTGCTTCTGACACTAAGTGACGTCAGCCGTAAGCACAGCCTCTGTCAGTGACTGCACCACGTACTGCTGAGCCTCTGTCAGTGACTACACAACGTGCTGCTGAGCCTCTGTCAGTGACTACACCACGTACTGCTGAGCCTCTGTCAATGACTACACCACGTACTGCTGAGCCTCTGTCAGTGACTACACCACGTACTGCTGAGCCTCTGTCAGTGACTACACAACGTGCTGCTGAGCCTCTGTCAGTGACTACACAACGTGCTGCTGAGCCTCTGTCAGTGACTACACCACGTACTGCTGAGCCTCTGTCAATGACTACACCACGTACTGCTGAGCCTCTGTCAATGATTACACTACGTACTGCTGAGCCTCTGTCAGTGACTACACCACGTACTGCTGAGCCTCTGTCAGTGACTACACCACGTGCTGCTGAGCCTTTGTCAGTGACTACACCACGTGCTGCTGAGCCTCTGTCAGTGACTACACCACGTGCTGCTGAGCCTCTGTCAGTGACTACACCACGTGCTGCTGCATCTGTTTGCAGCTCGCACCACCAGAAACAGCAGCTCACTCGTACTTTCTCGAATCCTGTCACTAGGGACAGTCATGATAAAGTTGTTAGCCTTCCTGTTTTGTTGCTGTAGAGAGAGGGAGCGGGGGCCAGAGTTTAAGTCATCGACTGGAAACTACCTTAAAAGTTTTCGTGGTATTCCTCAGTCTCTACAGGCAGATACCTAGATAATACCTGAAATTAGACCACAACCGCTTCCTTGTGCATTTCTTCCATTCCATTGATTTTCTGACCTTTTCAAGTCTGCAATATTGGAAACAAAAACAAAATTTTCCTATTGTATTTGGCCATTATTCTATAGGACATTGAGGGCAGAAATTCCCGCTTGTTAAGGAGTGCCTTAGGTTTTACGACTAATGATTCCTCACATTTGATTTATGACGGTCGCACACGCTTATCTAAAGAGAGGAATCGTTTTAGCCTGACGAAATAAGGCGGCTTGTGTCCTTAGTTTAATCAATACCAGTCAAGGTATGTGCTCCCACATGCCATCTCATAATGTCTCACAAATCATTCAGACAGATATATTTCCTTATCACTCACCCATGCTGCAGAGATGCTGTCACTTTCCTGGAACAAAAGAAAAAACGCACATTGTTCATTCACCCAGCAGCTTGTGCAGAATTTGAAACACCTAATGTCTATGAACAGAGAGTAGATGGGCCTACGTCTTGCTTCACTGGGGCTCGGAGATGAACTGTATCTATTTCCACAGCAGAAATACTTCAGAACACTGGAGCACCAATCTCATTTTTGGTTTGCATTTCCTTTGTCAACAACCTGGGTTAATTAAAATGAGTGTTCACCTTCAAAAAACGTATGGCCTACAATGACAGTCCTGGCTGGGTGTCTCATTCATCAGCTGATTGGCTGCGTGTCGCAGTAACTTCCTCCGTGACTGGCTGACTGACTGGTCAATTGATTAACCTACTCGCCCTTTCGCAGCTGATGTCTGGTGTGTTTCGACAAATGGCAGAGTGGACTACAGGTGGTCCACTGAGGGGTTGTGCAGCGACAATGTAGCGCTGTTGGTATTAATTTATTATTAACAATACTATATTATTATTATTATTATTATTATTATTATTTCCCAGGGTAAAGCAGGCGGGAGTGATTTTAACCACTCAATCTAGCACCGAGGTTAAGAATGAGTGGTGCTATACATGCGTTATATGCCTCAGTAGAGTGGAAAGGAACAATTTTACGGTTCACTATTATTATTATTATATTAGTGATAAAATATTTGTAACTAATGTTTTGGGTGGTGTTCAACTTTCGTTCCTGTAGTAGGGACACAAGACGTCTTTGAATTCCCGCTTGGAATCTCAGAGGCTTCTAAGTGTTTCATGTCAACTCATCCTTTGGAACTGTCCTTCTGCCAGCAGTATATCAGTGGCAAATCAGGTTTGCACAGATATAGATATCTCCAGAAAGCAAGCAATTATAGTTCACCAAACCAAAATTAATTATTATAGCTATGTCGGCTTGGATCTCTCTGCAAATTGTTTCGTTTCGTGTCGTTTCGTATTCCTTCCCTCTTCTACCTGTTCACAGCAGGTGTTAAGGGTTTTTATTTTCATTTGATCACTCTTAAACACACACCGCAGTCGGTAGAACACCTCTGGACGAGGGATCGGCCAGTCGCAGAGACCTCTATCTGACAACACAAACACTGTACAAGACAAACATCCATGCCCCCGGTGGGATTCGAACCCACGAACCCAGCAAGCGCTCGGCCGAAGGCCCACGCCTTAGACCGCGCGGCCACTGGGATCGGCTCTGCAAATTATACGATTTATATGCTCTCTTTTTGTGTTGCTGTTTGTTTGCCATTGTTTTGTAGATATGTTTTGGTGTTATGGTTTTATTGTCATTGTTTTATCAGTATTCATCTGAACTGTTGTTTCTGCAAATGATGCTGGAGTGCTAAGTTTGCCTTCTTACAGATTTAATTATAATTAGGCCTGTTCATTTCACACGATATCCAACATCTATAACAAAAAATGGGTCATGAACACAGGTCTGTGAGCGAGCGGAAACTCAGAGACGCAGTTCAGCGATGCCACGCAAAGCAAACACCTTTCCAGGAAGGAGAACACTAACACGGTATCCGAGCGATTATCTTAAAGAAAACAAAACGAAGAAACTGAAACAGAAGTCGTCTTGGACCTACTGGAAATTTGTTTACTTCTGATATTATGAATTTACAGTGGACCTATTTCCTTATTCAGGAACCATAATAGACATGGCGGCCCTGCAGTTCGAATATTTACCGAGAGAGGCTTATAAGTTAAGTAAAGAAGTTGGGAACGAATAGGTTCTAGGAGCTGGAGTGTTTGAGCAAGTAGCCCTAAGAGAAAACCGTTGCTTATTTAATGAAAAAGATAGATTTCGGACAGCAATTTGCTACGATTTCCTCTTTCTCAGGTTTGTTTAAACTAATTAGTGAAAAAAGAACGCGTCACGTGTCCGGAAAATGTCAGCAGCAAGTTTTCATACCCAACAGATTTTCCTGCAAATGCATACAGGCTTGCTCAGAAAGGGGATTTAACCTTTTAAAGCCTAGCGGTAAATTTACATACCACCAGGTTTAACATTAAAATATTCTACGTGGTGCCCACATTGCGTTTATGT
Organism: Coptotermes formosanus; assembly: GCA_013340265.1. Classification (NCBI taxonomy): domain Eukaryota; kingdom Metazoa; phylum Arthropoda; class Insecta; order Blattodea; family Rhinotermitidae; genus Coptotermes; species Coptotermes formosanus. The sequence continues at coordinate 237,230 of BLKM01001182.1, forward strand.
GTTTTGTACGGATCTCAGAACAAACAGCAACTTTTGCCTTATAAAACATTAAGAGACTGGTTTTTATAACCGAGGTGGAGAGTGTTTACAGCGCGGTACGCACTGAGTCCTTATATAAAACAGATACGCTTCGTCTTTAAAGGGTTAAAGTACTTTCATGGATGAAACTGGAACTGGAGGAATGGCTGAAGGAACTATTTCTTGCTGATGAGTCCAGAGCTGAGTGCAGCTAATGTAGAGGAGCGGCGAAATAAGAAAACATTCACTGATTCATTATTTTGAATAAGTTCAAGAGTTTTCTCACACACATCATCTTGAGTTTGAACTTAAAAGATACTTTCAGAGAATGGCATCTGTCTCTTACGTACACGGCATCTTTATTGGCGTGTCCAGGACAGACTCGGAGAAGACAACGTTTTTCCGCAGTCCCATTGTCTCTGAAACTTTCCCTTCTGCAGGCACTTTGCTTAGCCTACTGAGTATTACATTAAAAATTTTAAATATTTGCTTATCTCCGAATTTTCAGGCGTTCTGACGATTTTCATATTGAATTACAAAAAAGTTGCAAAAAGAGCAGCATTTCTGCCTGATTTTCTATTTGCCAGTCACAAAATATAACCTACATTTCTACATCTAGAGAAAACCAGTCTCACCATCCACAGGCCTATACAACTTTACGTTTATAAAGCACATTCCCTTAAATAAAGAAAATGAGTGGAACTTAGTTTCGCATTAATTGCACTTTACGTGAGTGGTTTCCGGATTTAAGACTAATGGGGATTTTTAACCCCTTATCAAATGAAAGAGCAAATCAGTCAATCAAATTATGAGAAACACAACAGGCATGTAACTAAGTTGAAATAGTCTATACCATAACGCCGTGTAGTCTGTGGGAGATTTAAATTTATATACCAGACTGTACGATTTCACGTCTCATAAGATACCATTATTCACAGTCACATCCGCGAGAACGTCAAATAATAATAATAATAATAATAATAATAATAATAATTCAGTTCTCTTTTATTAAAGCGCCAGTTCAACAGCACAATGGCCAATTATAGAACTAGCACGAAATAATTACAAAAACACAACAGACAACATAATAAAACAATTAACAGAATGTAATTACGGTTAAAACTAAAAAACTATCTTAAAATGTGTTCCGCAGTCTAATTCAGTTGCTAAGTATATCCATAGCACTGTCTGCAGAAGTTGAAATTTAAATTGAATAAAATAATTAAAACCATAACTTAATGAAATATGCTACCTTGGTACAACAATAATAATAATAGTAATAATGATTATTAATATTATTATTATTATTTTTATTCGCCGTGAATATCTTCATTTCATTTCTTACAGTTTTGTTCTGACAAGACCTGTACAGAGTCGGCTGCAGTAGACCCACTCTCAGTGTTCCTGCAGTTCTGAACCAGTAACTCAAGACGTGTACGAACATACGGAGCCTATAGGCTAATTACACGGGGCAGTACCAAGACATTCAGCTGTTCGCCACAAGTACACTGCGCTCGCCATCTTTCTCTGTCTCTCTGCACTACCACAAAACCGCGGAAGAGACAACAAAATCACTCTCTCTTTCTCTCACAGTCTCTCTCTCTTTCTCCCTCCTCTTAACCCACTCACAAAAATTTCACTTCCGATTTCCGGGCTTCCTAAAAATCAACCAATCCTATTACACTATTACCTTCAGTCTTCCCCTCCGCCCATTTCACTACATTAGACACTCAGCCAATAAGAATCCAGTATTTGCCTACCGTAGCCAATGGAAGCTGCTCTCTCCCCCCGCCCCTCTTCGGCGCTTGTTGGTCCAGCTGCTCGATGCTATCATCACTGCCCGCCCCCTTCCGCCGCTCTTCTCCTGCTCAAGGATGCTCTATCATCGCTCGTACACGAGATGAATCTCTCTCTACTTTACTCCGCCATGTTTTGTTGGGTGTTAAAGCTTGTTGCTGCTGCTTTGGGATGCTGCGGGGGTGGGGAGGGGAGGGGAGGGGCGGGAAGAAGGGGGATCCTGTCGTACCTCGCGCGCGTGTGTGTGGGTACTACACTTAGTGTCTGATTGAGAGGAAACAGTTTGAGAAGCTGCGAGAAACGTTTTGCTCTATTATGAGTAATTTGGTCGGTTGCTCTGTTATCAGATGCGTTTGACGGCTGTGTGGACAGAGATTTGTCTAATAAAATGCCAGCTAATGGTTTAAAAGTAGTCTGTGTTTTAGGTTACTGAAATATTGGTCTTTAGAAATGGGTTAAGACTAAAACGTTGCAGTGACAAGCATTTTGTTGTGAAGTCAAACGAAGCTTTAAGCCAAGTGCGACCGAAGATTTGCACAGTGAGACATGGCCACACCATGGCAGGATGGAGGCGTTGGAGTGACGTCACGTCGGGGGCAGCATGCTACCAACAACAACAGTTTGCTCGTGTAGTGGATATTGCAGTAAATATGATGCAGGAAGCAGTGCGCACTTCTAAGGAATAAACACTTTAAAATAACCCGTTGTTAATACCAGTGATGCTTCAGGGATATAAACATGTTGGTTACATGAATATTTTGGTTTTATTATTAGTGAAAAGTGCAGGGATTTTATTCGCTAAACGTAACTTATAGCCTATATCAATACAGGTTATCCAACGATTCCGTTGCTACACACAATCTGCAACAATGATTAGTGACTCTGGGACAAAGTTAAATATATTTAGCACTTTTTAATGCAGAAGCAGTGGATATTGTTCCATAATATGTAAATAAATCACATATATTATGTGTAAGTTGCAGCGATATTTAAACTCAGCCTTCTTACTGAAACCCCAAACAAGTAAAATCAGTTGGTAGGTAATCACAATCACAGTGTTGTTAGCAAGTGTACCGAGGGAGTGTGGTGTTGCCATGGAAATTCTCTTTGGATTTCGAGAATGTTTTTAACGGAACTCACCACATCAGTTTCACTTCAAGCCACGAACAGTAGAATTACAGCATGATGACGATGATGATGATGCAACGACTAATGTGTCATCAAACTCAGCAGCAACAGCAACAACAAACACAGCCATCAACACAGCAGCAACAACAAATCATACAACAGAACCCTTCTGGAACCAATTCTACACCCGGTTCCGTCCGTTCATCCACTCCTCCGCGACTTTTGACCTTCGGCCATCACCCGTTCCACCGCGTCCACAGCAGTGACACACCTCCCAGTGTCGACACTCGAGTCAGAAGTATCGAAACATTAGAAAGTCGAAGTAGGAATATCGATACGGTTAGAGGGGACAGTGATAAAATTATAGTGGACGTTTCGGCTGTTTCCATGATGCATCAAGCGTCCGGTATGGCTGTAAGCCCGCCGCCTGACCACAGCGAGAGCGAAGAAGCTACGCGAGAGGAAAGAACTAGATCCAGGCACTTCCGGGGCAGCAGAGACGAAGAGATGGCCGAAACTGAAGCGTTGACAGAGAAGGCTGAAACCGAGCAAGGTATGGACACGGAAGAAGACGAGGAGGATTTAGAGATGAATGACAGAAGTGAAGAAGAGGAAGAACTGAATGTAGACGATGAAGATCAGGAAGGCAATGATCTTCTGTCGTCGCCGGTGGACTTGACAAATAGGCATCATTCTAATGCACACTTAATGTTAACAAACCACAGGTTGACGAAAGCTTCTTCAGATATTCTCGATTCTCATTCCCCTGTTATATGCAATACGAACTCATTATCATCCTCGCCAAAAGGTGACACATCGGGGAACGTTTTAGAGAAAACCTCAAGGACAAACTACAGGTCAGAGAGTGTGTCAAGTGTGGGTTCGGGGTTGTTGTTAGGGGGTCATAGCGGTGGAGGACCCTCAACTACCACTGCGGGCAGTGCGCGGAGGAATCTGGCCTTCTCTGTAGAAAATATATTGGATCCAACCAAATTCACCGGCCGGGGTCAAGTGCAGCATGCGGCCGGAAGGTTGGTAGCTGCTCCGCGACTCGCGGCGGAGGCTGGCGGGCACGTCTCGGCTACGGCTTGCTGCTGGCGGCCGCACCTTGATGCGGCGTCTCCGGATCGGAACGACGACAACTCGGGTGAGTAGCAACATCGCCATAAGCATTATTACATCCTACATTTATTCGAAGCGGAAACCCTGTGTTAGGACCTATCTAACATAGCGGACAGGAAATTATACTGTCCGTTCCGTGTACATAATATCACAATACAGGTTGAATATATCTTATCCGAAATTCCGAAATCCGAAAACCTCTAAAATCCGAAATGTTTTGCGCGCCGACATGAACACAGTGCTGTACAGGTGCAGACACTTGTAAATAAATTCAGTGCTCTGTTTTTATACCCTAAATAAAACCTATATATACATAAGCTGTATATGAAACGTAAATGGATCTCGCATTTAGATTTGGTTCCCATCTCCAAGCTATCTCATTACGATATGCGAGTATTCCAAAAACCGAAAAAAAATCCAAAATCCGAGACACTTCCGGGCCCAAGCACTTCGGATAAGGAATGCTCAACCTGTAATATGTACCACACACCAACACGTGCACATACTTGTGCACGTGTTGGTGTGTGGTACATATTATATCAGACAGAAGTTTCAATAAAACATGGATTTCGAGGCCAAACGGAGTGGCTGCGACAACTTTTACGATAGAAATATAGCTTAAGTAAGTAATGTTGAATTATGCAACGTATTTACTCCAGTATATAGCCACATTACAGACTGGCGGTCAGAGAGTAAATATACGCTATCATAAATCACATAAACTCATCACTCCAACATATAAGCACGCAGAAATCCTAAAATTCAGGCACTAAACAAACCCAGGCATGTATCACTCAACCATACATACTCCAACACACAAGCACACAAAAGTGCTGGGATCTACACAATAAACAAACCCACACCTCCGTGAAGCAACGCATATCGCAAAACATAAACACATAAAGGTACTGAAATCCAGGCAATAGGCAAACCCAATCCCATATTAAGCAATCTATTTTATACAACACATCGCGGGATACAAAACAGGCCGATTCGAAATTAAAGCTCGGGAAATAAATTAACTCTTAGGCCTGGGTAGTGGCGAAATATCGATCACATTAATTCTAAGAGATGTAAAGCCGCAAATCAGAGATGAAATTGTACTTATTTATGCGGTCTATTATCTCTGTCATATTTATAACCATGACATGGAAAACCAGACAATACTGCGCCTGTCCAAAATCTTATCTTGTATTTTGTACAAAATCGAAGTTATTTTTGGAATACGGACAGGAAAATATAAACGCGCTGCAAATTCTCGGTAAACAAGGCCCTTATATAAAACTTTGTTTAGCGCAACAACTGTCGGCAGACAGTTAGCCTGTACGGGCAGTAACTCTGCTGCTAACCTACTTGCAGAGGTTTGACAACTCCAGATTTGAGCTTCTCGCGGCGAAATCGAAATTACAGCCTTCTGGAATGCGGCATCATGCAATTTGGCTTATACATTCCAACTTTTCGGAAGCAGCTGTTGCCTCCATTTTCTCTTCTACTCTGAAGCTGGAGGCGGCGATTTCCTACGAAACGTTGGTACGAATCTACGAAGCTACATGTGCTATAACTTATCCACAAGACAGTAACTGTTGCACAGATTCCGGTTAGCTTACAGTCGAAAGGAACCTAATATGTCACGTCCGGTGGTGTATGTAGGCCTAACAGGAATGACTTATTTGCCAAATGCAGTCGTCACTGTTTCCTGTACGTTATTCTAACGAACAGTAAAATCAACAAACGTTCCGTCAGCACAGCATATATTCCTAGACGTCGAAAGACATTCTGTATTGCTCGAATGCTTGTAGGTTTTATTGTGACACTAGAAGACAGCGGGTAAAAATCGCCTTAAAATTACCCTGTTATAAATGGAACCTGGTGTTCGCTTACTGCAGTTACGAATCTGCTGGTGCACTTAGTACCAAACCGTATGTGCACACAGGACAATTCATCCTTAATGGTAATGGTGGCATTAGGTTTATCTGGGAATATTTGTCAAATTTCTTAATATAGCATACCTTACTCCTACAACGAAGCAATGCATGTTAAACTCTGAAACTAGCTACGAAACGCAGGGGTTGTTATTACCAATTCCATTGGCAAACTTCATTTTCACGAAATATTAAGGAATTCTGAAAGCCTTTAGCCTTTATATCGCCGTCATCGGAAGGTCTGTGTGTACCGACTGCTTTGACCTTACGCAATATAATATAATGCTTCGTGCGTACATCTTAGCTGTGGGGTTTCATTTGGTTCTTTCTGCAAACAATTAATCCTTCCTTAAAATTTATTAGCCGGATAGTATTCGTAATGGAGAGCCGGCACGTTTTCTGAAAGTTAAGAAACGACTTTTAAAAGTAGCATGTACATGACCTTACAAAAGCAAGGGGCACTGCCTGGAAACCAACAGAGCTGAAGACTTTCTGTCAGGTTCAGTCATTATTTAAATTTAGTGCCTCTCACTACCCCCTCCACTTTCTCGTCTCTCCCACCCATTCACTGCCTTACTAAGTGTTAACGGCCGGTGGTAACTATGTTAGCATGTTTCACATAATTATTTAAAGTAACTCGAAACATCGCTCAGAATGTGTAAGACACGGCCTTATGACCAGTTCTGTTCTCTGTACGACCAGTGATTATTTCCGCAAACAGCCTTTAATGATCTAAACATGCACATCCCCCACAGATTCCTATTTTAACACAGCACGATTTTTTTTCATAAATATCGTTTGCAAATTAATTTCTTTAGCGCAGAAATTGTGTGTTTTTCATCTGTCTTCTTGTACCGACAAATTAAGAACTCATTGTCTCTACCGACCTTCAGACCCTCTTTCCTGTTACCCCTTTCTTAACCCTGTTTTTATTTACCGCAATATACCCTATAAAACGCAACTTGCATATGAGTTTCTATTTTGTACCGCGGACCTAACATCGAACACCCAAATATACACAAAATTTATCCTTACTCTTCTCCGTAACTTCTAGCGGAAATGAGTACCAGGAATATTTCCTGGGGGATAAACGCGGCCGGTGAGTTGGGCTGACAACGTTACCACCTTCATGTGCCGATTTCTTGAAATCTGGGAGCCTCAACCTCCCGGAACCCTAAGAGACTGTCCAGGCCCGTAATGGGACTACTTTACCTTAATCTTGTCTGTAAGCATGTTACCCATGACTGTTGGATGGATGTAAATCTACTATTGTAGAGCATCAGGATGTCATTCGAAATTTCTTGAGCAGTTGGTTTTAGGTAGGACACATGATTACATTTTAATCTCTCCATTCTACAGTTACCTCCCATCGAAAGTTTAATGTAGCTAGGCTTAACAAAAAAGGTGTCGCCTGCTTTTTCCTTGTGGTCTATGTTTTCTTTAAAAAAAATGTCAGTGTCTTCGAAATTTCTTCCATCCGGAAGTTGGAGGCAAAATAGTCCTTCGAAACGTTAACATATGCACACCAAACTACGCGGCGTCACACCACAAAATACTGTAGTTTATCAATTTGGTTGGATTTTTAATTAACAATTGCGTAGCATGGCACTAAATAAATCCTCAATTCTCCAACGAGTCGGACCCACGGCTTAATTAACTGTCCTATGACATTAAATAGCCACTGATTCCAGGAATGTAGAATAATTCACACTGTAGTCGCCGATTCACAGTTCACCTCAAGGGGACTGTTTAAACTGCACGCCCCATTGACACGCTACGAATACAAGGTGTGATGTGAACACTGAGCAATAGAATGTTTCTGCTATTTTAAATAAAGGACTCGCACTATCACAGCGTGACTGGCTATTTAAGCGAGAAGCAGAGTCATTATGATAGGCCTATAAACATTAGATCCAATGTCCGTAACTAATCAACGGGCTGAATAATGCTGGTTTCACCGTCATCTCTGGTGTTGAAGAAATGTCAACACCCCATTAAAAACCGGGTCATGGCGGTATAACCATTACATGTGGTATGGAGTAAATGCCACTGCCTAACTCAAGCAATCGGGCAATGGCGGTGTAACCTTTACATGTGGTGTGGAGGAAATGCCGCTACAGAATTCAAGAAACCGAGTCATGGTGGTAAAACCATTACATCTAGAGTGGAAGAAATGCCACTACCTAATTCAAGAAACCGAGTCATGGCGTTATAACCATCACATGTGTTGTGGAGGAAATGCCACATCCTAATTCAGGGAGCCGAGTCATGGCGGTATAACCATTACATCTAGAGTGGAAGAAATGCCCCTGCCTAATTCAAGAAACCCAGTCATGGCGGTATAACCATTACATCTGGTGTGGAGGAAATGCCACTGCCTAATTCAAGAAACCGAGTCATGGCGGTATAACCAGTACATCTGGTGTGGAGGAAATGCCACTGCCTCATTCAAGAAACCAAGTCATGATGGCATAACCATTATATCTAGAGTGGAAGAAATGCCACTGCCTAATTCAAGAAACCGAGTCATGGCGGTATAACCATTACTTCTGGTGCGGAGGAAATGTCCCTACCTAAATGAAGAAACCAATATGCAGCGGTACAAAACCACTCCACAGTTACGTCGCAAGGACACTGAGTAGACATGCACTTGCCTAGCTTACACGTAAAGGTACCATGGGACGCATTAGGAAATTCCCAGACATTCATAGGAAGTCATGACAGTTTCATGGAAGGCCTGCAGTTTGCCACTGGACCTCCCCATCACAACTGTCACGGCCCATACAGGCCCCCTCTTACCGTACACAGGGAGCAGTTAACTGAATCGGAAGCCTGTCTGATCCCTGATCAAGATAGCGATGACGTTACTCGGCAATAAAACACAATCCTACCATAGATACTGGATTAGGAATAATAAATAGGATTATAGGATCATGATCTTATAGCACGGATTATTTGAACTACTGTCAAGATGTATCCCCCTGGCTGTGACGTCACCGGATCGATTTGGTACGCTTCTAGGCTGTTAGTTTTCAAGTCCTTCTGTGTGATGATTTGAAGTGTAGCGTTATGTGACAGCGCTCTGTGGCGGACCATTATGAGAACAATAAATAACATGCGGTTTGCATTATAGCTGGTAATTCCTTGATAAAAACTATTGTTACCCTAAAGTCATTGAAAGACCTTATTATCATTCAGGTAGCTTATGTGTTTAACTATAGCTACCGGACTTGTATTACAATACATTGGTTATCTCTGTTTTTCACAATATTTTCTGCGTGACTGTACTTAGTGTCATTCACTGTTTTGTAGTCTAGATCAGGGGTGCACAAATTGCGGGCACCAAGTCGCCGTTTTGACTAAAGTTTATACCATGGCGCCTAATATTTCTGGATTCTCAGTGCGGAACACGCTTCATGTCACCCTACCGGCGTCTAGAATTTTGATATGGCTCCTACATTTTTAGAAGATTTGTAAACACCTGGTATAAATCAGGTTTTATAGTAGAGTTATCAGGTCTAGGCCCACGTATGTAGGCTGTTCAGGGAAACAGGCCTGTGTGCGTTCTCTGTTGTATAAAACAACACGATTTTAATTTGTTTCAAAAGTTGGTTGTCGAGGCTAACGTACTGTTTTTCCTACAAGTCTTAGGAGTTTCTACATAATTAAACAAAAGATGCCGAGCGGAAAATAACTGCAATTCCAAAGCCTTTCCGTACTTTGGCAGCAGTAAAGTCTACACCGTGATGCAGGCTGATTGCAGCTACTTTGTTTTACCAAGGGCAACGCTCCTGCCTTCTGTGAATGACGTGCCTGGTTCAAGTTTCAGCCCAGATACCGACAAAACACACCGAGGCCTTTCGTGGTTGTTTATTCAGTCCCTTCAGACAAATTCAGGGATCGTACCTTGAATGTGGACATGTTTGCTTGTTTCCAAATCCTTTCCAATTAATGATTTACCATCCACCAAACATTCGACGTTCCAGGCCACATTCTGAATAAAATTTCATCTTCTGTACCCTTCCACAAGGCAGTAAGTTCACAGAACAGCCATCCTCAAGAGGATGATTTAGGCCTACTCAGATTGTGAAAACAAATCACCAATTCCGTGAACCTAATTGTTTGGTATCATATCCATAAAAACCTTCCTTTAAGATACACATCATCATCATCATCATCATCATCATCATCATCATCCTGAATTTACAGTGGTTTAGCTCAAGCACTTCTTATTCATTAGTCTGCATCAAACTTTGTACATTTTATTGCTTTTCTCTACGGTAATTCCTCTTAACACAATTATTTTCTACCCACTCCCATCTAGCTCCGAGGTTACGAATGAGTGGGCCACTCTTCTACTGCCCCTCTGTGCCTTCTTGGTGTGTTATTGGGTGACCTTTACTTTACAACTGTTTGCTCTTACACCTGTGTCTATGCAACTCAAATTGCACTTGATTCACTGTCTAGTACGACTACAACATTCTGAAACCCTCTGAAGCTGGCTCCGTATGCGTCGTCATTTAAAAAGGGGTCGGGGGGGGGACCTACTGTGCTGGCCCTGTTAGATACAGCTAGTCTTCAAAAGCGGCTGGGCCCAACAGAGCAGCTTCCAGACCTCTCCTTACTTGACGACGGAGTAAAAACGAGACTCCGAAACGCAGAGGTTTTAAGAAAATAAATTTTAAACCAGACAGTGGATACGGTACGAACTGAGTGCCTTTACAGGAGCAGTAATAGTAGTACTAGCGGTAGTAGTAGCAGCATACCGCTGCCATTAAATTTCAGAACAGTGTAAGAAGGCTATAGCCTGGTACATGTACGTACGTACGTACGTGTGTGTGTGTGTGTGTGTGTGTGTGTGTATGTATGTATATATTATGCATGTATGTATATATTATGTATGTATGTATGTATGTATGTATGTATGTATGTATGTATGTGTGTGTGTGTGTATGTACGTATGTATGTATGTATATGTGTGTGTGTATGTATGTATGTATATATGTATGTATGTGTGTGTATGTATGTATGTATGTATGTATGTATATGTGTGTGTGTATGTATGTATGTATGTATGTATGTATGTATGTGTGTGTGTATGTATGTATGTATTATGTATGTATGTATGTATGTATGTACGTATGTATGTATATATGTATGTGTGTGTGTGTGTATGTATGTATGTATGTATGTATGTATGTATCCCAAATATTCTTTTGATGTTTGCGTGTTACATTTTTACGCACTCCTTGTCGCCCACATTCATGCTACATGTTTCGCCCATTTGATTGTCACGTGTATAATGAACACAATCCTTAGTCTTAGCGCTCGTTACAAATAACACCAGACAATAAAGAATGAGTAATTGAAAGAATTTATTATCTCAATTCCTGAACGTTGTTGTGTTGTCGAAGAAATTATTAGCAGTATCTTGTCCTACATTCTGCAGACATGACGAAAAAACTGTGCGATTAGTTTTATGCTTTCATTTTCGGTCGTGTATTTCACACTGTGACAACTACAGACCTAAATATAATTACATAAATTTATTTTAAGAATTGGAATATTACTGACAGCATGTGTAACAGAAGCCTACAAGCACGAGGGAAGACTAATTACTCAGTTCAGTGTTTCATCTAGACCATTACCTTGGTCATGAAAGATGTCAATATGTTGACAAATTATGTCAGTTGCACCCACAGACCTGGCACTTGGACAAAACCTGAGCATTAGCCTCCGTGCGCACACATCAGGGCAGGTGTGGGAACACACTACGCTTCTTCGTGGATCAGCAAACCTGGCCAGAGAAATTCTACAGTTACAAGTCGTAAAATAATCGACACGTATTCGCAGGAACTTAATACGCTACGGTAGCAAAACGCGGCGGTTGAATGAAGCCAATAAGCCAGCCAAATTCCGCTACCGGGTAGGTTGCTTAGCCAGCGAAATCCAACCCCGTTTCCCCAATCTTTCTCTATAAAATTCTGCGTAAATTTTCCACCTATTTCTTTCTTTGTTTTCAGGTCCAACATTTTATCTCACCAAACCTACCATGATCTACTGGCCCAGTTCAGTGTTTCCCAACATTTTATCTCACCAAAACTACCATGATCTACTGGCCCAGTTCAGTGTTTCCCAACATTAATGCTGTGTCTGACCCCAGACCAATAGAACTCACGGCCTATACTGAAAATTAAACACTCTGAAAGGTGTTTCTGTTGATCCAGTACAAAATTAAAGCAAAAGTTATTCGCACACCCCAGCAGAGCGTAACTGAAAGGATGTCCCTGGTTTCAAGTAAAGTTTATAACGCATTCTTTTTCGGGTAGGGGGGTGGGGGGGGGCTTGGTTTGCAAACCACAGTAGGACCAGTCTAAATACAGTTTACTATTGGCAGCGCCAGTTCAGTGCGTTTCCTCAATAAAGGAACTTCATTTCTCTGTCAAAAAAATATACTATTTATTCAAGAACTCTGCAGACTTAAAAATTCGTCATAGAACATTTTCGCCGATCCCCTAAAAGCTCTTCACGGTGTTCTTGGACTACCTGAAGCACAGAGTGGAAATCTGGTTTAGACAAATCAAAAGATTAAGCCTATTATACTTAGGGCCTGGGAGGCAATTCGCACGCAATAGCCTATTTAGACACAGGTTGTTTTCGCTAAGTGTTAAGATACAGATCAAAGAAAATCTGTAGTGGGTCCCGCTCTACCTTTTCCCACTCAGCTACTGAGCAAATGTCACCGCCTCCAAATTTATTCACTGGATGCCCAGTTCGAACCTCCGCCTGAACATCGGACCACTCTGCGGCTTATTGTGGCTTTCGTCTCTCCTCCCAAGCTTATGTCCGGACAGTATCGTGTGTCCTACAAGTCCCAGTACTCGGAGACTGAAATTCACAAACTGTGAGCAGTGGGACTTTTGCGACAATCTGTACATTGAAACAGGCCTTGCAAGAGCAATGACTCATCGTCTGTGCCTCAATATCACGTCACAAATTTACCACCACTTCCCCATACACCATGCAGCTTTGAACCTCCAGATCAAATATCAGATTCGAAGCTTAAAACACGCCCCGACTTTTTTTTTCTGCCGCATCTCCGCCAAATCTTATTTATCTTTCGGACAATGTTCGGTTACTATGACCATTCCCGAGGCTAAGACTCAGCCTTCCACCATACTCGCGGGCATTCCGAGCCTTGCTTTATTTCTAGGTTAAGGAACTAGAGCTTCTCGTAGACATGTGTACGGAAGCATCGTTGATTCGTGTTTTTTTCCGATTTGATGAACTTTAATCTCAGAAGTTAGACATATATTCTACTCGTCTTCCAGTCTTATACGAATGCCTTCAGTTCTGCAAGTAATTCGATGTTCCACTGTCACTCTGCTTGCTGGTCTCAAAGATCTCTTTTATGCTGCCCCCAAAACTCTCCCACCTTGAGATCTTCCAGTGCCTTACGTAAGGACCGATCTAGACACTACGCTACGCAGTTTTGTTGCAATTCTTTCCTCGTGTGTTTTTTTTAAATAGGACACTTGCCTCAGTGCCTAACTAAGCATCACGACGTGAAGGTATACGATGAAGTGGAGGTGTAAGCCCATGCACTCTTAACTTTGTTCTACATGTTTTGAAAAAGTCATAATTTACAATAATCCTTCTACATCACAATCTACCTCATATAACCCCAGGCGATATATTACCGTGAAATAAATATCAATACAAAATTACCAGCCCGAGTGATTATGATATGGTTTGTCTATGTTTTTGTAAAAAAGGTAAAGGTAAAGCAATCTCATTACAGGCCTGGATAGGCCCTTAGGGCTGCAGGAGCTTGAGGCTCCCAGAACTTCTAGACATTCGGCACATGAAGGTGGCAAGTCTGTCAGCCGTAAGCATCGGCCGCCTTTAAACCCCACAAAATATCCCCGCTACTCATTTCTGTTAGAGACTAAGTGGACCCCAGAGACATAGTGCGGCCAGAAGGATTAAGTCCATGAAAAATCCAATGAGCCCATCTGTCTGTCTATCTGTCTGTCTGTCTGTCTGTCTGTCTGTCTAACTAACTAACTAACTAACTAACTAACTCCATGGAGCAGAGACCTTCTTGAGAAGCTAACAGTTTCTCAGCTAGTCAAGAAATTCCCCGCATTTTATGGAACCCGGAGGTTCATTACCGCATTCACAACAGCCCGCCACCTGTTCCTATCCTGAGCCAGCTCAATCCAGTCCATGCCCCCATCCCACTTCTTGAAGATCCATTTTAATATTATCCTCCCATCTACGCCTGGGTCTCCCAAGTGGTCCCCTTCCTTCGGCTCTCCCTACCAAATTCCTGTATACGCCTCTCTTTTACCCCATACGTGCTACATGCCCCAACCATCTCATTCTTCTCTGTTTGATTACCCGAATAATATTTGGTGATGAGTACAGGTCATTAAGTTCCTCGTTATGTAGTCTTCTCCATTCCCCTATCGCCTCGTCCCTCTTAGGCCCAAATATCCTCCTCAGCACCCTATTTTCGAACACCCGCAATCTTTGTTCTTCCCTCAGTGTGAGAGACCAAGTTTTACACCCATACAAAAAACAGGTAAAAACTACAGTTCCAATGACCTCATCGGGAATCGAAACCACGACCTTCTGGCTTGCAGTGCAATGCCTTAACCAGCTGCGCTGTAATGTTCTTGTAAGTTACAATGTTCTAGTTTGCACTTGCATGGCAGTGAAGGTTCATACTGTAATGTACTGTGCCCCTGCACCATAGAGCAGTCGGGTAGAGTGCGGCCGCCGGATCCACAACCCCGCAAACCAAGTTGAACATGAAAGTAGCTGCCGTTTTTCTTCCTGCTTTTTGTAATATTTTTCCTCTCATCTGCTAAGCCCCGCTCTCTCCTTCTGACTATCACTGTGCAGTGTTAACTCTTGTCAAACAATAATGAACATAATAATTGAGCAGTTTTTAATCGCGCTAAAGACTTACTTTCTTACTGGAAAAAGAGGAGGGAATAATACCCAAGGTGCGAAAACGAAATCAGCACTCCGATTCCCTACCTAACGTGTTAGATCTGTCATGAAGTAGGCGGTCCTTTCGCAAAATTTGGTATTAATCCACCAGACTGCACAATATGCCAACCCTGGTGCCCACAGCAGCGTAGGAACCTGTGTTATTAGATCGACATACAGCATATATTGTATTATTTGTAGTAACTGAAAATAAACAAGAATTTGGCGGTAATTGAAACGATAATACACACGTCTAGTTGCAATTTCGAGTTATTCCGTGCTGCTATCAACATTCCACTTCGAAACATCATTACGTTATGATTATTAGCCATAATTTGCATTTGTATCATTGTCAGAACTCAATTACAAATGGATGTGCCAATAAATGCAATCACATCAATGTTTATAGTCAACGTGCACTAGTAAAATAATGGCAGACCGATATTTGTTGTGCTTTAATTTAGATGCCACTTAAACGGTCAATTAGTTTCATTTGCACGAAATGTCACATGGCAGATGTAAACTTGCTAGCTAATATCATGTCACATGCATGCGATTATTCCACATCAGCTATTCTAACACATGAAGAGGATACACCAGTAAGATTGATTGCTGTGTTTATCGTCGCCTCAGCCGTGCTGGTTACTTGTAAACGCCAACACATTAAACAAGAAGTAAAGAAATCAAAATTAAAAACTACATGCGCACGGAACTACCATTATATGCATAAACGTAACTTGGCTACCACCCCTGGGGGGGCGGGGCGGGGGGCCCCCCCGCAAAACTGACTAAGGGTCTTAGGAACTTTATTTTACAAAGCAGTCAAATCTGAAAGGCGCGAAAATTGGTCTCATAAAACACACGTTTTTCATTTTCTTTTTTCTGTTTATTTTTTATTTGCCATTATTCAATTAAGTAACCAAAAAAATTGCTAGATTGAAAAAATTTTAGGGGGAGGGGTACTCGCCCCCCCCCCCTCCCCCCCAAGTTACGCCTATGAATATATCTACGGATATCTTTATAGTGTTAAAGGCTAACGTGGCCCAGGGCTTAACGTTTTCCGGGCTTATGGATTTGTTTAGAGACATCTGATGGACTCCTTACATGGGGGAACCGTCCGTCGCAACACCTCTCTACGCAGGACGACAAAAGCACAAAGACAAGGCAGACACATACCCATGCGGGCTGTCCAGCGAAAACCGGGACGGGTGATCACCCCAATACGCACTCTGAGTTACTGACAATGTACTTACATTAACTATACACCTACGTGTATATTTGGCCTACACAGCTACACACATAAATTTGCCCACTGTGCCTAAGCATCAAGTTATGAAGTCATATGGGAAAGCGAAATGCAGTTGAATGCATTCTTAAACTTCGAACTAGATTGATGTAATTCATCAGTTCTAGGCTCCAGCCGCTTCACCCTGAATGAAAAATTCACAGTGCTTACTGGAGTGGAAATAAATTTTAAAAAACTGAAAGGACTGTAGTCCATAATGCAATAAGCCATTCTCAGATTCTCAATGGCGTTCTTTTCGTTTCACTAAACCTACTGACTGCCTGTTATCTCTTTAAAGCTATGGGTTGCTGCAGTCTACCACCTAAATTACCAGTAAAAAGCCGTGAGTTTTTATGCAGCGTTCCGTGCAACGCTAACGACAAACCGCAGCTGTTTCTACACGAACTCTTTCTCGATTGGTTTTTATAAAAGAAGCAGGCTGTGTTGTCTATGAGGTACGAACTGCATTCTTTTAAACGATTCAGATTCATTTTTATTGTTCAAAAAGTTAATAAAATGTGATTTAAAAAGCTTTGACACGTGCAGTTTTACATAATAACTGTTACTAATCACGATGTGTTGGGATGTGATGCCCAGTAACTTGGCAGATGTATAACAACGCTATGGAGCAACCCGTCGCCTTCGTATTGAGGATAAATGCAAGAGGTCGTAGCAGGGCCCTTTGAAACGTTAATACCTCTTTACCAAACCACACGACGTCACATCTGAAAAAAAACGCTTTTATAACAATCACCGCCATGATTAACTCAAATCTCAATAATAACCATAAGTAAAATTCTGTCTATTTTAACACAAGGTCTTTAGATGGGACATGCAGAAATATACGGAGCAGTAGACTAAAGTTTCTAAATATTTAAGTCGCTTTATTTGGTAATTCAGGTTTTATTTATTTGGCCAGAGTAACGTGCGGGAGTGGTTAACTTACTCGGACGCGGGGAGTGGCTTTGCGTTGCGGGTAGTCATGGTGACGGGCTATCAAGGCGAGTGTTGACACAGCTAGGAGCAGCAAGAGGAGAGTTATTAGTTTGGGGTAATCGTGTAGGCCTACTCTAATTGTTGTACTGCGGCTGGCTGCCACCCAGGGGATGAGTCACTATACTGCCGGATTTTTGCGGTTCCGATTTCGTTACTCCTACACATTTTTTTGCTCCAAGGCTGCTTACTCTCCATTGGATGTTGAAACAGTAACTGTTTAATATTTTGTTTCAAAACTTGTCTCCACAGACAGGATACGCGGTTAAAGCAAAATCAGCTATACACCCATACCTCTGTTTAATATTTCGGTAACATTTGATAAGAAAAATGCATTCCAATTGACTTTCACTTCACTTAGTCCGATCTTCTTCTACCTTGTGGCGTGGAGGTACATTCCAATTTATACCATTATAATACGGGTTGAATATCCCTTATCCGAAATTCCGAAACGCGGAAACCTCTAAAATCCGAAATGTGTTGCGAGCCGGCATGAACACAGTGCTGTACAGGTGTAGACACTTGTAAATAAATTCAATGATCAGTTTGTTTTTACATCCTAAATAAAACCTATATGTTCATAAGCAGTATATGAAACTTAAATGGATCTCGCATTTAGATTTGTTTCCCATCCCCAAGATATCTCACTATAATATACAAGTATTCCAAAATCCGAAAAAATCCGAAATCCGAGACACTTCCGGTCCCAAGCGTTTCGGATAAGGGATGCCCAACCTGTATAAATATTAGGCTACATTCCGAGACCGCAAAGAATGTAGTCTGTAATGGACGCGATAGTGCAAGTGGCCTTCCTTGCGGTTGATCAAGTTTAACTGCGGATTTCTTTCTGAGTATAGTCTGAAGTAAAGTGTACTTACTGCGCAGTCAACATGGCCGAAAATCGAAGTTACTTGAGAACTTAAGCTGCGTCACATAAACATGGATGCGGCCTCCATACAACGCACTCATTTTTATTTTGTAAAATTCCTCAAAAATCGTAGACCCAGACAGGCCACAGATGACGGTATAATACGGCGCATGCGCTTTGCATACTGGATAACTAAGGCTACAGAAACACACTCAGATTATGTAATACTTATTGCTTTTCCACGACAACAACGGTTAGGCGAACGCGCCACAGTGTTACGTGTGTACGTTCAGTGCCTGTCTTTTTTCTTTTTTCCATAACCTTTTAAAGCCTAGCGGTAACTTTACGTACCACCAGGCTTAACATTAAAAAATTCTACGTGGTGCCCACATTGCGTTTATGCGTTTTGTACGGATCTCAGAACAAACAGCAACTTTTGCCTTATAAAACATTAAGAGACTGGTTTTTATAACCAAAGTGGAGAGTGTTTACAGCGCGGTACGGACTGAGTCCTTATATAAAACAGATAGGCTTAGTCTTTAAAGGATTAAGTATGCATCAGTAAAATCGCATGAATAGTAGTATCGTTTTCTGCCGATTACTGTCGATCATTATCGATTACTATCGTTACACGTTACCTACTGTCGCCAGCAACCCTGGTATGGCTAGCACCCAAAGCAGTCATAATTTAAATCTACGTAGGTCTTTACGTACATTTTCTGTCATTTACGTCCAGTTATAAAGAAACTTGAGTTTTGTGGGTACAGTTTATCAGTCCCCCTTCCATCGCAAAATTTCACGAAAATATGTGCAGCGGTTTCTCCTGTGCGGTGTGGACAGATGGACAGACATGACAAAGCCAACAGTCGCTTTTCGCAACTTTGCAAACGAGCCTCATTACCTTCTTATCCCGCTGCATCATGAAGTTCAGCTAAATAACAGGTCCCATGCGTGATAACAGTACTCCCGATACAGGCCCACCACTTCATGTTCTGAAGACGAAAGCGACACGTCCCTGAGGGTTGTTGGTTCTCGTCTGTCAACGACACCGTGAAACGCCAAACAAATCGCTAACCTTCAAAACACATTCCGCGAGGAACTTAGAACTCACACTCTGGCCCGTAAACTTGATTTAGGTTGTGATGCTGTCGGTTACGACGCCGTAGCCTGGCGGGTGGTTACCGACGCTAAGCGGGAACGTATGCCCCACTACTACCTGCTTCCAACGTCAATCTTGCATAAGCTCAAATTCTATATTTCACAAGCGGACCTAACAAAGAACACCGAAAATACTAAATTTCTTCCAATTTCTCAGCAGTACGTAGGGCAGCCACGGCTGGATAAGCAACATGTCACCACTACAGCAACAGAGCACTTGGATTCGAATCCTTATTCAGACATTTCTTATATTTTGATTTCAAGGTGTATTTCCTTCCTAAACGAAAGAAAAACTGGGGATGTTTGTAACCACCACAATCTGCGTGTGTGTGCCTGTATCTCAGCCAATCTAGATTCTGAACCGGCTGAATGAAATTGACGGAAAAAAGTCTATTTTCACAAATTCTTGAAATCGGTAATAATAACATGGTGGCTGTGCGAAATTGTAAGGCTGGGCGACACGAGCGCCTTTTCGTGTCCTATCATGACGTCTGCAATAATAAACGTGCAAAATATGTGAAAATAATATTGCTGCAAAATGTACAATAACAATTTCAGCCGAGAGAGAGCGGTTTTTACATCCCGGGTTTATGGCGGTACATAAGTAAAGAAACCTGAGATAGACATGTGCAATTTTCGTATATTTTGCCGCTCTCAGAAATCTACCAACATGCAAAAGATAAAGACGTCACTGCACACGCAACGAAGGCATACGCATGATGAGATATCTACGTCCTTGCTTCCCCGAACTGGACACCAGCTGAAAGTGAGTGGTCAGCTCCACGCTCAGGTCGCTTTACCTCGGAGAAGGAGCCCCAGTTGTCCGATGGGCAAGTGACTTCGAATTCCCAAGGCCGGTCTGGACAGTTTGGGGTCAAGAGAAAATCTCATATCTCTGCAAAGAAACGATCCACGATCCCTCGGTCTTACAAATGTGATAAAATGCAACAGTTTGAAGTTATATCAAATTTAACGCTCACAAAATTTTTACTTAAGGAATAGGATTCTGTCACAACAATTTATTGAAAGAAAGTTCTCGTATTTGTAACAACAAAGCTACGCAGTAGAGAAGCACGCTGCGGGTTAGTCTCGGAACGCCTTCCTAATGTGAGCATTATTCCTTCCTTGAAGTTTTGGCTGGCAATATATTATAAAATCTGGGCAAACGAAGCAACGACGTGTGGGGGGAGAAAACACTTCTTGTCACCTAAAAGTGTGGCTGGTGCTTTCAAATGGTTGTATCGCAGGAAGCAGCAATTACTCTTCTACTTATTGTGGAATCTCTTGGTGAAAGAAGCACACAACAATCAAGACTTCAGAAAATTGCCTCTGAACGCCACAGCATTTGAAACATTGAATGGACTCAAGAGTTGGGGAGCAGTTCTGTCCGGATACAGGGACGTGCTGTAGAAGGGCTTCAGCACACATTGGTATTACCCAAATTGTGGCTTCCTTTTTGCTTTTCCATCTCCCCCTTATTTCTTTCCTTCCCTTTTCCTTCTAACTCCTACAGATCTATCAGTACAGTTACGGGCTCGAGTATCTAGGAATCGGGGTTCATTTCCCGGGGGAGCAAAACATTTTTTGCCCCTCCATAGAGCAGGGGTTATCAGACATTTCCGCTGGTCTACCACTGAATAAAATCTAACGTCTTCAGTGTACGAACAATGTTTTTTTGTATTTACATAAACGAGCTGAAATTGGCAAAAACGGCTGACAACAGGGACGAGTTACATAATATGGCCGGCAATGTTGCATATTAGCAACTATATGTTACTTGTGTTTCATTCAACTTTTTCTAATTTGTATTCTTTCTATAATTCAATATTATATTAACGCCGCATACCAGTAAATATTCTGAAAAGCAGAGTTTCAATGCTCATGTTTTTTAGAGCAGCCTGATGATGACCATAACAGGCCGAAACTTGTAGCACAAATTTCCAAATAAAGAGATATAAACAGAGTTGGCTGTGACTGATTTTTTGTGAAAACAGTAAACATTCATTGGTGTACCAGTAGTGGTACGGACACCGCAGTTTGACAGATCACGCCGTAGAGCCCAGACCAGCTCTGAGGTACACCCTGTCTCCTATACAATGGTTACTGGGAAATCCTCCGGTCGGAAATCCGCCAGAGAGTGAAGATGGCCACTCAGCTCCACCCACTGCCAAGGATAAGGATGCACTAAACCAGATATGAGAAAATGCGACCCTTCCACAAGTGCAACTCGGCCGGCGATCTAATTCCAGAAACACGAAAAGAAAAGCTATGAACTTCGACGAGTGATTATTTTATCATCATTATATAAAATATTATTAACTAATCCTTTGTATTATTGAAAATACAAAATGATTTTCATAAACAAGGGAAATAGAATTTTTATCTCACACAAGCCTAAAAGTAAATATCGCGCTACTTGGCTTCTTTGGCTACAGGTTCAGGACACGGAATGTAAAATGTTGGCGAAATGTGAGCAGGTCTACGTGACAATACAGCACGTGCCAGCACGTGTCTTGAACTGCTTTTGTCGTACAGGTCTCCGCTTCCTTTGTTCCTATTGTTTTCTCAATCAATGTCTACGACTTTAATATTTTTAATATTAATTAAAAATTCTTAAATATTAATTTCAAATAAGTTTTACCTCCCAAATATTGGCAATATTGAAGACAGAGCACCAGCACTAACCAAACATAAGTAAAAAAGTAGGTATTATTTGTAATGTGGTTCGCTAACATTTTTTCTCTGAATCTTGTCCCCGGTCCCAAAAAGTTGCTAACTACTGCATTACACCCTCCTCTCTCTCCCAAATACTTCTTGACGTGATGGTGAGTGTTTAAACACAAGCAGAACTTCACGTTTCAGTGGCAATGTACAGTGATCACTCACTCTTCATTTTGGAAACACAGTTTTAAAACATTAAAAAAACATCTCCAGAACAACAAATCCCACACTTCAAATAATTAACCTACTGTTATTTGGTGGCCACACATTCCCGTTTTTATCTCTTTTCAAATCTATTTTAAAATCGGTCGTAAATAACACACAATACGAGAGACACCAGGCTGCATGTTTCGGCTAAATTAAGTCATCATCAGGCCTTAACAAAAACATTAAAAAGATATTAAAACTGCACTAGGTGCACGATTCCCACATTTACAGTTTTAAAAACACAACGCACATGTATCCAAAAGTGTATTCTTGCGGATTTTTTACACAAGAAGCCTTAAGAATAAAATGGTACAATATAATCCGATGACAGAGGGTTTAGTTCTATATGCAGAACTATATAGTAATGTATAACAACTAGCGCAGTTTTAGTACCTAATTAATATTTCTGGTAAGATCTTATGATGGTTTAATTTAGCCTAAATATGTAGCCTGATGTATCTCTTATTGTGTGTTACATTTGAATAACGTACTGTGACTGAACGTTACGGCTGGCATCGTAGTGCAGTGTTCCCGTCTTCGAATCGCGGCACAGTAACCGCCTGGCTATATTTGCCAAAGCTTTCTTTGGCGAACATGGCCATAAGATGGCCGCGAAAATACGGGATCTTCTGGCGAATTTATTCCAAAGGCTCCGCTAATTCACGCAATATCACAGCAAGTCTTATTCTGACAGCCAGTGCTCGGTTTTCTGTGTTATCTCCAAACAAATACTCCTTTTTAAACATCTGTGCTTGTTGTTGCCATAAATAAAGTATCGATTCCTTTACAAAGTTTACCCACTTTTCTTCGTAATTCCGTATTTTCTCAATTAAAGGAGCCTGACAGTACAAATTAGGACATTAGGTTAAGAAAGGTGCGATCCCAGTGGCCGCGCGGTCTAAGGCGTAGGTCTGCGACCGAGCGCTTGCTGGGATCGTGTGTTCGAATCCCACCGGGGGCATGGATGTTTGTCTTGTACAGTGTTTGTGTTGTCAGGTAGAGGTCTCTGCGACGGGCCGATCCCTCGTTCAGAGAAGTCCTACTGACTGTGGTGTGTACTTGAGTGTGATCAAATGAAATCACAGACACCCTCGACACCTGCTGTGAACAAGTAGGTAGAAGAGGCCAGGACTGAGACAGAAGGTTAAGAAAGGTGTCTCGTACTACGCAAGGTCAGGAACTACCGCTTTAATGGTAAAGTTTGTGTTTGGCTGAGTAGTAAAATATTTATGCGGTAAGTTAGCAAAACAAAATACTGTAGACAAGCCAAAAGTAGGCAATACAGTTGTTCAACTAAATGGCTTGGATTGTTGTTCATTTATGGCCTACCTAAGCCTAAACATCTAGCAGACTGCGCAGTTCGTTGCTTAGATGACTGGTGGAAAACTTAGCAAGGTAGATTGTTGCAAACAATTAGATTGTTAAGTGTGTAACTGATCAGCTAACAGCTAGCTTGTTATTTAATTATGGCATACGTTACCCTACATAGGTATTTATTTAATTAGCTAGTTCAATAGCTAGTGAGTTACTTAGTTAGGCCTAATTAAGATTAAATGAATGAGCTTATTACTGCTGTCTGTGTTATTTCAAAATTACAATCGTCTCTCAATTTGCCACAGAGCTGCGTGCGTCCGTGTGTTACGAGCGATTCATCAACTGAATTGCTTGCTCGCTGTTATGAATCTCCTGTACGGGGAGATGAAATGGCAGGACCTAAATCAACAATAATTATTAAATTAGTTACAGCAAATATCTCTAACCCTGTGTTTCCATTAGAAACTCTTGCTGTCTCTTCTGCTACTGTCTCTCTCTTCGTCTCTCTCCATCTCTCTGCGTATAATGATATTGTGCTCATGTGTCTCCATCTCCAGTCAACGAAAATGTTCCCTTCAGGACAAGAGTGATGTAACTCCATTCGCGTCCTGTGATTAACCTTTTAAAGCCTAGCGGTAACTTTACATACCACCAGGTTTAACATTAAAAAATTCTACGTGGTGCCCACATTGCGTTTATGTGTTTTGTACGGATCTCAGAACAAACAGCAACTTTTGCCTTATAAAACATTAACTGACTGGTTTTTATAACCGAAGCGGAGAGTGTTTACAGCGCGGTACGCACAGAGTCCTTATATAGAACACATACGCTTCGTCTTTAGGGGTTAATATTTTAAAGCCTAGCGGTAACTTTACATACCACCAGGTTTAACATTAAAAAATCCTACGTGGTGCCCACATTGCGTTTATGTGTTTTGTACGGATCTCAGAACAAACAGCAACTTTTGCCTTATAAAACATTAACTGACTGGTTTTCATAACCGAAGCGGAGAGTGTTTACAGCGCGGTACGCACTGAGTCCTTATATAAAACAGATAAGCTTCGTCTTTAACAGGTTAACCTACCGCAAAGTATCTTTGCTTATTTTCCAGTAATTACGTTACTTGAATTGATGACTGCCGTCTAGGAGGCAACACTGTGCAGTCCGATACATGTGTATCAACTTTATGAAGACTCAGCTACCTTGACTGTTCACCTCCCTGTGATGCATGTAGCAGGTTCTTCTGAAATGTCCGTTCACATATATCAGACTCCATGACGTAATATCCCAGAAGACAGTTATCTTCACAGTTAGCGCTGCGAGAACCTTACACTGTATATAACGCCTCTTGTAGTTTGGATTTCTAAAGATTTTTGTTTTTTGTTTCAATGATTTTGGCAGAAAGAAAACTTTTTCTATGTGTTTATCATTTAGTTATTATTTATTTCCAAGCGAATATTCTTCTTGAGATCTAAGCTTTTCTGCGATATTACGCGGCGTCGTTTGGTAATTGTTTACCGAAGTTTCAGGACAACGTCGGTAAACGCTTACCGATGTTTCGGGACAACGTCGGTAAACAATTACCACACGATGCCGCATAATATCCCAGAAGAGCGCAGATCTCATAAACATGGCGGCGGAAGCCTGAAATCAAGGATATTCTTCTTATTTATTTAAAATTTGTTTACGGCTTACTCTATTAATTTTTATTGCAAGTTAAATTAGATTATGGAGGGGCGCTTTTGCGAGTTCTCACAGGCAAAACAGTTGTGACCTCGGCGTATTCCGTTATCTTGCGACTCGCAAAACGCGTGTCATCTTAAAACTGTACGACGAAGACTTTGAAGACGTCCCCGTGCTTAAGCACAAAGCCGAAGCACGTACGGCTGTGTGAAAGTATAGCTCCCGGCGTACTTAATTTCGGTGTTTGATGCACGTTGGTAATGCGCTTCTCAAAACAACTGCTGTGGTCCGGAGATAGTGCCCCTGTACCTATTAGTTGAGAGGCCGCGTACAGCCTAGAGCTGATATGGACGAAGGCAGGAAAAAAACCTGTGCCTCTACCGGGAATCGATCCACGATCATTCATCTGGTCCGAACCCAGTTACCTTAGGTCTATTGACGGAGCTACGAGAAATTTCATAGTCTGCATTCAAAGCGACGATGCAGACGTGGCGCGCAGCTTACATTAAGATGGTAAAACGCACGCAAAATTTTAGTGGGCAAACATGTAAATAAGACATGCCTTGGCAGTCCAAGCAAGGACGATAGTTTTTAAAAAATTGTATGAGAGTCTGGAGTGATTTTAAGTGGCTTCCGATAAGGTGCAAAGGCAGGTAACTTTTGAACACGGTAATAAGGCGATGATATTCATAAGAACAGGTAATTTCTTAGATCAACAATCAACTTTTCACGATCCTTCCCTAAGGAGTTAGTTAATCCTATGACACGTTCTGATTGAAAAGCCCTAAGTTGGTAATATCCCCTATAGTCTGCAGCAGATAAACCATTCTGGCTCTATAGTAAAGAAACAAAAACTTAGCTTCCCTCTTGTGTTGTCGTATCTTAACTACTTCCCTTTACCCCGCGCTCTCAGATGGTTACCATGGTAACTCAAACAAAAACCCAGTCGTAGTCTGGAGTGAGTTACTATGCAGAGAGAATCTTTTCTTGCGGCAAATTTGCATGATCCCTCCATCCCACACTCTTAGAGACAACACCCCCCCCCCTACGGCCAACCCCACATCCATGTTCATGTTCTCAACAGTTTTCGTTAATAATCTCTCTAAATGAGAGCAAGTAATTAGACTAGGCTGTTAATTACAGTTGGGGGATTGTTTTAAAGACTAAAGTGTTTAGTTAAATTCACCATTTACAAGCGAAAGTGCATAGGGTGGTTTAGGGAGGTGGAGAGGGGATATACAGCGAAGAGTATTTGAGAGTTTCAGTTCTGACAAGAATTCCAGGCTGAAATCTTGAACGAAATATTAAACAATAAATTCGTAACATTCGATTATAAAAGCAACCAAACAACGAAGCTTTTCAGGTTTCATTTTGTTTAGGCACATATCCCAGACGTTACTTAACACGTAAAATCATACGTGCAAGCATGTTAGTCATTGCTCTTCAAATGTCGTTATCACCACGCCATTAAGTCTTTAAAATTTGGAACTTATCTGAAGTAGTATTTAAAAGTTAAGTTTATATCTTAAAAAAATTAACACAAAAAGTTTGGTAATGTTCTTTAATCTGACGCTCAAAAAAGACACAATGACACAGCAGGGGACTCCTGCCGCTTTCTCTCTCCGTTCCTATCCAAATACCGGCTCTTATTGTTGTCGATAAAGCGCCGTCAAGTAACCACAGTAACTTTATTTTACTAGCAAATAAGATTGCTGCATTTTTAGGAGATAATGTAGAAAGCTGAACACACGTTGAGAACAAATCGCTTCAGCGAACAGCCACTGTTTCTTTTATACCTTAGTTTATTTCACGATGCTTCCATAACTGGACACGTTGGATAAATTCATGCAAATTTGTGACACATGCTTACATTATTTCATAACATCACCTTCTAACTTCGTGATAAAATTAAATTGTCTCACATTTCGCGCTAAAATTGAATTGTCCCACATGTTTCAGAGTCAATTTTAAACGTTCCCTAAAATGACTTCATAACAAAGCCATCCACGACGAAGCGCTGAAACTTGCACAAGTGGTCAGTTGTATCATATAACATGAATTTCTATGGACTAGTAAAGCAGAGCCACGATACTGTGAGGTCTGGATAAAGCAGCCAGATATAGCTCCTTGTACAGAGTGACTATAAAGTCCCAGAACATTTTATTATTTTGCAAATCACAAATTGAAATTCTCTATCAAACTCACCTCAAAATTTTCCCTTGGATTCCAACTGACACCGGTCACGTGATACCGTACATTCATCACCAACAGTATCCTGTAAAAAACAACGTAAATTACTTCAATAAACTAATTAATGCCTTCCATGACCGCTGCTGCATGATTTGAATGTAATAGTAAAGAAAGCCATCCTCTGGACTGAGAAAGAATAAGCAAGAAATGTGTTCATTCTACACTCCAAACCTCTTCTTTGTTAAAACCAATAATAGGCAAATAACGTAGAAAGAAAATTTGGTGACATTTCAGTAGGATGCATGTGCTCGTTCTTTGCTTGACTGGAGTCCAGTCACACAATTCTCACGTTTCTACCTGACAGTACATTGAAATTGTGTATTTTCTCATCAACAGGGAAGGATCTACTGCATGATCTGGACGACACAAGCAGCAACAGGGAAGAACTGGGAAGTGACGTCAGCGATGAACGAGATGGGAAAAGTAACAACGGTAGCAACAGCAGCGGCGGCGTTGGAGGCGGAACAGGCAAGAAGAAGAAGTCAGGAAACACTGGGGGAAGCATCGGGAATGGTGGTACCGGAAGTGACAGTAAAAATGGAAGTGGTACTGGCGGCGGAAAACCTCGAAGAGCACGAACTGCATTTACATACGAACAGTTGGTAGCACTGGAGAACAAATTCAAGACAACACGTTACCTCTCAGTCTGCGAACGACTGAATTTAGCTTTGTCCCTGTCGCTAACAGAGACTCAAGTGAAAATCTGGTTTCAGAATCGGAGGACTAAATGGAAGAAACAGAATCCTGGGATGGACGTGAATAGTCCGACCGTACCTCCTCCTCCAGGGCCCCCAGGTCCCCCATTTCCAGGGGGCTACTCCCACCACCAGCACGCTGCTGCAGCCGCAGGACTGCTGTATTCAGCCGCTCACCACGTCCCATATCCTTACCCCTTGCCCCCTGGTGGCGGTCCTCCCGCCTCACAGAGCTACACAGGACATCCTTACTTTCATCATTTGAGCAATCACCACTCACTAGGGCATTCGTCGTGAGATTTTGATGGCTTCTTCAAGAAGCGACTTTTGTAGTACACGGGAGACATCTTTACGCCTCCATCTTAGAATATGAAATTGTTCAGGACATGGCTACTGTGTAAAGCGGTTTCCACTAATACGGCAAAATGCTTTCCCGGAAACTCCGCCCTGAATCGGGTCGTCTTAAATCGAGCCCAAGTTTTCGACGGACGTAAATACGCACGGTAGGCACCAAACTACAAACGTGTATAGAAAATTAAATTCCTGCGTCGTGAGTTGAGTTGTTGATAGTACTACACAAATGGCAAATTCGGATCGACGTAAACCGGACAGGCGCTGTCTGTTCATGGTACGAACTGGCAGTCATGGTCCGGCCCGGCACTCCGATCCCTCTTGCCAGCACTGGCCGGCAGTTGCGTTTGGGCGAGGCGCGTTGATATTTCTATGAACTACCTGACGGCTCTCCGGCCCTAGAAATACGGTATTTGCCGCTGCAAGCTTCCGATCACACTCGTCGACGTTTCGAGGTGAAATGAACTTCTAATAAGAGAACTATATCCTTCCAACCTGGTTGGGGGTTGCTACGTCACATGCACGTGGAGTCGGGGATTCGAAAATCACTGAAGGAATAGAGTCAACCGGAGTCAGATACTAACAAATGGACCACCATCCCCCCCCCCCCCCGCACAAAGACGGAGTAGCGTCATCTGCTTATTTACTCCCTGTTTTATGTCGAGGATGATGTCTCGAGGATCGACATCTCCCACATCTTCCAGTTGTTATTCTCCCACTTTCTGCGTACTTCCAACTCACAATGCGTTTGGCCATTCTGTTTGAAAGATGCCGACAGTGATAACGTCCATTAATTTATACCTCACCCAACTTACGCACTTAATAAAATACATTCAAGAACAAGTATAGAAACTCCTACATGTTTCGGCAGCAGGGTGCAGTCATCAGGAAAAAGGAGTATCATACAAAGCCCAACACGCCACTCATGGTATTGCCGCCCTTACTGCAACTAAACAGACGCAAAGGAGAGACTTTTTGAGACCAACACAGCTCTATGTGCGAACAAAATATGCAAAATCATTCCAATATATCTACACACACACACACACACACACACACACACACACATACACACACACACATACACACACACACGTAGTTTCGAGCAGTTTGTCTGTTAAGCAAGAATTATACTTACAAGGGAATTCCGAGACACATTCATATATTCTTCTTCTGAGACTGGTTTATGTTGGACACAGGCAAGACGTAGCAACAATGGTCATACACCCACTCGGAAATTGTCGTCTTCGGTGGCTCTAGTTTTTTTTGACAGGTCATCACAGAAAAACAATGATTCTAAAACATATTAACCCTAGGAGATGATGACAATACTTTGCCTCGAAACGTCGGGACCCGATTACCCACTGACGCAGCGGGATATCACATATGAAGGGGATCCTAAAAACGAACAGGTTCGCGCTTGGAACAAACGCATCTCACTGTCGTTAGCATGGCTCAACGGCAAGGCGACAGCAGTCAAAGGGCGGCTTTCGTGAAGCAAACAAATGCAACAAGAATTTTTTCTCAGCGAGTTAATTTAGTAACACGTTGGGAACATCTGACACACTCAAACAGCAAAACAACGGTATCTTCCAATTCTATGGCTTACAGGTCTGCTAGGGTTCAAACGTGACAGGCGTCTCGAGTTTTCATGCTGAAAAAGCCGTAGCTATAATTTGACGGTGCTGTGATCCTGTTTCCACGCACTGCAATGCCAAAATCTGCAATATAACCTAACCCTACGATAAACGGAGTCTCTAGGCTGGCTATGTAAAATCTGACACTTGCGGCTCTCCTATTCTCATTTCTGAAAACAATAACTGATAATTAATACTGAAACCACTAAAAGCATTTTCATTTTTTAGTAAATTACACGTATTAGCTTAGCTTATGAAAGTCGCGAAGGAAAGTGGATGGTAAGAGTAAGGGCGAACTGACACTCATTGGCCTAATTCTCAGCAAGTGACAACTTGTTACTTCACATCGGTCACATGCTGTCTGGTTTGGATCCCTGAACAGTGAATCCTGATCCTGTTGTGGCCATATTCCATACAAGTTCTCCTCTGAAGAACAGAGTCATAATGAAAGTCCATCAGTGAAGAACCGCTACATGACAGGAAATACCAAAATGCATAATTATCTGCTACAATGTGAGTCACGTAAAAATACACCGCACGTCAGAGACAGCAAATTTTTTTGTTTCTGTAAGGACAGAACCGAGGTTTCTTGTCGTAAAAATCGCACGGTTATCCTAATGATTCTGCAAATGTTAGTGAAAGCATTTGTTTACTATAAAGCAGTTTTACGTTTGACATTGCCCGAAATCTGAAGTGTATATGAAACACAAATTCCAGAGTTTTCCAACATCAAGTTTAATTTTCCGTGACTTACTTTGTAGATCTAACTTACAAGCTTATGTAGTACAATCATATTAATTTGCACAAGATACTGGATGCCTTTACGTCATATGCAATTATTAGTAATTATTATTATTATTATTAAATATCTTACAGGCAGAAACATAATTTTAATCTCCACCACCCACGCAGGTATACTGCATTAAGTAAGAAGATGGGCTAAGGGGTGTTCGGAAGTTAATATACGCTTACACTGATAAACCACCTTTCGTCCACTGCACAGAGCCATTTCTATACACTCACATTTTACAGCTACTTTAATCTGCTGTCATGTGTGAAAAAAAAATTATTTCTGACTACGTGTCTGATGTCAAGAAAATTAAGAACTTGATGACTGGAATTTCCGACATTTCTTCGACACGTAATGTTTTACGCGAGTGTAGTCCATTAATAATGCAATGATTCAAAAGAAAAAATTCAGTTATAACAAAAAGAATACATTTCCAATAACAGAACAGTCCGTTCAGTGTTAGCAATTCTAAAAAAAATTAAATTTGCAAATACATTTTTCCACAAATGAGCACAACGGCAGAAGTATACGGTTTTTGTAGCGGCTCAGTATCTTGTGTAGGGCTGTACTGCTGGTGATCTTGTCTTCGAAAAGACAGCAACATAAAACAAATTCATGGCAAAGATTATGAGAATAACACAATTAGATCTAGTCCTGTATTTGAATAACTGCGTGTAAATACGATATATAAACACTAAATAAACTTTCATTCGCTCACACTACGTGAAACCCACGTCATTTGTAGGCAGTCCTGAATCCTGTGTACTATTTTTTATTTTTAATTTAATCGTTCAAACACTGCAATAAATAGTTATCATATGCTTTAAAATTAAAAAAAAACCCTTTGCCCACGCGCTGTATATGTATTGATATAAGCCTCAGATTAACCAGTGACTCTTTCCTTATACAACATGAACAGACCGCCTTCTGCAGCTCAGGGATGTCCATCCTTTTTTGTCAAAGGCAAGAACAGTATTGTGGGCTGGGCCGCGGGCGGCGCGTGTAAAATTCGCAACAAATGGTGCACCCAACTGCCTAAATTGCAGCATATTTGAATTTTTACGGTATACATAGTATATAGAACATATATAAACATAAATTTAGGCATGTGGTCGTAGGTTGGACACACTTGCTGTAGCTAACGGAAAAGCAGTGTGTTTTCTGTGAGTTAGGAAGGCTAGGCGGACGGCACAGGCATTGATTTTCTACCACACCGTGCTTAATGAGGATAAGACTATGCACTGACTTCATTATTCTTAGAGTTTAATGTCAAAACAATGCTTTAAATGTATAGAAACAATGGAAGTGCATGAAAAGCTCTGAACTCGTACTTTGTAATTTTGTCTGTTGTTTGCTTAATGACGCACTTAGCACCTCAAGTTACCTAGCGACAAATGGAAGGGTGACTGGTGGCTAATAAGTTGGAAATGGCGTGGAGGGAAAACGTCTTGTCCGAATTTGATGTAGGCCCCCTAGTCCAGCATGTGGTTACAGGAAGTGAGAGAACAGCGATGAAAGTCACTCTCGTTATCCGAGTCCGGGCACTGCTGAATGTGCAACAGGAGAGACAGCCATTCGAAGGTGACCTTCCGAAATGACTGGCAAACTTTAACCCTTTAAAGACGAAGCGTATCTGTTTTATAAAAGGACTCAGTGCGTACCGCGCTGTAAACACTCTCCACTTCGGTTATAAAAACCAGTCTCTTAATGTTTTATAAGGCAAAAGTTGCTGTTTGTTCTGAGATCCGTACAAAACACATAAACGCAATGTGGGCACCACGTAGAATTTTTTAATGTTAAACCTGGTGGTACGTAAAGTTACCGCTAGGCTTTAAAAGGCTAATTGCCGGGCCTTTTCTTTAGCCTAAGTAAAGGTAAAGCAGTCCCACTACAGGCCTGGACAGGCCCAGAAGATTCCAGAGGTTAAGGCTCCCAGATTTCTAGACAATCGGCACATGAATTTGGTAAGGTTGTCAGCCCTAAGCACCGGCCGCTTTTACCCCCCAGGAAATATTCCTGGTACTCATTTCTTTCAGAGGTTGAGTCGACCCCAGGGCCATAGCACGACCGAAAGGACCATGTCCATGAAAAATTCCATTGACATAATCGGGAATCGAACCCGCGTCCTTCCGGCTTGTAGCGCAGTGCCTCAACCAAATGTGCCACCGCGTGCCCCTATTTTTCAGCCTAGGCCTATATTAAGACAGAGTAATATACTATTTTCGGAAAAACGTCGTGTTATCGTCGTCGTCATTTTTGCACTGAGGTGGACTTTATACAACACTGTCTGATCAAAACACAACACTGTGCACACACCACGTTCAGGGGCCAGGCCCCATTTCCGTCCGCAGATATAAATGGGAATGAAACATTCCCACACAACCAACTAGATAAATTTTCTGACGAAGTTTCACTTTTATTTATTGGTTTAACAGATTAAGTTTCCCCATCCCCAATATTGTACCTGGAAAAGAACCCAGATCCGATCTCTGAAACGTAGTGCTTTTAGAACGTTGTCTTTCACTCACTCAGTGCATAACGTCTAACTGGAATGTCACAGCCACAACAACTTACAGACATACAAAGCTCACGAAACATACGATCACAAACTGGCATCTCTTCACAAGCCCAGTTCAACGATAAGTTCACGCAAAGTAGTAACTTCGAAGTCGGTTTAGACGGCTTATCTACAGAACAGTAACTACTATATATATCGGAACGTAGGACTGCAGTGTGACAGGATGTGACAATATGCAGTTTGGCAGGCAGGTGCCTATGTACAAGACTGCAAAGTGTCACATCGCTCACATCCCAGAAGACTGGCATAATAACACTAATCACCATGACAACCTGAATGTAGAATTCCGGTTTTTTTGGGTTGTGACTCTGCTTTCCTAGGTAAGTGCTTCCCGACGTTTCGAAGGAACCTGTCACCTTCATTTTCAAAGTCCATGGAACGCGAAACCTTGAAAACACGTTGTGTCAAAACGGCGGAAACCACTTTCTTAAAGACGCAGCTTCACAACCCAGAAGACCTAAATCCACGATTACATCCCCGAGGAAACTTCAGAATTCATCCTCAAATACTACAATAACTTAACGTGCCCGGCCTTTAGAGCATTGTCTCGGCACTACATTTAGCCCAAGCATTTTAACTGCACTTTTTAATTCAGACTTGGAATGGCGGACGTCTCGACACTAAATCTTTCGTCGGCAGTAATTGTAACTGTCATCTTCTGCTTCAGTTCACGAGGCAGCAGACTAAATGGTCTGTCTGACTGACTGACTGACTGACTGACTGACTATGCTTCATGTTACTTGCTACATAGAACGGGTCTCTTGATGTTAATTTGGCATCCTTTACTTTCCCTTCTGGTCTATGCGTTTCCTTCTATCAGGTTTATTCTCTTTTCTTCGTTCTGTCTTTTTCTTAACCCTCCTGCCGAGTTAGTGATACAATTTATGGCCCACTGCATCCTCCTGGTTCATGGGCTTGTGTGATAAAAAGCGGCCTAACTCGCAAAGCAAAGTGGTTTTGCGTTTGTGTCAACAACTGTACTTGTAGCATTTGAAGATTCATATTAAACACTTCTGTGTTACGACATCGTGCAGATGCATACTGCCTCGTGTTACTACAAACGCTCGCAAGCACCTACAAGAATGCAATATGGTGTCGGAACACGGAATACCAAAATACGAATTTAATACTCTTTCTTGTCCCTGTTTTTTCATCATCATTATCATCATCATCTTCTTCTTCTTCTTCCTCTCCTCCTCCTCCTCTTCCTCCTCCGTTGTACTCTACTTTTTGTTTTTTTTCCCCCCCTTTTCAACCAACAAGTTCTAAAATCGATCGGAACTTTACTGATAAAAGGAGCGACCAGTAGCTTTTCAATAAACCGTTTTGTCCCGTAGAATTACTTATGCCTGGTTAGGGGGGGCCCCCCCCAAAAAAAATCTTAAAGTTAATAAATTCGGCGCTTTTAATAATCACTTAATTCTGTTTTGTTCCTTCTCATCCATCTGTCCAATTGGCCCCCAAATAATAATAATAATAATAATAATAATAATAATAATAAGGGGCACTGCGCACGTCCTCCGGAGCATACTACTGTAAAGTGCCAAGGGTTTACCGTGGGGAATACGGGAAATAACTTTACATGCACCATAAATTGTAACCACAGGATACCTAAAATATTATATACCCTGGAAACATGATTTTTTCACGTATATAATTCTAAATATCCTGTATAAGGCTGATAAATATAATAATTATAATAATATGGTAAAGGTAAATGTGTCCCCGTCTACGCCACGAAGTCACATAGGCACAGTAGGATTTGATTTCTAACCATTCCTTTTGTTCTTACCGGGAAAAGCTATTAGCGAATAATGAATTAGAAAGGACACGGAAGGAAGCGATTATAGACGAGTTAAGTTATTATCTGGGCATTCTCTACAGCCACTGAAGAGAACCAAGCAAAATATTGGGATAGCATGTCTCCGGGTTTGAATTTCTGATCTCCCAAATTCTACAGATTTGTTTGGCGCCCCTTTCTGCTTGGCAGCATTGGCGATCGCTACATCCCACACCCTAACAGTAGGCCCTGTCACAATGGCAGTGCCTGTTGTACAGTGCTGGTCAATGTATCAGGCCAAAGCTTTAAGCCATGTATGTGTTGCAAACACAACACCGTCCAGGGCAGCGCCGGCAGTAGCGGTGTTTATCCATATTAAAGCATATTAATCTCGATCTCAAATATACGAAACATGTAACAATCAATTAGCATGGATTTGGAACATCAATAATAGATGTAGTTTTCAAAATTATCGATAAGCAAACAACGAAGAATGCCAGAACACCATATGATCGGATTGTTGTAATCGTGATTCAAGACTAAATTAAATTACCAATAAATAATAAGTATTCAAATTATTTACTGATGACATAGCGCACTTTAGCTTTCAAAAGGACTGCACGCTACTAGCTTCACCATCACTTGTAAATATCTTCGTAATTCCTACTGACAATTCAAGTTGTTTAATTATTTTTATCCGTGTACATAAAGTGTCATTAACCTTTTAAAGCCTACTGGTTACTTAACGTACCAACAGTTTTAAATTCCAAAAATTTTACATTCTTCCCACACTGTATTTATGTATTTTGTATTTATTTCAGAATAAGCACTGACTTTTGCCCTATATAACATAAACCCATTGGTTCTTATAACCGAGATGAAAAGTGTTTACTTCGCGGGACGAACTAGATCTTTAAATAAAACAGTTTACGCTTCGTCTTTAAAAGGTTAATTAAAATAAGTATGCCGATTAATAATAATAATAATAATAATAATAATCGTAGTAGTAATAATAAAGTTACCACATGTGCATGAAGTTAGTAAGAGAGGATGCGCTTAGAAATATAAAAAAGAAAAACATTAAGCTTTCATGGCGAATTGCCTTGAGTGTGTTTTTGCGAGTGCTGGTACGGTTTTGTTGTCTGGGTGGATGCGTGTGTTCAGGAGTAACGCACTGCCTTTAGCTTCAGTGCTGAATAATTACGTCCAAGTTCACATCAAATGTACTTTCAATGCTAATTTAGTTGCGTCTAGAACTCAGAGATAAAAATTTACGAATTTTGCTATCCGCCTTAAGAAACACACTTAGAGCGAAGGTGATTTCAGACTCCCGTCATGATGTTGATGAGATTTGCGTTCTTCTGGTGTATTACACAGTGTCGAATGGCAAATATTTACTGACGTTTCGGGACAAAGTATCGGTCCCATCTTCAAGGGTCAAGAAGTCCAGTGAAACTTCACTGAAATTATTGACCCTTGAATATGGGACCGATACGTTGTCCCGAAACGTCGGTAAAGGTTTACCATTCGGCGCTGCGTAACACCCCAGAAGAACGCATATCTTAGACCGAAGGTGTTTGAGAAAAAATGCCGAGGAGAATATTTGCACCAAGCTCCACGAAGCCTCGTACGTAACTAGCAGCCGCTCAGATTATCTGTATACTGCCAGCGGTATGTGCAGACTCATTACAGTGCACACAACAGCTCGCCACTGGAAAGCATGAGATAAGGTCGTCCCTCTGCAGGCCATAACGACACACGTGGGCAGTAGAAATAATATAGCTCCACACGTTGTTAAGTACGGAACTACATGGAGTTGACCTGGCGCTTTACCCCCGAGGGAACGGCCCCCCGCGCTACAGATAGAATACGAGGCTTTGGTGGGACCCAGAGCCGGTCTACACGCTTTGGAGAAGATAAACTCTCCTATCCCTGCCCGGACTCGAACCACAGTCCAGTTTTTCTACGGACTACGTTACTCACGGTCGTACAGAAAGAAACCAGTTCTTAGCCAGACACTCCCCGTCCACATTCCCACACTGTTTCTGAAAACGTCAGCTGAAGAAAAGGCACAATGCCATAAATATTAAAAGGCTGTTTAAATTGGAGTATCACACTTTGCAATACTCGTGTAGCAGCTTACTATAAAAGTACTCAAATGAAACTTTATAGGATTTTTGGAACGTGTAGCACGCATGGACGGATTTAAAATGTATCAATATTGTATTGAAATAATATGAAGGGATAGGGCCAGATACGTTGTACTAAGTAGATAAAACGGGAACAAATTTCAGTTGGACAGCTTGTCACAGTGTGGCCTAGATTAACCTGGCTCAGAATAGGGTATGTCTATATATGTGTGTGGCTTGCTAACGCAATAGTGAACTTAAGATGATCAGACAAGCAGCGATATTCTGGCCGGCTGCGCCAGAGTGACTGGTTGGCCGACATTTTCGAAGAGGCTGTGTACACAGTAAGTTATAGTTCTGGTGTCTCAACTTCAAATAAAGGCTTAAGACGCCCACCGAGAGGAACGTAATTCAGCCTGAGTTATTCCAAAGTTCCTAACGAATTCCCGCGGTTGCATAACGCACTCTGGCGGTGTCATTTTGGGGTGAGATCGCTGATGTCACGGGTAAGTCCAGGAAACGTAATCATATCGGGGTGTGAGAAGTGAAGAGGGGTGGGAAGAGGTTAAGAGCTTAGCATAGAGTTTACTCGGCTGTGAAAAAAAGGGGGTTGATGCGTGAAATGGATTTAGAGGGCGGGTGTATCACACAAAACGGAGGGGGCACGGAGGTGTAGGGTTGATCGAATTATAAGCTTTTTTTTCCTCCCCAACAAAAATATATTATTCAATCTTTGACGTCATTTCCGGCTGTCATGCCATGCAGAAATAAATTTGCATTCACAATTTGATTCACGGGTATTTGCACTCTGTAATTAGTCTGATTTGCATTGGGTACATTTTTTCTCTCTCACTTGTATGTTTGTGAATTTTTTGTGACTGTACAGGCCTCTGTATTGCTGACGCCGTATTCGAAACCTGGTTAAAAATGTCATTGTCAATACCAGAATCGGCCAGCAGTCTCCCATACACTTCCAGTCGTAGGTGTGAATTTTATAATTCAAAGGAACATTCGAACGGACAGGTTGCAGAGACCTACATTTCAGCACGAGGTAAAAACACTCTGTGAAGCTACCACTTTACGTTCCGAAATATTACTAAATGATGTACTTAACAAACACTGCGTAAAGGCTTCCTACTGAGGCACCGAAATATTACGAAGTAGTGTTGCTGAAAGCCGATGCCAGCGTCCGCACGCTCTAAGGCGTGGGTCTGCGGCTGCTCGCTTGCTGAGATTGCGGGTTCGAATCCCGCCGGGGCCTGGGTGTCTGTCTGTTGTGAGTGTTTTGTGTTGTCAGGTAGAGGTCTCAGCGACGGGCCGATCACTCGTCCAGAGAAACCCTACCGTATATGGTGTGTCTAAGTGTGATCTCGAAACCTTAACGATGAACAGGCCTAGGCCAACCGGGCTGTCGAGACGGGGGAAGGGGGGGGGGATGTTCCTAAAAAAACACTGTGCAAAGGTTACCTCTCTATGATCCGAAATATTAATAACCAATGTTACTATCAAAGACCGTGTAAAAGCCATCTCTTTAGGGTCCGGACTAAAAACCGACGTTCTTATTAAATTGTGATACAATAGAATTAAATTTTCAATGCCTGTTATAAAAACCCAGCAGTGGAAATTCTGATCCAGGTACACCGAAGAATTTCAAAATTCCATGGTACAGAACTGGTTCAGAATGGCGTTCGATGAGCGGCTTCTGTCAGTATGGTGATAAGGGTTTAGGTGCCTTAATGACAGGAACATGAAACTGAAACTTTGCCACAGGAGAAAAATAAAATGTGACGAAAAAGGTAAGAAGGAGCGAAAGAAATAGACAGGCAGAAGTAATTAAAAAGATCAGACGATGGCAGTGATAAACGGCTGTGATAAGCGATATTGCATTCTTAGGCTTTGCCGTACAGCCTACCCATACACATTCATGCTGCTTATATCAAACTGCCTCTCCAGGAATTTCATGTTCACAAGCTGCATATTCAATAAAATCGTCATTACGAAGTGTTCATCAAAGGCTACAATGTACATACAGTATACTGGAGTGTCCGCGTAGGCCTGACACTTATCAGCCAGACAGAGGAATTGTCAAATTTTGCCTATAAACCTTCAACTGGTGTTTCACTGGTTGCATTTAAAACAATTAGATAAGACAGAAAGAAAGAACGAAAGACAGAAAGAAAAAGAAAATGAATATTAAATCAGAGACATAATAAGACGCAAATAAAAGCACAGGCTTGGGGAAGACAAAAAATAAAAAAGGATAAAAATAGAGGCAAAAATAAGAAGAAGAATAAGGAAGGAGAAAGAAAAATATACAGCCAAAGAAAAATGGAGGAAGAGAAAACAAAAGTGGGAGATTAAAAAAATAAAGGTACAAACAAGCACACAGACAAACGAAAGATATACGAACAGACTGGACTACTTTACGCCCGGACGCTCGGAGGCAAAACACGAGTCTCTCTTTGCACGTGGCTTCACTGTGTTTAACAGATGACGTATTTTCCTCCTTTGAGCTTGGCGCTGTGTTGTCGATTGAGTTGAAGGTTGACACATGGGGCTGGGTTCATGTACATCCGTCGATGTCATCTGGCAATTTATTTAAATTTACAAACGTACAAGTTTGAGAAACACGATCATTATTTTAGCACGGCACTCAATTTCGGCAGATTGTTTTGGATGAGAACTCAATCCCCTTCAAGTGCCGCTGAAAGACGTGGCAGCAGACACGCCGATTTCCATTACAAACCCAACCCAAGTCATTCTATCCGCAAGGGGGTCAGCATTTGCTTATGCATGCGTCACTCATCGGAAAAATGTGCAGACAGACAGGCCGCGAGGTAATCTAATACATTATTCAACTTTATGACCGTAGAGTTCCGCTGCTGGGACACGTGCTTTCATTTCACTGCATCTTCATCACTGCATGCTGCTGTGTGCAGGTGTGTGCGTCGGTACCTGTCTCACACACCACACAAACACGCACCCACCGGCACATCTACCCAACAGCGAACACTGCGGCCGAGTAGTGGTCTCCCGCTTCCACTTCGGGTGGTCCTGGATTAAAATCTCGGTGTGGAGGCCAGCTATTCTGATTCACGTTCTCGCTGTTGTGCTCAGTCCGTCCGGGCTAATTATCGGATATTATGTCATGATCACTACCTTCCGCACATCGTCAATACATTATTCACTCCTTATGCTATCACACATACATTATTCACTCCTTATGCTATCACACATACATTATTCACTCCTTATGCTATCACACAGTAGTGTATAACCTGAACTACTGAAAGCAGCGTTAAATAAACCTGCGGTATCTCCCTATCCACATATCTATATATTTAGGTCTCTGTGTATTTATTTAAGAATATATATGCATATAAGTTATGCTACATTTGGACCATAGCTTTTATGGTGCTGAAACTTTGACACTTCGGAAAGTGGGTCAGAAATGCCTGGAAAGTTTTGAAGTGTAGTAGTGGAGAAGGATGGAGAACAGCAGTTGCACTGATCGCGCGAGATAGGGGCAAGGAGGGCAGGAATATCCTACACAAAATAACGTGAAGGAAGGCTAACTGGATTGGTCACATCTTGCGTAGGAACTGCCCTATAAAACACGTTATTGAAGGGAAGATAGAAGGAAGGTTAGAACTGACGGGAAGACAAGAAAGAAGACGTAAGCAGTTACTTGATGACCTCAAGGGAAAAAAAGAATACTGGAAATTTAAAGCGGAAGCAATAGGTCGCAGTATGTGGAGAACTCACTTTGGAAGAGGCTATGGAGCTGTCGTAAAACAGGCTATAGAATGAACGAATGAAATTATTTAACGACGCCGTAATAACTACCCAAGCTACTCAGCAACGAATGGATGGTCAGATCGCCATGGCTAGTAGGTGAGGATTTCAAAGTAGGATATCGTGGCCTAAATCAAAGTAGCCTCGTGTCTCGGCACCAGCCTACAGAAACCAGAAGCCTAGCTTCGCGCGGTAATGTATTGAAACACACGGCGAATATATTCCACACTTTTTCAGGTTAAAGTATCACATCATTTCAACTCATTTCAAACTAAATAACTTGTGTATTTGATACAGGGGTTCTCCTTCAGAAAATAAAAAAAGAAAGCATGCAACTCAGGCCCTATAAATCTCATGTGAGTAGAGAGACATCCTGATATTTGTTATTTTTTAAAATACTACGAACACCACAGACATGCGAAATTCTGGAGTTGGAGCAACACAGTATCACTTATAGAGGTTCCTGAAATTATGTGTTTCAACAAGGATTTCCAAAGCTTGTAACATTTTCTTTTAAGCTATGAAACAACACAGAAATTTAATGAACCTTCTCTAAGCCTTATTTGTTCCACCTTTCTGTTTCACGATGATAAAAGAGTGAATCACTCGGATACGTGGCAACTTGTCGGAGGACAGATCACGAGACGTAAGTACGGGGCCTACTTACGAATTCTCACGAAACATTGTCACTACAATACAGTGACAAACCTTGTGGGTTATATTATTATCTGACAAATTTAACGTAACAGGTTTAACCTTTTAAAGCCTAGCGGATATTTTACGT
The DNA here is from genome assembly GCA_013340265.1 of Coptotermes formosanus. NCBI lineage: Eukaryota > Metazoa > Arthropoda > Insecta > Blattodea > Rhinotermitidae > Coptotermes > Coptotermes formosanus. The sequence goes on from BLKM01001182.1 coordinate 279,235, forward strand.
AGCACCTGGTTTAACATTCAAAAGTTCTACATCGTACTGAAATTACGTTTATGTGTTTTCTATGGATCTCAGAACAAACAGCAACGTTTACCTTATACATAATTAACTGATTGGTTTTCACAACCGAGGTGGAGAGTGTTTACAGCGCGGTAAGCACTGAGTCCTTATATAAAACAGACTACATTTCGTCTTTAAAGAGTTAAAATTGTCCATACCGTGTACGTCTGTTTTCACATGTATTATCAGAACCAACTCGTATACAATTCAAATGCTTGGTGCATTGTGATTTGAATTGTGTACGAGTTGGTTCTGGTAATGTGTGTTAACGTAACAGGTGTTTGTAATAATGAATGTTATGCACAAAAATTGATCACTAAGTTATTAATAAATTATCACTTTATAGTTCTGATTATCCTTATGGACTGAAACATTAGAATGCTGTTCCAAGGCCTTCTTCTCTGACCAAGTGTCACTTACTGGCACAGTGGAGGAAAATGACACTGCGTGGGGTGTTGTACTGTCGCAAGGGGTAAGTGATGGCTGATAGGACTTAATGGAGGAGGGTGGAATTCCCTAGGTGGATCATTTATGTCTGATATAAAAACCTGCGGGGAGAGGAACGACTATTAATAGATACTCAATTTGTGTGGCCGTAGATAGCTGCAACTGCGGAGTCCCTTGAAGTATCTTTAGGACGCATCGGCTGCCTAAACTTTCAGAATGTATTATCGGCATATACCTTGCGTGTGTGTTATGTGCTGTTTGTAGAGGCCTTCGGGATATCGCCTGTTTGTAAGCTATCCAAATGCATTAGGTGTATCGGAACCACAACCAGTGTTGATGGGGCGGTAAGTATTCAAACAATCTGCCACCAGGTTTTAGCGGGTCAAATGTATGGAATGTTGCTTGAATGCTTACCTCGCGAAAACCATGGTGCCGGTTCTTACTAACATTCAGCCACTTGGACTGCTATTGTGACTGTGGCTTTATCTACCAGGCGCAAAGGTAGCTTATTCCCCACTTTTATCTGAAGACGGAAGTAAAGTCAGTCTCCGAAACGCTCTGTTCGTACAATTTTAAACATAAAATAGACACATTTTCAGAACGAAATAACATTCATGATTTCCCATCTAGGACTTCTCTAACAGATCTTGCATGTTATGTTTGTCCAGGCTTTCTGATAGACTTATCCCTTGTATGTTGCCTGGTTATGCCTTTCTAATATTGCTTGCTTCTCTTGGCCGCGTACGCCCTCGGGATAGGCCTATTGTTTGCATATGCCACTCTTACATATGTGTTGGCTGGGCAGATGAAGTTACGGCCTCACTACTACTACTGCTACTACTACTACCACCCCCACCACCACCAAGTAATAATAATAGTAGTAAGTAGTAGTAGTAGTATTAGTAGCAGTAGCAGCAGCAGTAGTAGTAGTAGTAGTAGTCTACTACAATCAGTATTAATACTAATATCTTAAACTTAATTTCACTCCTTTCAAAATTCAGATGAAGTTTTTGAAGGCCAGTTTGTAATAGCACTGTGCAACCTTATGGAAAGACATAACATCGTTTATTTAGCCCATGACAGAGCGTGAGTAACAGCCGAAGGGGGAGGGGGTGAGGAGGGAGGAGGTGGACGCAATGATGCACGTAAACTCGTTATACCCTATATAGCCTCTCTCATTACCACCCAACAATAGGACACAAAGCTTAGAACTCGACTGGGACAGATTTATTTTCTGTTCCACCCTGTCCCTAGAGGCATTGATTCAGGGCCTTTTGTTGCAGCGTCAAAACGATTTCGATACCCAGAAACCAACAGCAGAAGCAATTACTGCCATTACATTGCGACTAAGAAGTTAGATGCATGGCGTTCATTTTCGATGAGACACAATTCCTTTCCATGAAGCTATCTCATCGTTCACATGCGGACTGCTAAATAACTACTGTAAATTAACTGCATAATGACTCCTCGCCATACAGGCCTATCAGTATTCAAGTGATCAAATAAAGGAAAACGACATAAGCGAAATTTTGCATCGCACATACGAGACTTGACGAATTCATAGAAATTTTAATCGAAACTGAAGGGTAGCTAATTTATTACAGCGAGTAGCCTAAGAGGTGGACGGCCAGAGAATCGTGGGTTTCATTCCAGGAGGGAGCATAAATATTTGTTCGCTATCGCGTCCAGACCAGGTCTGGGGACCACCCAGCACACCCCATGGATAGAGGGGGGTACTGCCCGCAATATGGAGCAACGGCAATGCAAAGAAGGCTACTCGCCTGCGTCTTGTGTCGAAGGTTAAGAAATAGCTGAACTACAAATGCACTCCCTTAAACGCCCTCATGGTTTATCGCTCAAGTAAGCATTCAGATAATATTAAATTTGAAGAGAAGAAACCACAAGGAAAGGGAGGGGCGCTGAAGTGTAGATGCACTGAAGCTAGCTTAAAGAAATTGCCTTGAGTGTGTTTGAGGTATATGGCTCAGAACAGGGTGTAGTGACGGGATTTTGTGAACACGGCAATGAACTTAAGGGCTCGGAGAGCTTCCTGATTATTTTCTCAAGGAAGTTTCTGTTCCACAGAACTGCATAAAACGTACGGAGGTGAAGTTACTTATGCCACTGTTGTAGGAAATGTGGGAGCAGAAGCCGCAATCGAGCGCGGCAAACAACATGAGGCATCTCCTTCAGTTTCCCATGGTGATGATGGAGGCTCCCCCCCCCCCCGTCCCGGCCCCTTTCCCCTGTAGAATTAAGTGTGTCTCCTGTAGCAGCCCCCAGCAAGTAGCAGTCAGCAACACGGTCCTGACATAGCGATAATCCGACAGCCAATACTGGGACGCTGCACCAGACGAGTCCTCATTTCACCGCGAGGTCTTCTGCTTTGCGTACGGTCACCGACCATGTTCACTGGACTTTAAGGTTCTACAGCATCGGTGGAAAGCAAGGGAGTGCCTCCTCTTTACACCGCCGGCATCAACATTCCGTTTAACAGAAGCTGTTACTGGGCTCTTTGCTGAGCCAGTTGAATCCCATCCGCATCCTTACAATCTACTTCACAAAGATCCATTTCAATAATAAGAGTGCCAGCATCTGACCCTTTTGTTTATATACCCTATTTATTTGTTCAGTCAAACTGTGTAGGAGACATCGGGTGTTCTCATACGCAGCCTTCGTATCTGATTTTACGAAAAGTATTACTTAACGGCCCGGGAATCGAATCCCGGTGGGTGTGAGATGGGCCGCACCCGTCCAGACCGGCCCTGGCTCCATCCAGCCTCCTACGGGGTCTCTTTCCCGGGGGCAAAGCGGTTGAGGGGTGGCGTTCACCACCCACCTCCACCTAGCGACGATGCTAAAGAAAGAGTGCATCTATACCTCTACTACACTTCTGGGCCTTCATGGAAGGTTATAGAGTGAATTTGAATTAGTTAATAACCAATCCCTCTTCCCCGTGGCCGCGCGGTCTAAGGTGTAGGTCCGCGGCCGAGGGCTTGCTGGGATCGTGGGTTCGAATCCCACCGGGGGCATGGATGTTTGTCTCTTGTGAGCGTTTGTGTTGTCAGGTAGAGGTCTCTGCGACGGGCCGATCCCTCGTCCAGAGGAGTCCTATCGACTGTGGTGTGTGTCTGAGTGTGATCAAGTGAAAATAAACAACCTCGACACCTACTGTGGGTAGGTAGATAGAAGAGGTAAGGACTACGAAACCAACCAGTCCCTCTACCGGCTACATTAACAACACTAAACACTCCTCCAAGGCTTGCAGTCGAAATATCTTCATTACCAGTTCCTTCTAACACAATCAACAGCTCCCTTTTCACACCTCGCAAACTTTTAATCACCTTCCTTTTGACCTTGCATTCTGTTTCTTCAGGTATTAGATGCTACGTAGTTACGTGCGTCGGTACCAACGTTTTGGAAAAACACGCTGCTCCCTTCTTCAGGATAAAGGTTTATCCCGATGGTGGAGGCAGCGAGTTCCTCCGAAACGTTGCAACCTCTCAACTAAACTAAAACAGTCACATGTTAGAAGACAATAAGTATTACGTTTCACGGCCGTGTGAACCCAAAATCTTGAACAGACATTCTGGAGTATCTAGCAGCTGGCGGTATGTGTAACAAAGAGGTGAGTGAATCCGAAGAAACAGGCAACCTGTTATACATCCTATGTCCAATGACAATATTTACCCATGCCTAGGGCTGGCAGGCCCTTGAAGGCTATGTTGAACTTCATATAGCGCTGTCTTACCTAGCTATAGCAAAAAATCTTTAATTATGTGTTGTTAGGACCGATCAGTTAATGAGCCATATAGCTAGTCATGGATGCACAGATCAGTGCTTTTTTCTTTTCTCGTGGGTCCCTCAGATCTTCAAAACTTCTAAACACATCAATCACACCTAAACACCAAAGGCAAGATTTTGGTCACATGAACAATGTAATGCACGTATTTTCCGCCCCACGTCCTCTGAAAAATTTCTACATAATTAGCATTCATGTATTTCAAACAAACAAAAGTGCCAATTATTCACCCGGATATGGACAGTTTACTCATCAGTAACACAATATATGGCGTGCAGAATTTTAAATGAGAAATAAAACTTCAATTAATTTTTTGTGTTACGTAAGTTTGCTGTCAACCGCTAAGGCTATAACAGAGTCGGTGTTGAGTGAATGAAGTATTATGAAGCATTAGTGGAATGATACTGACTGGGGACAGTCGAAGTACTGACAGAAATATCTGTTCGACTGCCACTTTATTTGCCATAAACCTTACACAGACTGGTTTGATATTCAACCCGGGCCTCCGCCGGAAGTATCCGGCTACTAACTGCCTGAGCCATGGCAAGGCCAAATAACATCAATAAATTAAGCTTCAGTCACGTAATCAATAAATTTAGGAATTACAATTCGAATTGCGCCCCAAAACTGTATTGCAACATAGGCACATCGCCATAATTCCGTGGCTTCCACACATATGACGAAGAGAACAGCCTGCATCATGACATCCTCTTGCTCCGCAATACGAATATTAGAGGAATCACATTCTATATATAAAAACAAATATTTACAGACATATATCAAAATGTTTTATAACACTGGATACTCAAAAAATTTTAATGGAAGCCCTATTGCCTTACACAGGCCTAGTCACAATTTAAAAAATTTTCAAGTAGACTAGTAGACCTTAAGTTCTAGAAGCAATATTTTACCCCATTCCTTGCATGATGAGGAGACTGTGAGAGAATCTACAAGTTACATTTAAGCTTTGTGTAAAATTACAGTTACTCTGGTGTTTACACTTGTATTGGTCAATATCGGGTGAGATGGCGGAAGTTTGCTGCAGCCCACATGCATCAAAATCTTTATCGAAAATGAAGCGTGGGGAAGGACAAGCATGCAGACATGAACTTGTCATTGTTGGATTAATCTTTCATGCTTTGTAAAAGAAAGAGATAATAGCGAAATTGGGCTACAATGTTAAGTTTATTGAAGCAGCAAATTCAACCAAAACGCAAAGCATTCTGCTGCATAACGACAGACTCAAGCTCTGTATGGGAACATCCCACTTACAGGAAGGGGTGAGGCTCAGCCTCTTTGATACTGTCACTTCAAATGTGCCTCAACCGCTTAATGACAGATGAGTATGGCGCACTGGGGCAATGATAATTAGGAGGGGAAAACCGAAGCACTCGGAATCAGATCTGCGACAGCGTCACTTTGCCTAGTGCAAACCCTAGACAGAGTATCGTGGGACTCAAGCCAGGCCTAAGACTGACCTGACTCCAGGTCACACGTGTTGACATGCGTGTCGGAAAGGATCAGGACGATTTAAGGAAGTGGGGGATACTGAGAAGGAAGAGTCCGTACTGGCAAAGATATGGACAGTACATCCAGCGGGCTACTAATATGCTGCCCCAAGCATGGTGCTGGTGACAGTGTTTAACCATTTTACACAAAGTGAAATAGGGAAGCATATATTAAGGAAAATATTAAAAAATATGAAAATAGAGTGTTTACATAAAACGTATTTATTTATTTATTTATTTATCTATTCCTTCATTCTTCCTTTCGATTCTTTCTTTATGATCCTTCTCCTTGCAGAATGAAGCTTGCTGAGGCCTAGCACTACCCGTAGTTGTTGCTATAGAACGAAGAGTTATGTAGCCTACAGACCTGACGCGGTTGCATTGTTTTACACCTTATTGTAAAATCACATAATAACAAGTTAGCACTTGCGTTTTCCAAGAGTCCATCATCACACAAAATTTGAAGACCCAAGACCCTACATTAAGTGTCGCTAATCCCACCCCCATCTCACAGGCACCCATGTTGGTACTACGTTCATTATTATCATAATTCATTGAACGACGGCGTAAGCAGTAAGAGCGACACGCCTCATAGTGCACTGATAACAAAGAATGTGGAAGGAGGTGGTCGTGACCGATCTTAGCTAACTAACTTGAAGGGACTGGGAAAAAAAATAATGCCTTAGTGATGGTGGTTAGTGTTCGTGCCAAGATTTTAACAAGTCATGACTACAGCATAGGTCATAAGTTCTACACGTTGAATTATCTTGTTCGGCCACGTTGTAGTGCTGATCGCAGGTAACAGGCCAGCGTGAATTTAATAAAAGCACAGTTTTGTAGTAAGTCAATGAAGGAATGGTGAAGTACTATACGATCACGCCAGTGCCACGTTTATTGTATGGAAGTGAAACTGGAAGAGTGCGCGGGACGCAGATGAAAGGAAACTTCCAGCAAGTGAAATGAGATTCCCCTGAAGTGTGTCACGATACAGAAAAAAGAAAGGAACGGAGACATCACAGACAAATTAAATATCTTTGAAGTTAACAACAAGGCTTAAGCTGAACAGTTATAGAAAGGACTGTGTTGACCACAAAGAGAAGATGGAAGTTACACAATTCCTTAAGTGATTATAAAAAATACAAAGAAATTTGAGAACGATATTTGGGACGCACAAAGAAACGGCAAGCAGAACAGATGGTACGTTGCCGTTAGTGTGAAGTTCACACTATAACAGGCCATGCAGGCCCACAAGCGGAGTACAGATATAGCTGTACTCTTTCTTTCAGCTCGGCGCTAGATGGAAGCGAAAGGTCAACACCAAGCCCCGGCCGCTTTACCCCCAGGATAGACCCAGTACCCCTTATACAGAAGGGTGGGTAGACACCGGGGCCGGTCTGCGTGGGTGTGAAAAATCTTTCCCCCCACTGGGATTTGATCCCCGGACCGTCCAGTCCGTAGCGAGTCGCTGTACCAACTACTCAAGTTAATGTGAATGTACAAAATGTGGCAAACAGTGAAGGATTTTGGTTACTAGAGCTATTAGTGCCGAAAGATGAAGGATTTAGGTGCTACAAGAATTAGTGTCTGGGCCAAAAAATATTAGAAGAACAAGAAGAAATGTAAGTGCTAATACCTAGCATCTAGGCTAAAGCGTGAAATAATAATAATAATAATAATAATAAATTTAGGTGCTACAAATATCTAATATATTAATATAATAATAAATAATATAATAATAAATATTAAATATATTTAATATAAATGTCAAATATATTGTAGTTTCATGAACATCTGCCACCAGAATCAACACTTATTAAGGGGCACGGACACCCCCACAACAGACCCCTCTCTCCTATAACAGAAAGATAATAATATTGGCAAGAGAAAGAAAGGCTGCAGTGGAGACCTGTATGAAGGCTGCCACAGTGTCATGTACTAATCAAAGAGCCAATCGTCAACAAAGCCCCCGAAGTTTCAGTGAGTGTATTTGCTTTTACAGGCGTAGCCTGCGCCGTCGCTTTCACCACTCACTCAGCTGCTACTGCAGACATCAATTTTTAAAGAAGCACTAAGAGAACATGTGTGTTCCCTCCTTTCCCTTACAATTGATCTGCATACATTTTCTCTTATCCTTCGCATCCGTCTTTACCGTCAAACAACAGAGACATGACAATGCTAATACCCGCCCCTCCTGCGCTCCTTCGGTTCCGAGTTTTTTGGCGCCTCAGCCACCGTAGTAGCTAATAGGATTTACTGCGAATCAATAATACATACTCTAGTACAAAGCAGAAGCTGTGGAGCCTTGCTAAGATCGGCGGCGAAAAAGGCAGATATACCACAAATTTTCCCTGTTTCTGAAGGGTAGATCGGCGTTACAGGACCACACTTGCTGGTATTAATCCTTCCTTAACCATATGGGGCCTAAAATTCATCTAAAACAGGAGGTGCATGATTTTTCCAAAAATCAAAACTCCTTCTAAGAATTGATGCGTTGAGGGAGACATGAAGCAAATCCCATACTGAGGACCCAAAAATTTTGGGCGCCTGGGTAAAACTTTGGTCACTACGCCGGTCTGGCTTCCGGGATTTTTACATCCCTGATCTAAAGACTATTTAAATGTTGAGTTCATATCTCACAGAAAACACACCATTTGTCTATTGCAAACAGGGATGGCTGAATGTTGTTCAGGGAAATAGTAGTTGTTTAAACACGTATGCTAAATAATTTGTGCGGTGAAAAATTTAGATTTCGTAAATGTTACAACATTATGGACTCGCAAAAGTAGCCAGAGTGCTTAAAAGGGTATTTAAGTTTTACGGGGGACAATACATAGGCCTAAGTCAAGGCAAATTAAGTCTCAAAGTAGGCCTACCACTTAACTGTGTTTCTTTGCCTGTTGAAGCAGAACGTAATGTTTAGGACGATGTAGGCATGTCTTGCCCCATGCTAATAGTCGCTCAGCTGTTCCATAAAATTTCCACCGTTTGCAGAATAGGAAGCCTCGTTACGATTTTCCCAAGAAGCAATAAAAGACGCTGTACTGAGGCAGACAAATCTGCTACGCCTCTACACATTCTATTCCTTTAAAATACTTCTGGACCCTTTAAAGGTCAGCGGGTACTTTACCCACCACCAGGTTTAACATTTAAAATTCTATATTCTGCCCACAGATTGTGTCTTTGTGTTTTTGTGGTTCTCAAAACAGACAGCGATTATTTTCCTATATAATAAACACGGATTGGTTTGAATAATCGAGATGTTTACTGTGCAGTACGAACTGAATCTGAAAACGAAATTCAGGCCAGTCTTAGACTTTAAATTGCTCGTACTGTTCTCCAAATGTTTCCCTAGGTTTCCTCTTAAAAAGGCAAATCAAGAAAAAGAACTGAAAGCAATGCTGGCGTACTAAGCTAAGAGTTTCTCCAACATTCAACACAGTACCTATTTACTAATTTTAAATGAAGAACTTTCTCCCGAATGTATAAGATTCCTTTGTCAGTAGCAGCAAAAAGCACAAAACCGGTTTATTTCCATCGTCAATGAAGACTGTTACGTCATTCATGTTTTGAGCTATAGGTGCAGGACTGATGAGGTAGGAAACCAACAGAACATGGATCGTGCATAAGTCTAGGGTTCCATGGGAAACGCCACAGGATGGGTACGGCCGTCTCTCTCTCTCAACCTGACTCATTGGATTAAAACTGAGAGACGTAGTAATATGTATTCCTAAACTCCTAACATACTTACATGCTTTCTACCTGGAATGAAAGCACTGTAATTATTCCGGAAATTTGGAACGAATGATGACGTGTAGTAGGGACCCCTGCCAAGATCTTGATTGCTGATAATAATATTTCAGGTATCTTTCTTAAAAGTCTCCTGCATAATTTTACAAAAACAGGGGTAGAAACGTGCATTCTTCCAGAGTACATGTACAAGCGTTATAAAACGTATTATTATTACTATTATTATGTTGTCTCTTGCAACAGGCCTTATTTTCCTGGTACTTCTGCTCTTGCAACAACGGTGGTGCCCACCGCTTAGGTTTCAAGTTTCAGACTGCAATACTTCCCGCATTATGTGTGATGTTACAAGTACAGCTGTCTTCTGCAGTGAATCTACTGAATGTTTTCCTGGTACGGCTTCCAACTTTTCTTTCAAAACTTCCGTTACTATTCCGGTCGGTCCAATTATTACTGACATAATGATACATTTGAAGCTCCGCACTCGCTGTATCTCTGTACGTAAGATCTTCTATTTTATTTTCTTATCTGATCCCTTTTGTGTGATATTTCTGTCCGCTGGTATTGCCACATCTATCAGTATGCGTGTCCTCTTTTTTTTAAATTATTATATCTGGCCTATTTGCCGTAACTCCTGTGTCTGTGTGTACCAGCTGACTCCATAACAGTCACAACTTCATATTAACATACTGGTTTGGGTGTGTGTGTGTGTGTGTGTGTACAATTTGTCTGCCGTTTCGGTGCCTAGTGCTTTGCATATTGAGTAAAGTAAATGTGCACCAACTTTATCGTGTCTCATTGTGTACTCATTCTTCGCCCAAATAGGACATCCTGAAGTCAGGTGGTCAACAGTTTTTTTCATGCTCTTATATAACCGGCATTTAATCTCAATTTCTTAATTCAAAATTTTATTTTTAAAATAGTTTGTGCTCCACCACGGGTACTGTGAGTCTCCGTAGACAAACTGAATTAATCATTAACTTGTCCATTGTTAATGTAAGAAAAGGACTGATAAAACGATTGTATCAACTCTGTTGTTAGAACATGCGAGTTTGTTATGTTTCGGAACAGCTTTGCCTCGTTAAGTTACAGTCCAAGTCAGTTTGTTATACATTCTTCTCTTTATTATTTACGTCACTTCTTTTTATATCCGTGTCGCTTCTTTAGTGTTCGTTATGTAGTCCATTTTAAGTATTGGGCTGTGACAGCTTACGGATGCGGTAGACACCTCGTGTCTAACATGGGAAGAGTAAAAATTTGTACCTTACAGGCAGCTCCCTGTTCTTTCCGTCTAGAACACTACTCCAGTTATTTCTGGATATTTAGATTCTGAAAGACATCTTAGTACCTTTTATCGCGTTAGAAGGGGTAGAGGGCTACGTGGTATATCTTGTAGCCTACGTATCATAGGCCCACCTCATACATATGTTACTACGAGACGGTAACCTTATTGCCGACAGCTACAATCCCACACTCCCACTCAATATATACAGGAGGCCGGTACGTGAATTTCACGACTCCACTTCATCCAGTGCCAATGTTAAGAATGAGTGGAGCTACACCTTCATACCCACAGAAGTGTTCACGACGTGGTGTTTAATTAAGCACAGTCAAAAATTTATATTTACAATTTAGTACACCAATATGAAGATCCACACATTTCCCTGAAAAGACATTAGAGGTAAAAGAGGAAACATGTTGGATGTGGAAGCAAACACTTTCCTGGATCTAAGATTAGGATTAGCGGTCGTGATCATAGATCCCGTGTGACACCGCACTCAGTAAGTATGAATGCGAAAGCTTCTCTGTCTCTTCGTAAGAACAGAGTGTGGAAACATGCTGCCTCCGGTGTCCTTCGATCCATCGGATTTTCCTCTTCACATTCCTACTTCAGCGCGGTTCCTTCCCACGGTTGCTGAACGTGACAGCGACTGGATTTTATCTTCATAAGTATAATTTGTGCAAGATGTTCACCAAGACTTACTTTACTTTACTTTACTTTACTTTACTTTACTTTACGAACTATACTAACTGACACGTCACAGACGGTAGGGTGTCTACATGGGATGTCGTTAATGCTCCAGGATAACTTAAAAGTTAAGAAGAGAGGCAATGTAGGTATAAAAGTAATATCAGTGCGCGTTCGCGTAACTGTTATTGCAGTGGTAAAGCAATAAGTATTACACATTCTGAGTGTATGTTTGTAGCCTTAGTTATGCAGCATGCAAAGCGCATGCGCCGTGTTATATTGCCATCTGCGGCCTGTCTGTTTCTACCACGTTTTTCCAAATTATCTGATAAACGGCAAGATTTTAGGAAAAAAATTATTGTACATAAAATGTGTTTTGATTTTCTCTACAATTTCGCCTAAAACATTTATGTTTCTAAGCAGAAGTCAGCGAGGTATTATCATAAATGTACATAGGTCTTCCTGTAAAGTACCCGTTATTCTTGCCAGATTTTAATTAAACTTGAATTTTCTTGACATACTTTCGAAGAAATTGTCAAATATTAAATTTCATGAAAATCCTTTCAGTTGGAGCCCAGTTGTTCAATGCGGACGGACAGACGGACAAACAGACAGACAGACTGACAGACAGACAGACAGACAGACAGACATAACGAAGCTAATAGCCGTTTTTGCGCAATTTTGCGAAGGCGCCTAAAAATTATATCAGACTTCAGAATGTGTTATTTTAAATTCACTCTTTATTTATTTATTTGTTTTATACTTTATTTGGTTACGCTGTCGGTATTTCAGACAGCAGAGAAAGACCGTGCATATCAGACACTTACTAACAAGCGCGGTGTTACAGGAACTTTGAAGGAAAGAAATTAAAACAATCATTTTCTCTCAAACAGGCATTCATTAGGAATTGAACCACGTACTTATTATTTTTTCTTTTCGCATAATAAGGTACATTTAAACATATTCGCAAAACTTAGTAGGAGCTAAGTCTAAGAACTTATTACACTCCTAAATTGGACCTGTAAGCCTGAAGTAAAAATATGGGATATGTAAAGAATGAATTGGAAATGTTGTAGAAGGAACGATCTTGGCCTATTTAGACGTACTATTCCAGTCTTTGAGTGGACGGGCTGAGAAAACCCACAGAAAACCTCAGTCATGTTAGCCGAGAGTTAAAGCGGACACTTCTCCAAAACAAAGCAGTCGCTTCATCGCCTGGGCCAGATTGCTCGTGCCCTGTCAGTGTTCGTCCGTAGTCAGGTTTTTAGTAACGGGTGTGCTGTGAAAGCAAACACCGAAGAACGCGATGCATGTACGTGGTGTTACAGAAGACGCCTGCACAACGCGGGTGCGAACCGGTTATAGTGCGACTGACTTTTACCGTTTTATGCTTGCATTCAATTACGTCAAACTCAAAAATTTTCATACAAGAACACCTAAAAACTACCAATATTGCAACAAACCCTAAACGTAAATTATCGGTTAGGTTTGTGTTTGAACCTAATGCCCACCTAACCCGATAAACCGAGACTTTTTTCATAAAGTGGAGTGCTTATGGAACACAACTACCGCCCCTCACTGGTCCCCGGCTAGCACCTCGCGTCGATTTTAGCGGGTTAGGCACGAATGGCTGACGATATGAACCTACAGTCGCTTCAGTAGGGGGCAGCGCCCGGAATTATGCTTCTGCAGAAAAAGTCACATGTTGCAAACAGTGTCTTCAGTACCAAGCAGACGACGGTTCAAATGGACAGTCTGGTGAGTGAGTTTAGGCCCTGCTGCTTCCATCAAATCTAAGTGTCTCTCCTAAATCTCCTCTGCACTGTCCTCACTGACCTCATTTTGTGATACCACAACACGCTTTTGTCTTTCTGCACTTGTGTCGCCACTGCTGCTGCTGTGATTGCACCAGGAGTTGCCGCTGCTGATGCAACCAAAGGAGAGCGTATTTGAAACTGTCAATTACTTTGTCTAACAGGGGCGCAGGCAGGGAGCTGCCGAGTAGTTCGTGTTCCACCTTGGGATTTTGACATAATTTACTTTATTATAACTAATAATTTATTAAACCAAACAGCAAAAATTCTAAAAAAAAAATTAAGTTTCGTACAGGTCTTGGAGTTTCAGTCCAAGGAAGAATGAAGAAATTTATTTAAACGAAAATAATGTTACTATCTGTTCCAGCACTGATCATCAAAAAATCTCGTCACTTTACCTGTAGGTAATGTGCATCACTTTGCCAAAAAAAAGCCCCTGCATACGCTGATGTTCATTACGCTCCGCAAAGCCACTATTTCGCACAGTCTACAAAATACGACTTATACGAACTCTCTGTGCTCTTATGGTTGTCACTTTAAAGAAATTTACAAGCAATTAAAACTACAGATATTAATACTACCTTCTGTAACACTACACAGAACAGACAGATTAAATTTACATTTGCGAATACGATTAACACATAATTTAAGGTAATTCCAATAATATTAGTAATTTTCTTTATGCAAGTTCAAGAGAACAGACGTTCCTAAACTCACACTTCTTACTGAAATCTCAAAGTAAGGCCTGTTCCTTCTCCTAGCCTAGCATTTACATTTGAGTGGAACTTAAATGAAGACCCGCTCCATCTCCTTGTAGGTTATTTGGGTTGGAGAGAGCGAGATCTCTGAACTGAGTACTTGAATGTAGGCGGTCTACGGGTGGATTGGATGGAATGGCAGTGGAGGGGGCGCTGCTCTTGCTCTTCAATTGTTAATGGGATCCTTTCTCCCGTACTTCTTTGCTGCAGCCTTCGGCCTTGCCACTGCTGAATTAATGACGGTAATTCCCCGTGCGAGTTTTCTTCTTTAACACACCAGAGACCAGCACCGTCACTACAAAAACTATCTACACTTCTGCAGCATGAAGACCGGAAGTCCTCCAGCGGCGACGGCGATCTATACGTCCATACACACACACACACACACACACACACACACACACACACACACCACCTTCTCTTTAATGAAAGGTAAGTCAGTTCCGTTTTTAGTTTGATAAAACGTATAGCTGCATCTCTTAGAATTTTTCCATTACACCGCCACACAATTCACAGTATAATACAGCGAATTCTCAATAGAACGACTACTGTCCACCTCAACGACCTCGCACGATGACTTTATAATAGTAATAATAAAAATAATAATTGTAGTAACAAATTTAATAACTTTACTATCGTATTGTTGCTCTACTGAAAAATAATTTTATGCTTAGTGAATATTGCTGATGATTTTTATGCTGCATTTCTGTACATTCTTATTGATGTATTATTCCTCTGAATTAAAAATTTTTGCGATTATCTGCCCCACCACTCGGTTCCATTTAGGGCGGTTAAGTGGGAGTTCACTGCACGCAGAGCTACATACATATGTCAACTGCAAAGGAAACTCAGATTTGCGCAGTGGTCTCCGCCATATCCCTGAAGAAGGAATCAGCAACGTCGTCTGACACGTTGGCAATCCTTACCTTTGTGACACAGTACGACACCCGACGGTTTCAACTCGAAATATATGTACAAATACATCCTATACTTATTTCGTGCAGTGAAACACAATTTCAGTACAAAGACGTTTGGATTTCTTGACAGGCAGAGAGACTTTTGAAATAAATGTAAACGTAAAATTTAAGATGAAATCAAATATCGCTCGAATGAAGAAACTAATCAAACGAAACAAAAGAGAGAGAGACGCTATAGTTAAAAATAATGTTTTGGTTGCATTCAGCCCATAAGAGGTCCCACTACACTACTGACTAAGCTGTCAGAACCAGTAAGTTAAAAAGGTAATACTGTCCCTGCGGTTAGACACCACTCTATGAAGATTTATAAAGCAGTGGAGGTACACCTCCACTCATTCTTAATCTTGTCAGTAGGTGGAGGTTTGTAATTACCTTTACGTCTATGGAGAACAGGTAGCGGTAGCCACTGCACAGGAGGCTGTGTGGGCCTCAGAGCTACCCTGACTGTGGCGGAGAGGAAAAAATACCCCCCCCCCCCGACGTTTATCGAACAGAAGGTCCCCAGCCATTCAGCCCGCAGCTCAGTAATTACACTGACTGAGTCCTTCCGTTTTCCCAGAATAATACAGCAACATTACCCAAGCATCTGAGACAGGAGGGCACAACATTTCCTCTCCGATTGTACGCCGCTCCATAGTTCTCAGAGTCGGACAGGCGGTGGTCAGACATCGTTCTGTCTCCTGCAGGGCCCAGGGCTCTTAGCCTCAGAAAATACGTCCCGATTCCTCGGAGTAAAGACCCACCAGGGACCTTAACAGAGTAGCTGCAGCCGCTCGCTCCACGCCCTTCATTTGTCGCCCACAGTGAGTATTCAATAATGAAGAGTAATTGTTGAACGATTCCTAAAGCAACTCATCAACCTGAAGACACTACCGGTTACTGTATACAGCATCAGGAAGCAGGAGTATGAAAGTGAGTTATTCTGGAAATTAGCTTTGCAGAATTAGGTGCCGTTTACCTTGGAGTTAAGACTAATATCTTGAGGGATGCAACTTGCTCAAGAACACACGGAAACGATTCAAGGAAATAAGGTAAGAACACGACAACAGAACGTTCTCTTTACATAAATGGTTATCAAACCTTCATTACAACCGGTAACTAACAGCCGTTTAATACTTCTATTAGAAATATATGTTTTATCTTAGATTCGTAAGATAATTTATAAGTAAGGTTTGAAGAAACCTAGGACTGACAGCTTAAACTGTCAACCGTTCCATTTCACTAATAATGCTACACGCCTGCAGCATACAGGCTACATCCACAGCTTCGCTTCACAGCCGCCTCACACCACTGAAAACAGCCCCAGACACTCAAAAGATAAGAGGCTGGACAGACCGCAGTGTATGTGCGAATTGTGTGCAGCAGACAAAATACTACGTTCCTGACAAAAGTCTTACCCTCATTACCCGGTAGCCACCCCCTAGGCTAGCCACTACACTGAACTGTTTACCGCGGGTTCTCATACTGTCAGCTAATGCAAAGTGGGCAATAAACGCAGGTGAGTGGTTAAATCCACGCCGCGGCTTTTTTATCCGCTGGGAAAGAACGGCCGAAACCCGTTGAATAAGAGGTTGAGAGGGACCCAGAGTCCATCTAGCTCCTGTTCGTAGAAGATGAGTCTACTGACTCTGCCGGCAATTCCTCGGACGTTCAACCGGAAGCCTAGCCACTGCACGATCCGAGTTACCCCAGCTTTGTCGTATCATTAGGCGAATCTGTCCATTATGCTGTTTGGGGTCTCACACTGCATGTAGGTTAGAACATAACAATATTTATGACAGTTTAATTTTTTGTACAAATTAAATATTAAGAAATAAAGACGAACATGGTAACAAAGAAAGACGCAGAGAGAGATATAGAAAAGAGAGGACACAAAATATACTGACAGTATAAGAAGAAAGAAAGAAGATAGGAAATGTACTTAAGAGTGACATTGCGGGGCCTTAGGATTTTTGCATTCTCGCATCGTCCCGGGTGCTCATACCATTAAATCCAATGCTAGGTTCGCAAGTGCAGGTATTTTACAGAATACTGGATTACTATAATTACGTTCCGTCATTGTATCTCCGTGTAGAACTTATTATTTACTGAGTAAGTCTATGTGGATTTCGTTTATATTAAATTTAACCGTCATACACGATCGCAAAATTTCAAGCCGCCGAGCCATTTTGTAATGTTTGAATCACAAACACTATTTCATACAAAATGTGCAGTTATGTCCATAGTATCTCAACATACCAAACTGCACATGCCTCGACATAATTAACAAATATTAAATAATGCGTTTGGACGTCGTTTTTATTTTCCTTAATTATGCATCATGTAAATCGCAGATATAATATTGATAACGGCAAAGCGAAGTGATGTAACAACTCTAGTAATGCGTCAGTGGATTATTACGTCA
Organism: Coptotermes formosanus; assembly: GCA_013340265.1. NCBI lineage: Eukaryota > Metazoa > Arthropoda > Insecta > Blattodea > Rhinotermitidae > Coptotermes > Coptotermes formosanus. The sequence continues at coordinate 296,715 of BLKM01001182.1, forward strand.
AGCTCCAACAAACATACCTGTAGATAATGATTTCTTTGGCCTCTATGTTTTGGGGGCCGCCGTGGTGCTGTTGGTTGATGCATTGCGCTGGAAACCGGAAGGTGGCGGGTTCGATTTTTCATTAACATAATCCTTTCGGTCGACTCAGCCTCTAATGAGTACCAGGAATATTTCCTGGGGGTAAAGGCGGCCGGTGCGTAGGACTGACGAGTGTTACCACCTTCAAGTGCCGATTCTCTCGAAATCTGGGAGCCTCAACCTCCTGGAACCTTCAGGGCCTGTCCAGGCCTGTACAGGCATTGCTTTACCTTTAACTTTACCTCCATGCTTTGCTGTGTTTCTTGTAATTAACCTTTTAAAGCCCAGCGGTAACTTTACATACGTCCAGGTTTAATATTAAAAAATTCTACGTGGTGCCCACATTGCGTTTATGTGTTTTGTACGGATCTCAGAACAAACAGCAACTTTTGCCTTATAAAACATTAAGAGATTGGTTTTTATAACCGAAGTGGAGAGTGTTTACAGCGCGGTACGCACTGAGGCCTTATATAAAACAGATACGCTTCGTCTTTAAAGGGTTAAATTGTACGCAGCACAAATTTCGAAAAAAAAATCAGTCATGCAATATGTTTTAGTTTTATTATAACTTTTATCTGAATCTTTCTCAACTCAAGAAGAATTCAGGGGAAAATCATAAATCAACGTAGGTCTTCATGTAACGTCCTTGTTATTTTTGTCCGATTTTAAGCAAACTGAATATTGTTGATAAATTTTCGTGTACTTAGTACAATATTTCATGAAAATCCGTCCAAATGAGCCAAGTTGTTCCATGCGGACAGACGGGACGATGGACAGACGGGATGATGGACAGACGGGACGATGGACAGACGGGACGATGGACAGACGGATAAACAGGTAGACATGAGGAAGCTAACCGTCGCTGTTTTCAATACTACGAATGCGCCTACAAGGTATAAGTTTCCAGATCTTCACGGCGATGAAGGTTCGGTTCGTGACGTTGTGTGGCCATGGAAGTGGATACCGACATTACGAAGCGCGCTGTCATCGTGTTCAGGATCGATGCCCCTCGCCACTGAACACGAAAGCTGTAGGTACACCCGCAACAGTTATGCCCAGCACATTCGCCATCGCTAGAAGCTCACGTCTCCCATTATCAATACTACGTCTGTGTTAGCGGTTTTAACTGTATGATTGTCACGGGTTTTCAAAGAAGTTGTGAGTTAACCTTTTAAAGCCTAGCGGTAACTTTACATACGGCCAGGTTTAACATTAAAAAATTCCACGTGGTGCCCGCATTGCGTTTATGTGTTTTGTACGGATCTCAGAACAAACAGCAACTTTTGCCTTATAAAATATTAAGAGACTGGTTTTTATAACCGAAGTGGAGAGTGTTTACAGCGCGGTACGCACTGAGTCCTTATATAAAACAGATACGCTTCCTCTTAAATAAAATGCCCCGTAACAGATTACCCAGGGTAATGAAACACTATTCCCCAACTGGCAGAAGGAATCATGGAAGACCTTTGAAGAGACTTCTGAATACGTGAGACCGGAATGGGCCAACAAGTGGCCCAGCTCCATGACAGATATATGATGATGATGATGATGCTTCCTCTTTAAAGGGTTAACTAAAATGTGCATATATGAATCCACAAATATATATTTTAAATACATTTAAAATAATTATGAAGTTTTGAGTGCCCTCTATTAATATTCATAAACAGCTTCCCTGAAAATGACCAAATTAGGACGAGACATGTAGGAAACTTTACATTATTCATACGGTGCACAGTTTGTTAGGTACAGATTATACCAACTAATGCACTGTTGTTATTCGATACGTTCTTATGTTACAATGTTGGAGCATATTATTGTTATACACGAAAATAATTAATAATAATAGTGCATATAATTTGTACTTAAACATGTAGCAGTTAAGCAATAAATGTAGTGGTAATACATGCCCTGTTCTTTGTTGGTAGACACTCGTACATTACTAATTTGTTATATGACGTTGGCCTGCTGTTCAAAACGCTGACACAAAGTAGCAAGATAAATACGATAAATCTACACAAGGAAATCAGTGCAAGTTTGTGTTCGGTGGAAGGTTGAAGGCATGAAATGAATAACCCAATCCGTGTGATACAGGTTACGAGGGGACTTGGGGGAAGTCCCCACAGGTTTCCGATAATGGCTTGTTATCTTCATCACAGGCGTGTTGTCTGCTTTTTATTATTTGTAACTGAAACCAAATGAGTTGTAACTGAATCTCAAGTCATCAGTTTCCAAGGGATGAAGGAAGAGGGTTGCAGAGAAGAGAGGAGGGTGTGGGGGGTATCGTTTGCACCATCTTTTATTCCCTAAAGGGAAAGCGAAGAGGAATAGACCGCTATGACATAACACAATGTATTTGGTCAGCGACTGTCATTTCATTATACATCCACGTGTGTTACATGTGTCATGCGACCACCAGTACCACATTAATAACGTATGCATGTCGAATTACTTATAGCTTTATACGAAGAAGGTGTATAGGGTGGGTGGATATAACACTCCACAGATTCGTAGTCCTGATATTAGACGGGCTGAATAGCGTAAGTCGTGCTGTTTTCACTTCAGCTTCCTGACCAATGACTATATGGAGTGGTGACGAACAGAAAATCTCTCCACATGTCGGTAATAGCTTTGGTGTCCCAGCTCACGTGCCACATCATAAAAGGGATTAGAAACTTCTGACAATAATAAGCAGGCCTGGCATCCTTAAAGAAGTACAACTAACAATTAAATATCCTATTAACTATTTAACTATCCACTGCTGCATTCTAGTTTCCAACAACAAGTCTTACAAATTCCATCTGCATTGAATTCGCCAGACACAGCCTCAAAGTTTTCCAAGTCTACGCTTGGCTTATCGGTATAAAAAGAACCTTCACTCAGGATTTGTACTTTTATTTGTGATACGGCGCCATACGAAGTTTAAAATAATTAATTACTACGATTTATTAATTATAATCACTCAACAGAATGACCGCAGCCGTCACATTGTATAAAAAGGAAACACTGTGTGATAAGCCTTGCTCGTTTTTCTAAGACCATTTTACACACGTACTTTAAGGACTACGTCAATTGGATCTAATCTGACTTCTACTGCATAAGATCGCACGTCAGCTTTTTAGTATACTTATAGTGCTTTAGGAAATTAAAAAGCAGGCCTACATAGGAAGGGCGACCCACAAAGTCATGCTATTTATACATCAAGTTCCATAATATACTTTCCAGTGCTTCAAACTGTATTAAAAGAAACAACTGCGCATGCGTATCTAACCGTAAAGGATACCGCTGTATTATGGGCTAAGTATATAGCCTTAAAATATCGTTCCCGGGTTTCAAAACAGGGATTTCCCGATATACGTAAGATGCAGGAATTCCAACCACTCGACCACGAGAAAGCTGCTGGTTTTAGTAACGTACTTCAGGAGTACTTTCCTCTAGAATGTTACAATCTGCACTGTGGCACACGTGCCTTTCGTAATCTGAATATGGAAGCAGGACGTTCCTCTCAAGCTTTGGCAGGCATGCATATTCATACCTATCATGCACACTACACGGCGTCACACGCCGTCAGTCATCTTCATAATCACTGCCGTTACAACCTCAGAATTCACAAAGTTATTACAGATTTCTGCCATTCAGTTCTGGTCTGCTCTCCTCGTCACTCTGGTTTTCATGCGACGTGCGAGTACAGATTCACAGAGGGAGCACCTCCCTTCACCCCTCCACACCCGCGATTTATTGTTGTTTCCTCTCACGAACCATCTCGCCCTCCATCCTCATCATTTCTCGCCAATCCTAACGCCCGTCTATTGTTTCTGCCCCTTCTATCTTTCTTCTTCCTCTCAAGCACAAAGAAAAAAGAACACAAAGAAATTGCCTTGGAATTGGTTTCATTGTTTTTCTTGTCACAAATCTTCGCCGGTTTGTATAGCTGACGCCAAACAGGTGGATCATTCATAGTCTGATCGCTGGAACAAAACTGTAAAACCAATTAGTTCCAGAAAGCCCGATGTTTAAACTCAAAGGCAATGTAAAAGTTTCGCCATATCTCATCGGCAAAAGTAAAGTGTAAAAGGTGAAAGGTGAAGTTGTCCATGTTTGTGCCCAAGCTACAGAGGCAAGCAGGGAGAACGGAGGTTCGACTCCGCTCATTTTTCATGAAGGCATCTATGGAGGGTAGAGGTGTAACTAGGCCTAGATGCGGATGAGTGGTAAACTTCAGGCTCCGGTCGCTTTATTCCCGGGGGAAAAACTCCTTCCCCACTGAATAAGAAGCTGGGAAGGTCCCAGTGCAGATCTGGGCGTCTTGGAGGAGACAGTGTCCTTTCTTGCATCAAAACTCGACTGTACTATCCCGGTCCTACAGACAGACTGTAATGTTCAAAACACAGCCCTTTACACTTTCACGTCCAAATGACGAAATGAAAAAATTACATTGTCCTATGCAGACAACACGAAATGATTATTACGATGGTGATGATGATGACATTCGTAGTAGTAGTAGTAGTAGTAGTAGTAATAATAGTAGTAGTAACAACAGAAGTGGCGCCATTATCACCTTCAACTCTTTCTTTCCCTTTACCTCCTCCTCTCCACCACCTCCTATGTCTTAACCTCATTCCCTTCCTTACGTCCTAATTCATTCACTCTCCTCTTCCTCCTTTTATTATTTTATTTTATTGTTATTATCATCATTATTATTGATTTCATTCAGCATCCTTACATTCTTGCACAATTATTCTGCCTTTCGTGTCTGAAAATTCTAATGGTTTAAAGCATAGAAGGCAGAATAACATATGTAATCTGTTATTTTGGAAACAGGAGCTGCATGATTAAATATGTTTCAAACGTGTGGTTACAGCGCAGACCGCTGGTGCTCTACGCGACAAATTTGTCTTGAGCAAATCTCTACGTCAGTAATAAGTCTTTTCTAGAATTACAATACAGTAACCGCAGAGCAACAGATCTGTGGGACTAGACATCTACGCAGTACAAAGGTAAGTTCTATGAGTTCTACCCTTAGACCGAGTTTTAATACTCTAATTTTATCTAGGCCTTATTAATTTTCGCCGATTTCTCCCTCAAGCTGTAAGACAAGATTAATTCTCCACCAAAGGGGAAGTTTCAACTCATATTATACGACAAACCTTTGAATGTTGAGGGTGCGCGATTTGACGGTGTCATGTAACGTATCCAAGCTGCTGACCTGACATTTCTATGCGGACAGAATCAGACACATGATTACTTTACCTGTCAATCCGCACACTCTCTGACCCTCAGGGAAGAGCACAGACTGAAGGTGTTTGAGAACGGTCTGTTGACGAGGACATTTGGTCCTACGTAATTTGTTTCCTCCGTAAAATATCATGCCAACAAAACAAAGGGTGATGTCAGCGGGGCAAGCAGAACTCATGGGACAGACAAGAAATGCACAGACTTATAGCTAGAAAACTTAAGGATTTCGGATTACTTGGGAGAGTTCGGTGTGTATGGGTGAATAAAATTAAAATTCATGTTGAAGAAAGAAGTGGATGAATTAATTTGACTCAATTCAGGATCTGATGGTGGGCTCTGGCGTGAACAATAATTAATCTCGCTCCACAAATCTGACTGGATATCAGTTTAACGGAAGGGATGAGTTTGGTATTATTCCTTATAGTACTTACTCGGCAGGCATTTGCTATTACTACAGGTGTCAAGTACAAAACTTGCACTTTGACACAATCATAAGAATGTACTGACGTTTCTTTTATCGCTACTTTAGCCTTATTTTCATTTATTTTCATTAACCCTTTAAAGACGAAGCGTATTTGTTTTACATAAGGACTCAGTGCCTACCAAGCTGTAAACACTCTCCACTTCGATTATAAAAACCAATCTCCTAATGTTTTATAAGGCAAAAGTTGCTGTTTGTTCTGAGATCCATACAAAACACATACACGCAATGTGGGCACCACGTAGAATTTTTTAATGTTAAACCTGGTGGTACGTAAAGTTACCGCTAGGCTTTAAAATGTTAATATGCGACTCCAAAGGGAGTACATCTGGGGTGATCAGAATACGGAATACTATGGGCATAACGTTTTGAAGACCAGTTCTTCTCCATTCTCGGGTAAAAGAAGCATGAAGACACCTACCTACGCAGTTAGGCCCTTGCCACACAAACTAATCTTCATAAATAGGGATAAAATGTAATTGGAGTGACACAGTAGTAGTAATAGTAGCTGTGGTAGAACTAGCAGTAGTGGTGATAAAACATCAGTGTTATTAAGCATCAAAATGACGTTCATTTATAGACATACAAGCGTATACATACATATATAGCGTATTCAACGACGCTTTCAGTAGGTCGGTTTATGTATAGCGTCAAAAGCAGGATGACTGACGAACACTGAATTGGCAAGGCTGTAGGAGGAAGTTGACAGGACCTAATCTGAGGCCAATTTTATGCTAGCCATCCCGTTGTGTACATATAATCACGTACACAAACTTATTTCCATCAGCCACAACCCTTAATTATTCTTTTAAACACTACATGTTTCGATTAGAAGCTGATCATCCTCAGGTGTTTCAATATAAAAGTATTAAAAACAAGGTAAAAAATGTAAACAAGTTTGCAAGATCTCACAAAGGATGTTAAAATGTATTACAATCAACTTGTGACTTGTACCTACCCGACACACGATTGAGAATTACTACAAGTTGATTGTAGTACATTTTTACATCATTTGTGATATCCCGCCATTTCTACCCTTTTTCAAGATTTGTGTATTGTAACCTTTGGAGGATGATCAGCTTCTGATCTAAATATGTAGCGAACAATAAAGTGTCGTGTCTGACGGAAGCACGCTCGTTTACCTAATCTGAGGTGCTATCCCAGTATTTGCGTGGAGAAATGAAGAAAGAAAGAGCCACGGAAATTATCAGTAAGGATGAACAGTGTCCTCCCGCATCCGAAGGAAGAATATTTCCTACTCAGCCCGACCTTGTGTCAATACACGTCTACCCTATGGTTTTGAGTTGTGTTAATTTCTAGACCAGCCTATTTATTGGCTTCTAATAGTCTGTGACGTCTCAAGTAGTGGTTAGAAAACTGAGACTTAAGACCTGTGTTTGCACAAAACTGACAGGCAGACTGACAGACACTTGAGTCCAAAGAAATTTCGGATTCTTTCGGAGTCACAAGAAGTAAAGAATTCTAACTTAGCGTAACGATTCCTGTGCGTTCGATCGTTCTTGTTTTAATTTGGACTTGTGAAAAACCCATAAAAAAGGGATCCCTAAATAGGCCTAAGGCCCAAGAGGACGTAGCGGTACAGCTCCACCTGTTCGTTGGCCTCGGTGCTAGAAGGGGTGGGGTGGCTAGCTCCACGCCGCGGCCGCTTTACCCCGGGGAAAAACCTGGTACCCATTGTACAGGAGGCTGGGTGGGCCCCAGGGCCGATCTGGACGGCTGCGGAAATTCTCGCCCCTACCGGGATTCGATCCCCGGACCGTCCAGTCTGTAGCAAGTCGCTATACCGAGTATATTATCTCGGTCCACGTGGAAAAACCAGACTGGGCATAAGCTCTGTGTTTTGTTTCTTTTACAACTTTATTCTTAACAGTTTTCATTCCGACAAATGTTTAGCGAGATGCGATGAAGACGCGTGCAGAAATGAACGTACGCTGCCACGTAAAATAATATGTCCGCTACTGTGGCCCGATTTTAATAAAATTAGACAATGAATACAAATTTTAGTTAAAGTCCAAGAAATAAAATTAAGAAACGCTTTCGAGTGTCAGCCAGGACAGCGTAGTCGTAGCCGGTATACTGACTAGGCTATGTGCTGGACGGTACTGGGTTCGAATCCGGGTAAGGACAAGAGCGTCTTTTTTGTAAAGATTCAGGCCGACTCCGGGGTCCACCCACCCCCCTACGAAAGAGTACCAGTGTCCTTACCTGGGGTAAAGAGGCCAGGGTGCAATGTTGGCCACTCACGTCCACCTACTGCCTAAGTTAAAAATTGGTGGAGCTCTACTTCTACCCCCCCTCCCCCCCCCATTTGCCTACATGGCGTGGACAGGAACAACTTCACTTCTCCGCCTTCGCTGCTCTCAAGTTTAACCTCTTAAAGCCTAGCGGTAACTTTACATACGACCAGGTTTAACATTAAAAAATTCTGCATGGTGCCTACATTGCGTTTATGTGTTTTGTACGGATCTCAGAACAAACAGCAACTTTTGCCTTATAAAGCATTAAGAGACTGGTTTTTATAACCGAAGTGGAGAGTGTTTACAGCGCGGTACGCACTGAGTCCTTAAATAAAACATACGTTTCGTCTTTAAAGGGTTAATCATGCGCCAAGACAAACAGGCACAACGATATTAACTGGTGTTCCACCGGAACACTAACTCGCCTAGGCAGCACAGAGGCCACCACTTGCAGCAGACAAGCATTTCGTACCCAGGAAATGGTATTGTCCCTTATGCCACTTATGCGGTCACACGTGGGCCTGTATGCAGACTGTACAGTCGAGAGGAGTCAGACAGTTTTCCTGTCTCATTGCATTATTAATGTTAACAGCAGCCCAGCTGCGTTGCAGGGGGATGTTTCTACCCTTATCCACCATTACTCCTCATTTCCAGACTCCTCTCTTTTTCATCCTGCTAGCCATTTTTTTATTCGTTATCCATCGCCATTTTCTCATTTTCTCCAGCTCGGTTGCCTACATAAAGTACTCCCTGGACACTTCTATGCAGTCTTAGATAACAAAGGAGAATGGTGGATATCAGCCCAGCCCACAAGTTAAGCACTATCTGCCAGCAAATTGAGCATAATAATGCATGAATGACATATGTGTGCGACACCACTAAATCCCACACCATTTCTGTGAAGGTTTACGGAAATGGAGAAGGTCTGCTAATAATATTCGAACTGCAGGAATACCAAAGGTCCGGGGAGTTCAACAAAAGGAGAGACAGGACACTCACACACACACAGAGTAGTAGACAATCACACACTCACATATTCACGTATTCAAACGCTCACACATACACATACTCTGTTACACCCAATTTGTATTTTAAGAAGACTGAAGAATTTAACCTTTTAAAGCCTAGCGGTAACTTTACATACCACCAGGTTTAACATTAAAAAATTCTACGTGGTTTCCGCATTGCGTTTATGTGTTTTGTACGGATCTCAGAACAAACAGCAACTTTTGCCTTATAAAACATTAAGAGACTGGTTTTTATAACCGAAGTGGAGAGTGTTTACAGCGCGGTACGCACTGAGTCCTTATACAAAACAGATGCGCTTCGTCTTTAAAGGGTTAATTCCAATTTAGAGTGTAAAAAGTGCAGCCCCACAATAAGCCATGGTTTCCTTATGGAAGTATTGCTCCTGTCTTTCTAAGCCCTAGGCTTATTCCCAATACCCGCTGGATAGCGGTGGGAATGAGATTTTCCGCAGCCGTCCAGACCGGCCCTGGGGCCTACCCAGCCTCCTGTTTAATGGGTACCGGGTCTCTTTCCCGGGGAGCAAAGCGGCCGGGCCGTGGCCTTGACCACCCGCCCCATCTAGCGCCCAGGTTAAAGGAAGAGTACAGCTATAACCCTACTACCCCTCTGGGCCTTCATGACCTGTTCTAGGGTGAACTTTACATTTTTACCTACTGGATAGAAGGCTGCGTCGATCCCAGAGCCGGTCTGGACTCTGAAGAAAAATAAAATTTCAACACCGCCGGTAAGGGAATTTTGACTCTATTCTCACCCAGTCCATAGTCAAGTCACCATAAGCCTACTGACTGAGAAAACCCACCCCCAATTTCACGCGTAGGCCTGCATAATCTGTAGATGAGTTTATTTTATGATTTTCCAAAACACTGGTCCAGATAAAAATTGTGCTGTTATGAACAGAGGCTACATGGAGTCTACTAGCAACATTTAATCCTTCGGAATCCTCAGATGCGACACAAGCAATTCTACGTAGTGTTAACACTCTAGACTCGTAGTCAGGGGGCACTCAGTTCAACACTCAGCCTGGTTATCGGCTCTCCTGAGTAAAGCTTTTGTAGTTTTTCCCGTTCTTTCCAGGCATCAGTCGAAACAGGACTTTATGCTTCTCAACCCCCGAACTCCAGGAATGCGTAACCGTCCTCTCGCCTCTTTCTGTATAGTTACAGCAGCAGCGTTCTTCTCCTTCCAGCTCAAGGACTGGGTGTTACTGGCTCGTCCCGAATTTTAGAAGTTTAAAAATCTAACATTTTCATCTACATCTGGGTCTTGCCACGTATCTCTGTTCTTTGTTACAACAATAATAACAACAACAACAACAACAACAACAACAACAAGCATGAGTTTTTCTCTCTTCATGCCGCACATACACATCTAGGCCTACTCGAAGTCACGTGTTTGCTGTTACACCCCGACAATAAACAACTTTCCCCGCCACGTAACTTTAATTAAAAATTAACACGAAGCATAAGGGGACGTTTTATGTTGGTATACCTGCACAGTTTCCACTTTCAAATAAGTCTCTCGGCCTCAGAATTCTCAATGTCTGAGAGCTGGCTTACAAAATAACATAATTTTCTGGGGAAAAAATTATTTTAATTTTATGTTTTTCGCAATTTGCCACGTCATCTCTTTCTTCCTTTTACCCTTCTCATACAGCTACTTCCTCTTCTTCCCTATATGCTTGTTTCTCCTGTTCTTTCTCTTCAAGATCTTCCACGCGATTCTGCACTATTTCTTTGTCACCCACACCTGCATCAGTATATAACTTAGTAGCATACGCCATTCCGATCCTGATTTATTTGATGTTTATTTGAGACTAGTGGAAGAAACACGTTCTGCCACCTCCGAACGGTTGCACGGAACACGTGCAGGACTTTTAACGATGGAAATGTCTATCGTGTCCACGTAGAAATGTATGCGCTGCAGTTTGAGAAGCAACTGGCAGTACAGACCGGACAATGTAAGGATTTAGACCTGAGTAAAATACAAGAAATGTTGCACATATTCAAGGAGAAAACGAATACTCTTCTTCTTCTTCTTCTTCTTCTTCCTCTTCCTCTTCTTCTTCTTCTTCTTCTTCTTCTTCTTCTTCTTCTTCTTCTTCTTTAGGGCCCGTCAGCTTATGCCCCGGATGCACCTCAGCCTTAGGCTTATTGCGCAGCCCTAAACTCTCCATTCAGCGCAGGTTCAATAGCACGGCGCCTCTTATATAGAGGCAAAGGTCCCTTACTGAATGATATTTAGCACTGTTTCAGTCTCCATCCCGCAGAAAATATCCTACTTACAAAAATCAAAGGAGGGCGAAGTGGATTGTACACATCTTGCAGAGTAACTGCCTTCTAAAATATGTTACTGAAGGAAAGAGAGAAGGACAGACAGAAGTGACGAGAAGACGAAGAAAAGAACGTAAGCAGCTACTTGGTGACCTTAAAGAAAGAAGATGATACTGAAAGCACTACGTCGCTCTCGCTTTGGAAGAGGCTATGGATCTGTCGTAAGACAGACTATGGAATGGATTAATAAAAATATGTTTAGCACAAAATCCGCAATATAACGCGCAACTTCGTAAACCTCAAGCTGTGGGGTCCCAGGCAGCCGCGTGTATTGCGACACCTTTAAACGGGCCCTGATTACGGATATACACTAACAGAAGGTAACTGCTGCAGCAGAATGGAAGTTGTTAAGTTTCAAGCACTGTGAGTCTGTTTGGGAAAGGATGGTGCCAGAGTAATAGCTTAGCGTGTGCCCAGCACGTTGCTGCTTATGACAGTATTATAATATTAAAAGAGTGCGCAGTTTATAAAACTAAGGAAGTTTTTTTGTTATGTGTCTGAGTAGATTACTCGCATTTGTATTTCAGACGACGTAAGCCTACTCCTGTGTGCGAATACAAATTTCAAAAGTTAATTTGTCAGTTACGGTTTTTCCACTGCCGCTTCATAATACGCAATAAAAGTAAGGGTCTACCTCACAGTCACACGTGCTCTTAAACAGGACTGTACAAAATATCTGAAGGCACCTTCTTGTCACTTTCTCGCCTGAAGACAAAATCTAGCACGCACCCATTCACAAAAGCGAGTTTCGTTCCAACAAGAATGTCAGTTCACACAGCGCAAGGTACTGCCGAACTGAATACATGCAACCAGCAGCTACCAATTGCTGATATATATATATATATATATATATATATATATATATGGCAGTCGCCTCCGCGTCTGTTTATATCACCTCCTATTACAACTCCCGGATATACGCCCCTCTTGCATAGTATACTGTCCATACAGCTACCGGATAACATGTAGCTTGTGATCACAATTCCAGCGTAATTCGTCGTTAGAATTGCATTTTAGAGTTTTCAAGGATATTGCACTGCAGATTTTAACAACACTCACATTCCTTCCAGACGTAAATGTGTATTTGCCCTGTCCAATTGACATCCATCACCATACACTAACTTCAGTTAGCGCTGTTGTACACTCACCACAGAAGTTCGCACAGCAGCTGCAGATGTTAAGAGGTTAGTATTTTTTACCACTGGGAGTTAAAATTTTGGAAGTGTGTTTTTTTAACGACGCTGTTAATTAAAAAGCTTCTATGGCGTCGGTGACAGATGCATGAGTGATTACGGCGCATTTGACGGAATGATGCTGAACGGGGCAAACGGAAGTATTTAGAGAAAAAAAACTCTCCCAGTGTCACTTTGGCCATCAAAAATCCCACTTGCACTCGCGTTAGATTGAATGCGAGCATCCGTGTTGAGAGGCCAACAACAGACTGATCCACGGCACGGCCCAAAGAAGGCCGCTGATACCTTTTATGACCCGTTCACTCTTATAAACATCCCAGAAACAGCGCTACAATCTATGCGCAATTCTCTTACTCTCGGCTGTAGTGGTGTTTATAGGATATGGAGAATAACAAGCTATCTCAAGTATCAAAATTCCATTTTCCATCTAAATTATACAAACCTTATTGGGCCCTTACTTTGGGCCCGAAGCTTAATAGGAAATGTGAATGCATAGAAGACGGATTCCAACGCTCTGCGCACATTTAGTGCACAACTGTGACTGCTGAAGAGCCCTCGAACGCAGGTACGTCTTCATGTAAGGTGGACGTTAATACTGCCTGATAAGAAAGAAAATTGAAACGGCTGAACAGTTTTTCGTAACACTTTCCAGCATAAAATTTCATGAAGAACCGTTCAGCGGCTCTCGTATTCATGCTTCAGGTCTTCTGGGATGTGAAGCTCTGTCACCGAGTCATGGAACCCTCAACCCTTGTAGACGAAGACATTACGTTCCTTCGAAACGTCGGGAAACACCGAATTTCATAAAATTGTATTTATTAGGGCCTATAGGCCCTGCACTGTTTATTCGAATCAGCGACGAATGGACAAACACACCCACACACCTAATATAATACCCAAGAAGAAATAACACGGAGCTTCCGGAACGAGAAACATAAAAAGCCATGACATAATTACGGCCGTTAAATTCCTTCAGTATAAAGACTTGTATGGTCAGCCCTGGAGATTTCAACAATATGGCTTGGTGTGGTGGAACAGCGTTAGTTATAAAAGTTCCAGCGAGATGGCAGCATTGTAATCACACCTTCATAATAACACAACACTGGGGCTCTAGTCTCCCCATCTCTTTCTTTTCTCAAGTATTTGCTTGGTTCTGTTTCGTTTATTTAACTACCTAACCTCATTTATGGATGTAGGATGTGAAATTTTATGGCCAAAACTTTGCTTTAAGCAGCTGTGGAGGTAGAAAGAAAAGAAAAATAACGAGAGATTGTCCGCTTTATTCTGCTTTAATACCAGTTCATTTTGTTTCCTGAATAATGAACACACTTTATACTGACGTGATGTCATATTCAGCTCCAGGCAATATATGAAGATGAGGTGTGCTACCACACAGACCAACGTGAATATTCTAAGAGTAGCATTTCACTAAGGCGCAAACTTTGAACGAAAAAATCACAGACAAAATATTCTTATTGTCAAACCTATAAAGAAGCCATCCTGTTGACGTCGAATTGTTTCGTTCCTCTGATAATTTCCGACATTGTGTCAATTGCTGAGTCAAGGTTAAAGACAAAATATTTGTTAAGTGTGCATCTGTAGGATCTGGTAGAAATGGACTATGGTTATTTGAGGCCAGTATAAAGTTTACTGAAGCTTCAACAGCAAATTGTTAGAATCAAAATTCTTAAAATATATCTGACATCAATAACTTGAAGGAAATTATAGAAAGAGAACCGAATTCTGCTAGTTCCTAAATTTGACTGAATAAGAACACGCCCTGGAGTGGCTCTGTTAACTAGAGGACTATCTCATCCGACATGTGGACACCAATATCTACTCAAGCACACGTTTCTACTAGTTACTTTTCGAATTCCTATTAGTAAGTACTAACTCCAGTGGAGCAAACCCCTCCTTAAGAAGCTAATATTTTCTCAGCTACGCAAGAAATTCCCCTCAACTTACGAAACCCGATATTTCATTCAGGTTTCCACATACGCGCCCCACTTGTTCCAGTCCTGAGGCATATTAACCTTTACAGCCTAGCGGTAACTTCACGTACCACCAGGTTTAACATTAAAAAATTCTACGTGGTGCCCACATTGCGTTTATGTGTTTTGTACGGATCTCAGAACAAACAGCAACTTTTGCCTTATAAAACATTAGGAGACTGGTTTTTATAACCGAAGTGGAGAGTGTTTACAGCGCGGTACGCGCTGAGTCCTTATATAAAAAAGATACGCTTCGTCTTTAAAGGGTTAATCCAGCCCACGCCCTCCAATCCAGTTCCTCTAAGATCAATTTCAATATCTTCCACTCCTCTAGGTCTAGGCCTTCTAAGCGGCCTCCTTCTTTAGGACTTCCAACCAAAAACAGTGTATGGATTTCGCTTCTGTACCATGCAGGCCACATGCCTCGTCAAACTCCTACACCTTAATACGATTTAATATAATATTTGGCGAAGAGTAAAAAGCAGAAAGCTTGTCACAGTTCACTTTTCTGCATTAGAGGGCAAGTTATAACACATCACTCATGAAACAGAAATTTGTCTTAACCCACCGATACGCGATTTTAGAGGAACGAGGAAAAAAACTTGACATTTCCTTCATAGACCAACTTATGCATTTTATGTAATTAATTTATATTTTGCATTTGTAATTTTCGCTGCAGACAACATTTTGAAAGAGGGTGTGTTTGTAACCCAACTGTCTATTAATGCGAGAATCTCAACTTCATAAATTGTGTGGGTTATTACAAATGGCTGTTTCATATAAAAAAATAAATGCAAAACATAATATAGCTTATTAAAAAAAAGGAAACCCGTTATTTCTACCTTTGTGTAAAGTGATTCCGGGACACATGAGGAACTTGTTTGAACTTAGGGTGCCATAGCACTGAATTATATTACAGCCTAATTATTCATAATTAGTAAGGTAAAGGTAAAGCAATCCCATTACAGGCCTGGACAGGCCCTGAGTTTTCCAGGAGGCTGAGACTCCCAGATTTCAAGACAATCGGCACATGAAGGTGGTAAGGTTGTCAGCCGTATGCACCGGCCGCCTTTACTCGCCACGAAGTATTCCTGGTACTCATTTCTGTTAGTGCGGCAGGAAGGATCATGCCAATGAAAAATTCCAGTGACACCATCGGGAATCGAACCCGCGACCTGCCGATTTGTAGTGCAGTGCCTCAACCAACTGCGCCACCGCGTGAGTTATGAAAACGCGAGGTGATAATATTGGGTAAGCATCTCGTCCAAGGGCGCGCCTTAAAATCAGCGGTGTTAACGTTCAGGTTCCGTTACCAGGGAGTTGGTGCTTTTATAAAAAATCTAGTTTACTTTTAGACTCATTCTGTCCCACATAAAGCAAACATTGAAATGCGATTAGCGTCCTAAACGCTAAAGCCAGCTCCCTCTCTGCAAATGTGCAGCTATTCTGCTGAGTTTAGTTTTAAAGATCAGCAATGTACTATTAGGAGCAAAAGGAGCTTTTAAGACGATATTTTTTTCTATCGCTTTTCTTCTTTGCTTTTGAAACTGTTCCTTTCTCTCTCTGTTTCTTTCTTCGTGCTTCTATAGCCATCCGCCCCTTATCTTCCAATGAGGCGCATAAATTACCAAGTTAATGGAATTTTTATAAAATGGAATTTAAAGAACCCTTGTCTGACTGTATCTCTCGCCACTTTTCCTTCTAGTCAACTGGGAATTTTTCTCCAATTCCCTCCCCCTTGAACTCAGCTTCTGCCGTCTCCTATTGCGTTTGAAGCCGAACAATACGAAAAACAAAAGCAACAAACTGAATAGACTAGTGTAATGGCAACTTATTCTCAGTAATGGCTAATTCGAATCTCCGCCGGCTTAGAGATTATCATGAGCATGTTTGTCCTGGTTATCCCCACCACATAAATTCAAATTTCGTGACAATACCACAATTAGGCCATCACTGCCGCCCCCACCACCACAACCACCACCACCACCGGCCCCCCCACCACCACCACCACAACTACCACCACCGCCGCCACCACTGCCCTTCTACTACTACTACTACTACTACTACTACTACTACTACTACTACTACTACTACTACTACTACTACTACTACTACTACTACTACTACTACTACTACTACTACTACTACTACTTTTAAACCATTTCCACTTTATCATTCACCGTTTACGCTGTCATTCAATGGAATTTATACTTCAACAATAACAATCCCGTTAAGTACGTTACAAAAAAACACAAAGCAGAAGAACAAGTCTCTGCAAAGCGCCATTCATTTTCTCGGCCCTTCGCCACTGCTCTATGTGTATAAACCGTTATTTATATTAATTATTTGCAGGGTTTATAGCTCAGCGCTTTTGGTTATCCGCCAAAGTGAAGACATCTAACAATTTAAACTGTACAAATTAAGACATATTCTTCTACTGTGGTCGTCCAGGTTATCAAACGGTGTAGTCTGGTATGACAACACCACTATACAATACCACAGAACCCTCCACCCCCTCAATAAATGAAAAGGTTAAATATAGGATATCTCCGTGACCCAACACAACTCACTAAGAAATACAATTGGCGTAATTCATGTACACTTTTGTCGTTTTGTGTGACAATAAAGCTTGCAAGAATATAATA
Organism: Coptotermes formosanus; assembly: GCA_013340265.1. Classification (NCBI taxonomy): domain Eukaryota; kingdom Metazoa; phylum Arthropoda; class Insecta; order Blattodea; family Rhinotermitidae; genus Coptotermes; species Coptotermes formosanus. The sequence continues at coordinate 313,952 of BLKM01001182.1, forward strand.
TGAATTCAATGTAATTTTCTCGGGCAGGCAGCCTGAAGACGGGCACAGAGTCAGTATCTGAACCGTCGAAATATTTTTACACTTTGACGCGGCTGTCTGCCAGAGAGGATTTCACTAAATTTTGTCGCCGCGAAAGCTTCAAAACGTACGTAACAGGAACTGCTGTGAGACATAAAGTGGGACCCGTCACCACGGCATGGCGCGTCCTCAGGTTGCGGATGGAGGAACGGCCTCCAGTTACGCATGGTAGCTGCGAATACATTGAATAAGCAGTCGCGGATAGCCGACAATATGTGGGCCTCCAGCTTGGTGGTTAGGCGAGGTACTAACAATTCCTCACCGTCAAAAATTTCATGTTACGAAACACCTTAAAAAGCCTCGGACCTGGACTGATTCATTGGGTAGAGACAGGTGGCGGGCTCTTGTAAACGCGGTAATGAACCTTGGGGTTCCACAAGATGCGGGGAATTTCTTGACTAGCTGAGGACGTGTTAGCTTTTCAAGGACTGTGCTCCATGGAGTCGGTCGGTCAGTCGGTCTGTCGGTCGGTCAGTCGGTCTGTCGGTCGGTCAGTCGGTCTGTCGGTCGGTCGGTTGGTTGGTTGGTTGGTTGGTTAGTTAGTTAGCTAGTTAATTATTTAGTTAGTTAGTTAGTTAGTTAGTTAGTTAGTTAGAGACGTAAAGAGGAAAAGGAAGAGTGTGGTAACAGGACAAAATGAATACCGGCACAGTAACTTACGCCACAGCACTCACTGTCACGTGATGAGAACTAAACCAGACAACCAGATTTATCTGCAGGTAACTTACGTATTATATGTAATGTAATTCCGAAGGAAAACGCAACTGCAGTAGGTAGAAGGCAGTATATGCTGATGTTATAGCAGCAAAGTGTACTAGTATAACGAGATCATTTACATGATACTCTTAGCATTGACCTCTGCACCTAGCTGTGAAAAGGTCGAGTGGAATCAACGCCGCAGTATCTTAATCCTACAGCAATGCCTCGCTCGCTCTGTAAAAAACCAACACTTGCCCGACGCATTGGTTGATTTTAACATTATCACAACACACAAAGCCCGTCCTCTGTGACACTTGGGGCACTCATGGTAGTGACTGTGCGGTATAATAAACCCTCAACCAGTAACACTCTGGAGACTACCTTGATTTTATTCACTTCCTGACTGTCGCTTCATCCGCAGTGTGATATTATATCAGAATCATAACATGGATGTAGCCCATTTTTTGGAAATGCCTCGGCTGGCGACAAATCCGACATCAATATTATTCTTCTATATCTCCACAATGCGTAAGTTTCGGTAAAGCCTAACGGTAACTTTACATACCACCAGGTTTAACATAAAAAAATTTTACGTGGTGCCCACATTGCGTTTATGTGTTTTGTACGGATCTCAGAACAAACAGCAACTTTTGCCATATAAAACATTAAGAGATTGGTTTTTATAACGGAAGTGGAGAGTGTTTACAGCGCGGTACGCACTGAGTCCTTATATGAAACAGATACGCTTCGTGTTTAAAGGGTTAAAGTAACGGCACAGGCGGAAAAGGAAAACACCAGGAAAGGGAAAACATCAGGATAGGGAAAACATCAGGAAAGGGAAAACATTAGGAAAGGGAAAATCAGGAAAGAGGAAATATCAGGAAAGGGAAAAATCAGGAAAGAGGAAATATCAGGAAAGGGAAAACATCAGGAAAGGGAAAACATCAGGAAAGAGGAAATATCAGGAAAGGGAAAACATCAGGAAAGAGGAAGTATCAGGAAAGAGAACAAATTATGACATATTATATCTCATAAAAGCGATGACTACGGAGGACAATTTGACACAAAATAGTCTGGTAGGAGTGTACCGATGTTTTGAAAGAACCTGATGCGTTCAACATTAAGGTATATGAACAAGCCGCTTACGTCACCTTCCTCTCACAAATTGACTAAGAAGAAGAGTTACATCGAGATCACCTTACTGTACCTGAAGTGTTACTTTCTAAATCTGATGAGTCAGTGTGTTTACTCCTTACGGTGGAGTGAACCATTTTCATCAAAGGCGTAGCTCTCTATGGACGTGAGTATACAACGGTTCTTAAGAAAGAGTTACTCAAACGCCACTTTCGTGTTTTCTTTCTAGCTGCTTTTTAAAAAGAAAGCCCTTTCCGTAAAAGTAAGTGTGACGACAGTTTCTGCTTGTACCTCGCTGCTCTGTGAGCTTCACAACACGCCAGCAGCAACCAGGGGTATTGATTTGTTTGTAGATTTATTTTATCTTAATAGGATTCCAACTAGTAGTTCATTACCATTTGAATAGGGATTTTGTCATTTTCAATTAAAGTTGAATCAGGATGGTGAGGTGGAGAGGGGTACGAGAGTGGGGATAGCTGGAAAGAGGGGTAGAAAGGGATGTGAATTCCTCGTCGTCCTATGACCTCAAACCACTATATATATGTACACCCCTTTCTACAGCCCTCACTACTCTTTACTCTCGCAGTATCCCATGTCTCCCACGCTAAATCCATCCTCGCTTTAAAAGCTGCATTCAGTTTAATTCATGTACAAACCCTAAATCCTGTACCCAAAGTTTCCATCATTTTGCTTCGGTCACACAGGAAAACCAGAATGTGAGATCGTAACAGGTACGTTAGCAACAGGACACGCATTTTGCAAACGAGTTTTTTTTTTGCGAATTTACGAAAGCCGTTAGCGTTTATAAAGGTAAAGGTAATGTTACAGTGTTTAATTGATCACAACTTAATAAAGAATTATAAAGTGGTAACACTTGTCCCCTCTTTCTTGAGCTCTCCACTAGATGTAGGTGAGGGGTCAGTTCCAGTTCCCCGCCGCCTTAGCCCCAGGGGAAATATTTCCCCTAACCCACTGAACACGAGACTCTGTATGACCCAGAGGCACCCTGGACGGTGTGAGGAGTCCCGGGAATCGAAACCAAATCCTATGTCGTTCAGCTCGTAGCTTAGTCACCGGCCCTGGCGTCCAGACACAAAACTGTTGTTGCAAAGCTAACATTATTACAAATCCAACACTACAGGAATAGAAATATTTTGTGCTTTATTAAATATTTACAATATCGGTAAATAATTCAAATAAAATTTTGATATCTTAATGTGCTTCGTATTTCGTGACACATGTTAATTTTTACCACGAACTATTTTTGAGGTACCTGATAAATTCTGATTTGTGCTTCACGTAAAGCAGGACGTAAAACAGTGAAAAATAGCATTACCACCGTTACCGTGAAGAAAGCAGCAGGTTACTCTGAACTCTTGACACCTCTGTATCAGATTGCATGGCACCACATGGCAGGGGGTGGGGGCAGGATAGCTCAGTCGGTATAGCGACTCGCTACGGGCTGGAAGGTCCGGGGATCAAATCCCGGTTGGGGCGACATATTCCGCACCCGTCCAGACCGGCCCTGAGGCCCACCCAGCTTCGTGCACAATGTGCACCGGGTCTTTCTCTGGGGTAAAGCGGTTGGGCGTGGAGCTAGCCACCCCACCCCCTTCTATACCTCTACTCCCCCGTCGGCCTAATGGCCTGTATAGGGTTCCCTTTACATGTCAGATGACCATAATCTTAATGCTAAAAACAGCGACGGCCTGCAATCTCGTTCCACGTACTTGCCAGTGTAAATTTCAGTAGGTAGAACCTCCCTTAATATCATATGTCACTGCAACGAAACTCCGATATTTTCCGCCTTCCCATTCCTATGTTATTCCCCCACACCTACATAATCACACAGCACAGCCGCTATGAATCGACCTCCCAGCTAAGCATCTAATTAATTTATTTTTTATTTACTTACTTACTAACTAACTAACCAAGTAATCAACCACCCGACAAAAACCAGCTTAGCTAAATAGCTGACTAGAATTTAAACAACTCATTGCTGCAAGCACCCGCACACACACTGTGCAATAAGACTCTATTGCACACACTTCTTGAACAGCTGACAGTTATGCAGCTGGTTATAGGCTACAGCTTTTGCTTTTATGCAACCAAACAGTTCGTCACACTAATTACAAAAGCCCTAAAAGCCTAAGAAAAACTTTATTTTTTTAACATGACAGTCATCTGCTCGCCAGTACCAACACACAGAGGTGCAGGGCCGTTTCCTGCTGCTCCACGACACCGAACAATTAAGAAACTAAGACGTTACTTGCACGTGTCGCAATTTGGAGCTCCTAAAGAAACTGTCTTGGCATGTTTAAATTATGAGAGTCGTCAGGTTCCCTCAACACGTCACACAGACGCGAAGGAACCTTGCAGCACAGTCCCTGGTGACAAATTTAGACAAAGCGAAGGGCCGTGTTTTAAGTGGAGGGGTCGCCCTCTCCTGGCTCGCATCGAAACATTTACCACTACCCAAACTTTTCAGAGTCACACGTGAAGTGAAGTGAAGTGAAGTGTTGAAGGAACGAGGTCTTGAGGCAACAACGTTAGTTTAGCATGTTTTATTATGTTCTCGCCACATACGGATTACGCTAATGCTGTTTCAACTGCATAGCCATCTTTCCCATGGCCGTGGCGCTGTGGGCTATACTCGTATACACTGCTGGAATTACATTACCGGCATTAGACTGACGACGTGGTAACGACACGACTATTTCTCACACACTCCTCTATCAATGTTACTAGTCTATTCCACCTTCCTACTCGTACTCAAATTTTCGTCTTCCCCTTCCTCTCCCGTTCTTGTTTTATCCTCCTTCTCATTATATTATGATCATTATTGTATTTTCCTTCATATCATTCTCCATCTGCTTCACCTTCCTCATCGCCCTGAAACACCTTTTCTTCTGCTGCCCTCCATAAAAATAACCTCCTCCTCCTACTACTTCTTCTTCTTCTTCTTCTTCTTCTTCGTCTTCTTCTTCTTCTTCTTCTTCGTCTTCGTCTTCTTCGTCTTCGTCTTCGTCTTCTTCTTCTTCTTCGTCTTCGTCTTCTTCTTCTTCTTCTTCGTCTTCTCCGTCTTCGTCTTCTTCTTCTTCTTCTTCGTCTTCTTCTTCTTCTTCTTCTTCTTCGTCTTCTTCTTCTTCTTCTTCTTCTTCTTCTTCTTCAAGGCCTGTCAGTTAATGCCCCGGATGCACCGCAGCCTTAGGCTTATTGTGCAACCCTAGTTACTCCATTCAGCGCAGGTTCAGTAACACTGTGTCTCTTACAAAGAGGCAAAGGTCCCTTTCTGAAGCTGTGCTTATATCTTTTCGTTCAGCAGACAGCTTCCCAAAGGAATTGTAGCGCTGATGAGCCAACACCTCGCAGCAGCAAATAATATGTTGCACTGTTTCAGTCTCCATCCTGCAGAATCTGCAGGTTGGATTCCCATCAAAGAGGCCCATAATATGCAGGTGTCTCCTCACAGCAGCGTGTCCTGTGAGGATGGCACCTACCATTTTTAGTTGATGCCTACTTAATTTAACCTTCCGTCTGTTTCCACTCACAGCCATCCTCCGAACAATTTGTTCTGTCTTTAAGCATTTTTCTTTTCGGTTTGTACTGAACAGCAAGTTTTCGAGGCTGAGATATAATTATATTAACACAAGGACAAGAATATTTACAATTTCCTTTCTTCACCTAATACTTCTGTAATCATCGAGACGAGATTGGCGCGACATATAGCATACATTTATAAAACACGAAATACATACATAAGAGAGGTCCTAATTTGAGGAAATGTCAATTTCGGAAGGCAATTATTGTATGCAACTGGAGACAAAGATATAATAGTTTGGGTAAATAAGCTACACTATGACGGAGCGGTGTGGAATAAAACTAAGACGAACAGTTCCATTGGTGACCGACGGTTTGGTTACGAAAAGCAAAAATGTTTGCGACAAGATAGATAATTAAGTGTTCAAGGATGTTGGGCAAAATGGACACATCATCTGTTCTGCCATATACACTGTACTCATGTTACAATTCGCCAAGTATGTAACGTAGGACTGTCCCATGTCTAACACCGCTTGGGCGCTCCCGCTGCCGCCTCTACCCACAGGTTCCGCTGTTAATGATTAGTTACCCTACCAATCAGTTAGTTCTATAGAAATTCCGTCAATTAGCCAGTACTGCAGCTGGTCAGTTTGCAAGTTAATCAGGCTATAACATAGTAAATTTGCAGTACAGCTTTTCACTAATTTCTTGCACAGTCTCATAGCTAGACAGCAGGTCAGTAATTTATGTAAGTGATTATTTACTTCGTTTTGTAATTCAGTTCTTTACTTAAGTATTTGTTTGCTTTGTTAGTCAGTCAGGCAAAGATTAACTTAATCGCAAATAACTGATCAGGTACGTAAACAGTCAATTAGTTAAACAGACATTTTTCAAGTTACTGTCTAAAATTTTCCAACAATATGCACGACACATTTATTTATTTTAAAAAGTTACTACAAAATCAGTCTGTATCTCGACATGTTTCGGCGGCAGCCACCACCATCATCAGGGAAATTTTGCCTTGTAAGCTGGAACACCGCCGTTACAAAACAATGCCTGCCTTCATTACCACTCGCAGTAAAATCCACTTTTTTCAACCTGGTACACAAGTTGCTGCATAATTAATTAATTAATTAATTAATTAGTCAGTTAGTTAGTTAATCAAAGAGTGAGTTACTCGACTTATTAGCCAGTTATCAGCAGTCACTCAGTCAGTTTCTTGAAGCACAACTTCGAAGTTAACTGCTTGCCAGCAGACCGATCGCGCCACTCTCTCCCACGTAACGCTGTGTTTGTCCAGCTGTCGAGGGCGAACAGCCAGCAGAACAGCTTATCATCACACAAGGCATGGCTAAATGGAAAAGTCGGTGTCCTAAACAGGATAGTTGCGGAGTGTGTGTGTATGTGTGTGTGTGGGGGGGGGGGGAGGGGGGAGACAAGATTACAACGAAGACGGGAATGTAAGAAAATTTTCAACCAAGTGGCAAGGTAGCGTGTAGGCACATGTTTTCATAATATCTCCTCGATCTTTACGTACGTATAAAGAACATCTGTCAGACATTTCTCCATACAGTTGAAAGAGACCCCTTAAATATGTTAAGAATGAATCAAAGAACGCACTTTCACAGTTTGGAAAATTACCTTTCAGCCAACTCCTTTCCACACCTTGAAACAGACAAGTCACTTGCAAACACTCATTTCCTCTAATACCAATTTTTTTAATCTAAACGTGTTAGAAAACTTACCATTTGACAAATTTAAAATTGTAAAACTGTAAATTTAAAACTGCCCATTCCGTGCACATATTATTACATTTGATATTGAAGCCTGAAGGTCTCTGTAAATATTCGAGTATACTGTGCCTAATTCGTACGTAATTAAGTCACCGGGCCAGGAAGGTCGTATAGAGAGAGGAGTGTACATCCATCCCTTCACAACTTTAGGCACTGTGTAGCCTTCGGTAGTCAGTTGCAAGTAGCGACAGCTTTACCCCCGATCAGAAGCCCACTCACCCTTTGAAGGGAAGAGCGTGGGCCCACAGCCAACCTGGACACAGAGACATGCACGTGAAGAGCGTGGGCCCACAGCCGACCTGGACACAGAGACATGCCCGTGTAGTGTATCTCCGCTGCGTCGGGAATCCGACTCTATAGTTTATAGTCTATAGTCTACAGTCTAGACTATTGCAGTCCCTAGCCTAGTCAGTAACAGCCTGAGTTCCAAGTCTTCCAAACGTCTCACTGCATTTCGTTCTATTTGTTTTATCTTGAAATACTTGTAAGAACTGGGTTTGTAGCGTACAAGAATAGGAAACTCAGAGAATAGGTCTAATGGATTGGAAAGCTGAGGAAAGGACACGTCATAGTCTAATCTCAAGTGCTTTTCCTGGCATTTGTCTGGATGGAGTGAAAGAAGCCGCACATGACACCAGTCAGTGTAGCCACCTCCGAACAGAGGTTTGAACTTGCAACCACACGACTAAGAAGCAGGGATTTTAAACACCTGACCGCAAAGTGAAATCTGTCATTGTGACGTTTTGAACATGGAGAAGTATATGACAAGTACATTCTTCATTTGGGATTATTACAACGTACGAATCTCGACTCCGAAAAGAAGACTTTTTGAAATAAATTGCATGAAAGAAACTTCTAAAAACGTTTTAACACTGACTGTGAAAATTCAGCGCCAAAGAGATGACGTACGAGGAAGTGAGGTGTTGTAACTTTGAGGTTCACGCTAATAAGTGTGACGGATACTTGCACTGCGAGTGTAATGTACGAGAATCAACACCTTGCCACTTAGGCCTACACAATACTCGTTTAATGACTTCGTGGCTGCTGTGCTTCATTTGATTTCTTCCTGGAATCGATTCATTGCTGTTCCCTTCACCGGGATGTTACGTCACCTGAAACAGAATAACGAGCCCCTGACGAGTCGGATATCTGCATCCCATTGTTAGCCAACTTGATGGTGCGTCGTGTGTGAGGTGGCAGCATGGCATGCAATGCAACCCGCCAGGCACTGCTCATGCAGTCGGCCCTCTCATTAGCACACTCCGCCATTCAAGCGGTCAAAACTTCCACTTTACGTATTAACATAGGCACGTGCACGTACAGACAGCCGGGGTAGCTAGGTGGTATCGAGATTATTCTACGGACTGGAAGCCTAAGAAAATGTTTGGTTTCCTGCAGGTGCAACAGACTGTTTTCCGAAACGTCCAGACTGACACTGAGTTCCACGTAGCTCCCTATTAAATGGATGCTGGGGGCCCTCTCCGGTGCGCAAAGCGGTGGGAGAGTGAATTTGACCTCTAACCCACACCTATGGCCGAGGTTAAGAATGTGTGGAACCACAATTCCGCCAGTCGATATACCTTAGTGACATGGTACTTAATTAACCCTTTAAAGACGAAACGTAATCTGCTTTATATAAAGACTCTGTGCGTACCGCGCAGTAAACGCTTTCAACCTCGGTTATAAAAAACGAATGAATTGCTGATGTTTACGGCAAAAGTTGCTGTTTGTTCCGAGATATGTACAAAACACATAAACGCGATTTGAGCACTGTGGAGAATTATTGGATGTTGAACCTGGTGGTACGTAAAGTTACCGCTAGGCTTTAAAAGGTCAAGCACAGGTATGATATGACATTTACATATCAGTAACTTTAAAGCAAGCACTTAATTAACGAACAGACTAACTGTACAATTTTCGTTTCGTAGTCCTTACCTCTTCTGCCTACCTGTTCACAGCAGGTGTCGAGGTTTTTTGTTTTGCACTTGATCGCACTCAGACACACACCCCACAGTCGGTAGGACTCCTCTGGACGAGGGATCGGCCCGTCGCAGAGACCTCTACCTGACAACACAAACGCTCACAAGAGACAAACATCCATGCCCCCGGTGGGATTCGAACCCATGATCCCGGCAAGCGTTCGGCCGCAGACCTACGCCTTTGACCGCGCGGCCTCTGGGATCGGCACTAACTATACAATGCAAGGCATAAAGTGAAGGGTTTACGTTGGTCAAACAGTCAAGAAACTTCCTCTCAACATGGTGACTTTGAAGATTAGGCTACATATCGTCTTCTGGTATGTGACGCCGTGTAGAATAACAGATACACAACGACGTTTCTGTAGAACCCGGTGCTTTCATCTACAGAAGCATGGTTTGACCCTGGACATGCAAGCTGCGGATACTCCATATAGGCTGTTAACTCCACCGACCAATCTACTTACACGGCCTCACATACCAGAATACCGCGATCTTAACACTCGCAGTTTCGACGCTGTACAGTTCGAGTTGCGTTGAACGTCACTAAACAAACCGCCTACAAACCACTGTGAGAACTTCAAATTTCATACGCAGGTTCCTGTTACATAGATTTTATAACTTCCTGTTACTTGCTTCTTTGTCTTTCTCTGGTCAAAATAGTCTCAAACACATTCCCTTAGACCAGAGTTCCCCATATTTTCTGCCATGGAAGAACCCTTAAAATTGTCTTTCACATCCCGAGGAACCTCTATATATGTAAAGGTATACAGGCCTGTAAAACTTGACAGCAGGAAATGCAATTCAACTGTTGCTAAATTATTGTCAAAATATTATTTGCATAGAGCAGCTGTATACATGTATAAGCAAGCCTACATTGTAAAAAAAAATCGGAGAATGTTTCCTAACTTTCGAGGAATACGTGGAATCTTTCACGGTATTTCCAAATTTCAGAATTCCCATATCTTTAGTCCACAAATTCCCGCAGAAACCTCTTTGGAAAACACTGCCTTAGACACTTCGAACTAGCAGCAAAAATGTTCACAAATCGATTGCTGTAAAGTCTAGTACGTGGGTGTCCAACCTTTTTTGGCAAAGGGCCACAACCGTTACAGTGGGTTGATTCGAGTTTCGCATGTGCAAATATCACAATTAATTTGTACACATAACAGGCTAAATTACTGTGTAATTTCCCCGTATATACATAAATTATAAATGTGGCCGCGGGCCGCATAATATAAGCTGGAGGTCCGCATAGCCATGCACTAGAAGATTCGTATTAGCCATGGGAGACGCATGAGAAATACGCGATGTGGGTCGACAAACAGACAGACATACATACAGACAGACAGACAAAGACCCAAAACTCGGCCGTCACAGGGCGTAATAAGTACGGGTATAAACTGCTTAAACCCCGAATGCTCGAATTCAATAGACTAAGGAACTAAAACCGACAACATCAACACTGGCATGAGAAGCAGGTCTCTAAAGTAATGAATCACTTTGAGCGCCATTCTTTCCTTATGCTGCTGAGTAGCAATAGCAGGACAGTCCTAAAATCTAACGAGATGGTTACCATGACAACGGGACGAAAGCTCACTGGTTCAGCAAAAAGCAAAGCAACAAGATGAGTTCGTGCTCAGGTGACTCTTATTTGCTAGTTCCAACCAGAGTCGTTATGGTAAAAGCGGAAGGAGTGGGGACTGGGGGGGGGACTGCTTCTGCGTTACGATGTATATAGTCAGACGACGGGGAGTGGGGAGCTCGGAAAACCAACCGACCGACAGGGAATCGCTCTAAATTGGCCACCGGCAAGGTTCTATACGTATTTCTGAACGCATAAGTGACTTAACAGCATTAGTAAAGTGTTTAAACATCCCACGAAAGGGACTGACTGTGCGAGACTTGAGGTTCTCATACAGGTGACAATAAATACTGTTGTCTTCTGGCATGTGACGCCGTGTAGCCTGTTACAAACTTGGTACTTTTTGGAGTAGCCAACTACGTCCATCAGGGCATAAGTCCACTCCCTTAAAATAGAGGAGCTAAGTGCCTCTGAAACGTCGGTATATTTCTACCAGAATACATCGCGTCACAACAGTCGAGACGGTAGTAACGCTGGTCCCTACCTGAGAGGTCCCGGATTGAAAACCGGAGACAGGATATCCTTGGGCAAACCTTTCCTTTGTATTCCTCAGACCATGCTGTCGAAGGCCAGGACAGTACCTTAAATTAGACCAAGACTTCTTCCTTTCATATCCTTTCCAAACAATTATTCATTTAACATTCGGCACTCTCAGCTGCTGAGTGCATGATAAAACAGGCCTGAAATAAAGGAAAGTACACGGCGTTTTATAAACCTTTAAGAGCAGTCTTCATCCTCACAGCCGTGGTAACCTCAGACCTTACTCAGCAGGTAACGAGTTTCAGAGCGTCACCTATCCAGCATTATCCTACGGTATGGATCCCATATCAGTACAAATTCTGACAGCATAATCAGTAGGACACTAGCGTGACACAGACCCTTTGGGCCTCTAACTTGCCTTTCAACCAGAACGAATCCCCTCCATCTTTCGGCAACTTCTCTGTCAGGTTTGTGTTGCGGGTTTGTGGCACAACGGAGCGCAGTGATCTCGCTACGTATACCATAAAGCGCCTGGCGTGACTGTGCCACATCCTTTATCGATTTGTTACGATTACTATCGACAGTAATGGACTAGTATTACTTACTGTCGATTATAATAGTTCAACATCGATTACTATCGATGGTTAAAGCGTTGTGGTGGAGTACAGCATAAATACTATGGCAGCCCGTTCTCTGACGGACACGTGGCTGCTTTAAAATAATAGACCACTTACGTCTTCAGTCCAGCCCTAAAGTTTAAAGTGCGTGCGGGTGTACTTGCACCGCTTTACACGCCTTCATGGCGTGGTGCTTATGAACACTTTCACATGTTTTACAGCAACCCTACAGAAAACCCTCTGTCTAGGAGACTCTCATAGGACCTTACATATTCCCGATCGAAATATGTCCCTATTTAAATGTATCAAAAACAAGTTGTGGAAAAAATTAAACACACAACTACAATACAACTTTTGGTAAATCTTAACGTTTTCAGAAAAAAATTAAAGAGAAATAAACAACAGAACTTGATATTGCCTAATTTGTTTGCTTCTCCCAGTAAGCCAATCAAGTCCTCAGCAAACGCTCTGTGGATGATGATGATGATGATGATGATGATGATGATGATGATGATGATGATGATGATGATGATGATGATGATGATGATGATGATGATGATGATGATGATGATGATGATGATGTCTACAATTCTGTTCCACTTGTCGTCGGCATGATATTTCTCCGATCCACAAGTTTCAAGAAGCACAGCACTGATCAAACTGTATCACAGCAAGACAATAAATAATGCAAGCAGGATATTTTCAGTTAAATTCTCCCTCCATCTCTCGATTCTCAAGTTAATGTCCGCTTACTGGATTTAATTTTACATCAGTTTCATCTCTGCATACTTGGACCTGGATACATTGCCAGAAAATGAAGTCTTTCACTTAATTTGTCTTCTGTTATACGCATGACTGTCCATACATCATTTAGATGCGTCAGTAGACTTGTCATTCCTTGCTTCTGCACACAAAATGTCTATCTTAGACAGATAATGAGCACTATACACGCTGAGTTCCCGCACCTACTCCACTGATGACAAAGCTAGAGAACTCACACATATGAAACCACAGACACACGACTGTAATAGTTGCGTAGCTCAGTCAGCGGGCCCATAGTGATTGGGCTTATTTTATGCACTTTGTTAAAGACCTATAAAAGGACTTACGACATTCTTGCCCTTCAGGGTCCATGCCGGGATTTAGTTTGTGAGTCTTTATTGATATAATAGCTTGACCGAAGTGCCCCGTGTTCGCTACGTGCCTCACAGAACAGGGTTCATACTAACACACTTGTAACTGGAATAAGCGTGCGTCAATATGCAGACGACAGGTATACGTCTGCGTGGGGAGCGTGACTCTACCTGGATGCATAAAAAGGGAAAAAACGAAGATAAATGCAAGGGAGGAACAAATAAAGAGATAACAAGTAAGAAAGAAATAGAAGAACACAAAATAAGAACAGAAGGAATAAAGAAAGAACGAAAGGAATAAACAAAGGAACAAAGATAAAGGCACAAAGCAGTGAAGAAAGAATCCTTGGGGTGGAAAGGAACGATAAAGGGGTCCAAGGAAAATTAGAGGAAAGGAATCAAGCCAAAAGTGTACAGAAGTTCTCTTGGTGTTAAGAATTAAGATTACTATCTTCTCAATGTGACATCGTATAGTTTGGTAGGTATTACCAGCATCTCTGATATGCTGGCGGTGGAAGCATCAGGTTACTCTAAAATGAATGAATGAATGAATGAATGAATGAATGAATGAATGAATGAATGAATGATTGAATGAATGAATGTGTGTGTGTGTGTATGTATGTATGTATGTATGTATGTATGTATGTATGTGTGTATGTGTATGTGTGTGTGTGTGTGTATGTATGTATGTATGTATGTATGTATTATGTACGTACGTATGTATGTATGTATGTATGTATGTATGTATGTATGTATGTATGTATGGCAATACAGAACGCCATACCTCAGGAGACATAAGTCTCGCAAAAGTAGCAAAATATTCAGCACAATGTACCGTCCCAGATTTCACTACAATAACACTACATCTAAGAGCTGAACGGATTGCTTCATGCTTTTGTTTTCTTGCATCTCCCACCTACTGCATCCTCATTAACTTCAAACATTTTCATGACCAGAGTCCAAAAATTGGCAATGAAAAATCTCTTACTAAAGTGACAAACAGCGTTTTATACTCATGAAATAAATTTACAAATTATCGTTTTGTATGTACGTATTTTCAAGTTAACATTCTAGCAAATAAACGGAATGATATCAGTTTTGTGCAACACAAGAAACAAACATCTGTCGAATTAATTCTTCATCTACTCGTAATTACACGTAGGCTACACAATGACAAAAAACCCAAGCTACGATTGCAGAGCACGTGTGTTCTTCTTCTACCACACAAAATTTGACGGTTCCACGGCAGTCAGTGCCCATTTAGGATCTTCTGCGTTGTGTTGCCGTGTTGTCTTACCCAAAAATACAAGTATTTCCATGGATAAAGTGGCACTGGAACAGGTTATTCTATTAACACTTCGGTCTTCCTCTGTCCGCTTCATTCCACCAGCGGTGCGTACTCATTCATTCAGCTAATACCAGCTAATACCAAAACTGTCTTAGCAACTGACGGCTTGTTTAAATAACTCCTTATCTCCCATTATACAAAACACTATTTGTATGTCAACAATTACAAAGATGACGACGCAGCGAAGCTTTGAAATTATTTCCAACAAATTTAATATATACGGTAACTGCAATTAAGTAAGGAATACCTCGCAAAATAAAGTAAGGCAATACAGTAACTCTATAAATCTGAAAGACTAAGAAACTATGAAATAAAAAACCAGGCTTTTTGCATTTTCCGCGGACCTTCTTGCTAAATTTTATACTTCATCGCAAACTGTGGATCGGTTTTCTTTGTATGCGTCACCTAATGTCGTCACGACTTGCAAAGCATTACACGTTGCTGTATTATGATAATAATGAGAATAATAATCATCTCCAATTAAGCTACCTACAGCTGTTTTATCTGCATTGTTTAGAGGGCCATAAAAGTTATCAGTTAATTAATACGACACAGAAGCCACCCATTAGCTAGTTGCTCCACCCTGTTCATTTCCTTGGCCACATTTATAAACTCTTGTTGTGATAATGGCCATAACAATATCACCATCATATTTTGAACACGTTTTCATAAGTCGGAAGGATATATTGGCTGATATGGCGACTGGTACCATTATACGTAACTATTGTTCACGCTATCTCGCAGTTTTGGAGGAAGGGGAAGTACAGAACGGTATGTAATATTTTATCACTCTATAGCCGGCATCATCATCATTTCCGTGGTGTTATTTTGTCGCTCTATCTAACAATAGCTGCAAATGTTTTTGTGGTCGGTTGCCATAGCAACTGCTCGCCGGGATATTTGTCCCAGGAGGCAGTTGAAGCGAGATACACATCTTTATTTAATGCCATTTTTTGGTGCCTGGTTTAGAGCCTCTACTGTTTCGCTGTTGTCACTCCTAACAGCATATAGTCTATATATATATATATAGCACTGTTGTAACCTCCTAGCCTATCACTTCTAGGTTCCCTAGACAGTCGTCAGTATAAATGACGTGCTGATTGCTACACATCTGGGATAAATAAAATGCAAGCCAGTTCCAAAGAAAACAGAAGCATAGTCGTCTAACGTGTCTTCATGAACTTCTGACACGTTCTGCTTGTATCACCTAACTTTCTTCCTTAGTCTTGACCTCTGTCTACCTACTCATTGTAGGTGTAAAGGGTTATTGGTACCCTTAATCACACTCAATGATACACACACTCAGTAGGACTCCTCTGGACGAGGGATCGGCCCTTCGCAGAGACCTCTATCTAAAAACACACAACACCCACAAGAGACAGACAGACAGACAGACAAACATCCAGATCCCTGGCAGGATTAGAACTTACAACCCCAGCAAGCCAGTGGCTGCAGTCCCACTCCTTGGACTATCATCTAACTGCGTAACTACGTAAAATTGTTAACCAGTTATCACACAGCTAAACACCAAGCTGATAAAATAACGACCAAATATCTAAGTACATAACCAGCTGATAAAGTAGGCCGTCAAATAACTAAGAAAACTTTTTTATTTCGAGTTAATTACGCACACGTCCAGAGTGCAATAGGTAACCCTGCCGAGAGCCTCGCATGTAACTGGTTTGATATTCTGGTTTGTGAGACTCATTACACGGGGGGTCGGTCCGTCGCTATGCCTCTATCCACACAGGAAAACATAAGCATGGGAAACACGCAGACATACACCTACTTCAGTGCCGCCAGTAGCAGTGAAGCACACGATTCCAGAGTCTGATCGGTATAAGACAGTACAAGGCACAGCGATCCTGTGATCAACAATCAAATTCGTGTATATAGGCCTACCCAGCTAAATAGGCAAGTACTTAATCACATGATTTCCTAACTACAGAACAAGCAGACTAGCAAACTAAACATCTGACTGTTCATACGAACCACTAAAGATGCAGATCATTACCTGGATAGTTAATCAAATATTTAACTTCACATAAAAACACGTGTAAACAAATAGGCCTGTCTCCTAAGCTGATTGAGTTGCTACCCAACTAATTCCTATGCCGCTAACTTAACTTGCCGATCCCAGTGGCCGTGCTAAGGCGAAGGTCTGCGGCCGTTCGCTTGCTGGGATTGTTGTTTCGAATCCCGCCCGGGATGTCTGTCTCTTGTGAGTGTTGTGTGTTGTATAGTTATCGGCCTCTACGAGGGGCTGATCACTCGTCCAGAGGAGTCCTACTGAGTGGTGTGTGTGTGTGTGTGTGTGTGTGATCTAGAAAAGTCTACAATGAGGCGGCCTAGGCCCGGGTTGGGCTGTTGCGCCACAGAAAAAAAAGTTGCTAACAAACAAATTAACTAAACAACTAACCAGTTAACCAACAAACTAGGTGACGAAAGTAACCGAATATTCACATTGTTAACATTAGAGGACACTGCTCATCTGATTGTGTGCTAGATAATGCAATGCGAGGTTAGCAGTTCTCCCAGCGACACTGATGAAGGTGCAAGTCGTCTGGGAAGTTAGCCTGCCGCCTTTTAAAACAGTCACCAACATTAAGGACAAGCGTGCTGCCTTCATAAAGACTGATGGACCCTGAAGATGGAGGCAGAACACTCCTCCGAAATATCGGTAAATACCATGTGATATGGCGTAAAGCCCAGATCGCCTAGCCCTCGATCTTTCAGACCAAACATTCAACGGAATGTGTTCGTCTAGCAGCAAGCACTACCATTATACTACGGAGACGCCTGTTCCGAATATTGGACGGGATACTGGTTTCCTGTTTTTGTCACTTCATCCAGACAAATGTTAGGGTAGAACCTCGTATAGGCCACAGCTACTTACTTCCAAATCACATCCAAACATTCGATGTTGTTGCTTTGGAGTTACTGACATCATCACAAAATAAACCACAAAGTTCATATAGTCACATGTTATAAGATCCGGTTCTTAACAATGAAAGGACAAAAAGTAAAGAACACAAACAAAACATGAAAAAGAGGAAGAAGAAGAATAAGATGACAGGAAGAAATGCCAAGGATGTAGAAAAGGATAGGGCAGAAGGAAATACGAGTAAAAAAGGTTTTCTCATACGCGCCATGAAGCGCAAGGGGGAACTACAGCTATAGCTCGAGTCAGTCTCAACCTTGGTGTTAGGTGCAGGTGAGTGGTCAACGTCACGTTGCGGCCGCCTTACCCACGGGAAAAAACCTGTACCCACTGAAGTGGAGGCGGGCGTGCCCCAGATGCGGAATGGACGTGTCTGGAGATGAAAAAATTTTCTCCAACCGGAATTCGAATTCCAGTGCGTTTAGCCCGGGGTTCGAATCCTTTGTCGGAGGAAATTTTCTCAAAATTAAAAAATACAATTTGAAGAGGAGATATGATGTTCTCGCGGCGGTGATTATGAAAATTACCGTCTTGATGGACGTGACACTGTGTAGTCCGTAGAAACGTATCGACGTTTCGAATAAACTTGCCGCCTTCACTTCCAGGATAAAAGATGAAGGCAGCACGTCCCTCCGAAATGTGAGTAGATTTCTACTAGACTATACGGCGTCACATTCCAGAAGGTAAACATCTTCGAAAATAAGCTACGTATAAATGAAACTGTTGGAATGACACTAGGTTAAGAAAATGCTGAACAAAGCTAAGTTGAGAGGCAGCGTTGTGCAGCCGACATCAACTTCTCCTGCACATTTTTCGAATGGACGTCTCATGTAATGGCCCTAGGGTGAGGCAACAAGGGAAAAAGACGTAACAATTAAATTCAATTCCTGAACGAGGGAACCGGCTGGACGTTTGAGAGTAGGGATGAGGACTTTACACTTCTTTTCCCTTCCCCTCCCACTCCCCTCCGAAGAAGACCAAGGGTTAGACACAGAATGCAATTTGGGAAAGTCTAACAACCCCTCACTTACTCACACCCTCTCCTGCTTTCTTCTCATGTTGCCTCAGTTTCATGCCTCTTGGGGATTCCCCGTGTGGACCAAACTGAGAGACAGGCTACGTGGGTGGGCGAGCAAACACATGGTACCAGGAAATTGAATGGTCCGAGCGATTTGTCAAGTCCTGTTTGAATTTACGCTGCTTTGTAGCTATAATAATTTAACGGTCTCCTTACACGAACTGCATAATCCGAACGCATAATGGTAAGGTTATATGTATTTTTTCCCCCCAGAATCTCCCTTCTAAAACTGCTCAATGATAAAAGGTAACATATTTCCTATACTTAATTAAACGCCACATCAGACTCCATGTATTCTTAAACTAGGCACAAAATTGAGGCGAATGCTCAGCTTCACGTCCCAGCTGCTTTACCCCCGAGGTACCAGTTCCCGGTACACTTTGGATAGGAGGCTGGGTGGGCCCCAACACTAGTCTGGACATTATGGAAGCAAATAAAACCATCTTGGCTGACATAAACCTCAAGCCGAATCGCTGGTAGTCCATACTCTAGGGTAGTCACTACACCGCCTGAGCTATACCGACTCAACTACTGAACAGATTGCAATCAAATTTCTTACCGGGAGTACGTACTCAATCTGGCGAATGAGTTACGTTTTGTTTCATCATCGATCCGAAGTAATCCGTGGTTTATAGGCGTAGTGAGGCCAGGCTGGAAGCGGGGTAGCTCAGTCAGAAAATGTAAAGGGCAACAGACGAAAAATCGAGCTCCGATCTATGGGCAGGGGTATAAAATATTTCACCACCCCGTCTATTTCTGCTTTTCTCTGTGTCTGTCTCGCCTCTCTCTCGCCCTCTCTCTCTCTCTCTCTCTCTCTCTCTCTCTCTGTGGTCTGGCCACACACAGGGCGAGAATAGTGAAAGAATTTTCATTGTATTTGATATTCGAGTGTTTCACAAAGATTTGCCATCATATGCAAAATTTTGGTTGAAGTCGAAAACAAACAGCTGAAATTTTACATGGAGACCACGGACATAACTGGCTAGATATTGACCACAGCAACAAAATAGTTGAAACGAAGGCTGCAGAGAACAACAGAACGCACTATTTACCTCCAGAACATTCCCCCCCAATCTGGCGAATGAGTTACGTTTTGTTTCATCATCGATCCGAAGTAATCCGTGGTTTATAGGCGTAGTGAGGCCAGGCTGGAAGCGGNCGGTTACTCTCACAAGTTTCTATTTAATTACACAAGAGAAAGTCAATGTGCCAGAACTGTTAGGCTATGCTTACATTTCCTCACATCTCTAGACTTGAACATGAGGACAATACGTTGCCCCGAAACGTCTGGATCTGATCAGCAAGTGACGCAACGTCATATCCCAGAAGAACGGAACCTTCAGCCACACCGCTGTAAAAACCCCAAAACCCACATATTGCATTCGTACCTCCTATGGTGAGGCGACTCTACGTTGGGTTCAGACAATCTAAAATCTTCGAAACAAGAAAGCCAGACTCCTTGGTTCACTGTCCCTTCCGCCCAGATGCAGGAACACAAGCCCCATCCCTCGAATTTTACAACTCCGCCACCATTCCTGTGGATATTCAAGCACTGAAGTTTAGAACACTATGCTGCCTCGAAATATCGGGTACCGATGCAGCATCACATCCCTGAAGAACTGAATCCTCACTTCATGACAAGTTGAAGTGATTAATTAGCAATATCCATATTTTTTGTTGTTATTATGGCAACGATATCGGAACACGTGACTTAATATAACGACGTAAATTAACACATAGCAACACATGACCAAGACACGTGGATCACCCGGTGCTGATAGCTTCATGGTTACTGCGGTTCCTTTTTTCCGGGGCTAAAATTGATGCACGAGCTGAATTACATCTCTCGCCTAGGGATTTTCACCCCAACCCTTATATCTCACCCTATTCCTACAGGGCACGTTCAGTTCGGACACTCCTCTCGTGCTCAGATTACCTCATTATTAGATTGGTAATATTATAGCCGTCATCTATTTGCTCCCCTCCCTTCCCGCCATTCTCTGGTTTGTACCTATTTATTCTGCCCAAAAGGGAGTCTAGGGACGAGACGAAAGAAACATCTTGTAGGGCCCACTGGCTTGAATTGTGGGACTTTGTTATAACAACAGATGCCAATGAGGTTTTTGTAACGTAAAAGAGTGGCAATTCCTTAAACTGCCCGATTTTTCTGTTATTCTAAAGGATCAGACAGGCCCTGGGGATGCCGGTCTAGTATTGAATGTGCACCGCAAGAGGGGGCATGCTGTGGGGATAAGGCAGCCGCAGCGTGAAGGTGACCACTTATTTCCACCTAGCGCTGAGATTAAAAATGAGTGGAGCTATAGGCCTACCTACCTGAAGAAAACCGTAATATTACCTTCCGAAAATTTAACCCTTTTAAAACCAATAAACGTCGTCGAACACAATATACGTATGTTTGTTATACAGAACAGCTACATGTTTCGGCTTTTAATTAGGTAAGTTATCATCAGGCTGTACCAGATTTACAAGAAGGTATAATATCGTCAATATGCTGCAAGATATTATGGCACAGTTGTATATTATGCCTTTTTCTAAATCTCGTACAACCTGACGCCGACACACGTAGCTGTTGGTTCTGTATAAAAATATGTGTTGTGTTCGACGGATACTTACTGGCGTTTACACAATCAGCACAAATGTCTAGGTCACGTTAAAATAATTCCATAAAATTTAGTGTTTATCATGTATACGGAAACGGTTAAAAATATTAACTCTCTGTTTTGCCCAAAGAGTATACTTATGTGTTCGTATAATTCTTACAATAAACGTCTATTATGTCCACGATTTCTTTCTACACCAGTCATCGACTGGCCTCCCTGAAGGAGGCACGCTCCATTTACTCCCTCTGAGGCACGACCTGCGTCTTTATATTAAGTAGAATTTCAATTTAGTCTTCAAAGGTTTATATTGTGTAGGGCTCCCTCTTTGTTTGCCGGTACATTTAACCCTTTAAGACAGAATGGTTGAACCTACCACTTGTACCACCCGATTTGACATTAAAAAGTTCTGCATTTTTCACACATAATATATTCTTGTGTTCCACGTGGTTCTCACAATACACAGCGATTTCTTCCCGAAAATTAACCGGTTGAGGTTAGCAATGGAGAAGCAGTGACTGTTAACACTGGAACTGAATTTGTACACATTACTCAGATGATTTCGGGCTTTAAAGGATTAGATTTTACGCTGCCAGCAGCCTATGACAAATTTATGAACAGTCGAATGAGATGAACTGAAAAGGACGTTCAAAGAATAAGGGTGACCTCGTCAAAGAAATTTCTGCCACAGACTGAAGAAAACGGCAGAAATACACTTATGGAACCAGTTGGCTCGAACACTGACATCTGTCGAGATATATAAACTGTTCTCTCTTGACTAATCATCCGTTAGTCAAGATATTGGACCACGTGTGCCTACTGTGTGAAACACGGATTCTGTTCCCATCTGGTGCACGCCCAAGTCTCTTTAATCTCCCCCTTTCGTTACATAATTCGCATGGACTAATTCAGAACGAAGGCTAAGCCACAGTGGCGGAACCAACCCCCACCCCTCGCTCAATCCTTGCAGCCACAAGAGATGTATGACGTCACAACAAGGCCATCCCATCTCACGCACCTCGACCATTCCCCACCCCCATTCTACTTATGGCGCTAACAGCAGAACAGTGTAGATGCTTTCAGATTTGTTTTAATCAACATGTACAGGAGAAAAGTGCTCTCCTAAACCCCTCTGGCTCCTGTTTTCTGAGAGGGATGCCATGCGAAAAGGGTTCCCGAAAGTTAGAACTGCGCCCGCTTTTGATTTAATTTTGTTTGTGCACGTTGACAGGATTGCAAAAACAGATGACAATGAATGAACTGCCGTCTGATGCTTATATTTGTGGCCCCTGTCCACAGTCACATTCCTCTTCTGTCTCTGTATTTGTCACTAAAAGTCAGATTAGCAACCAAGTCCATCATCAAGCGGTATCATTTAAACATTACACTGTCAAGATCGATTACATGATAACACATACAAATAAGCACGTCGTATTTCTCACCTCATGAGACGTATTTTTTCCCCCTTGAAAAAATACCCAAAAATTGCTCTGCCTCTAACACCGGGTAATGAATTGCGATATAAGTAGGCTATCCAATCGGCAAAAAATATATATGTATATATAAGCGGGCGGTTACAGCCTTTGCGGCCGTATCCCGCATCCTAGCCTCCATCTGTTTCTATCTAGGTAGCCTTCTTCTCGTAGATTTCTTTCATTCATTGCTTGTTTTGCCATCTTCTTCCAAGTATTTCTCGGTCTTCTTCTCTTTTTCCTTTCAACTGGAGTCCACTCGTATATTTTCTTAGGCAGTCTATCTTGTTCCATGCGTTTCCTGTGGCCGCACCATTTAAGTTGTTCAGCTCCTCTAGCGTCTGTCAGCGTTACTTCTGTTACCATAATCTCCATAATTATATCATTTCTTACATGATCTTCTTGTGTCAGTCCACAGCATCTTCTCCAAATACTCATTTCTACTGCATTAATTTTTTTGGAAAGCTTTGAATCCATCAGCCATACCTCCGCACCGTATATTTTTGGCTTCTCTGCTATTGATTTGTATATCCTTTGTTTAGTGCTTTTTCGAAATTTTATCTTTCCATAAAAGTGAGTGCAGCTGTCTTATGATCTTTTTTCCTTGTACTGTTTTGTTACATATATCTTTATCATCTCTCCTATCTGATGTAAGGGTAACTCCTAAATATTTTTATTGACTCGTTTTGATGGTTCTATAACTGTTATTATATAAATATATAAAACAGCTAGCTAATTATGGGGTGCGTCTTAACACTTAGAGCGTCTTATAGGGCGGAAAATACGGCATATGAGTTACATTTTTTACGCCGTCATTCGTGCTACGTGCCACACCCATCCATACCACCTTGATTTAATTACCTTAATATGAGTAACAGCGAAGGAAGGTAATGTGATTCCCCTGCCGCAGAATACGGTTTCAAAAACTGTCCGATCATGCCATTCACATTCATGGCATATCGTCCAGCGTGTTATTTATGTGTGATGACGGGATCATTGTGTCAGATGGAGGCAGGCCATGCTGAAGCAAGCAAAATGAATTGATTCGATACGATTTAATTAACTTCTAATTCACACCCTCGCCACACACATTAATTAGCTGCCGCAGGGAGATCTGTTCCGCGGGGGATGGGGCACGAAACCTGGTGTGTTTACAGTGGAACTTCGACACATCTGCAACAGCAAGTTCGCCTAAAATACGAAAATTTTGTGCATATTTTCATAAGGAAATATTCACTAGATTAATCTGTTAAATTATGCTGTAATTCGTATAGACTGACTCTTGAATAGAATTTGAAGAATGAAAACAGAAGCTGTCAGCTTGTTTAGCCTGGTTACTTGTTTATGGTGTACTTAATGACGCATAAATACTCCATATTTTAAACACTGAAACAGAGTTACTGAATAATTGAATGAAAGGGTTGTGGATGAAAGACGCTGGGATGTAACTTGAAGCACTCTGTGGCACTTGACTGGAGAAAGTGAGGAAAATCATGAACGGTTTCAATCAAGATACATTACAATAGAGATCTGTACTTGGGGATTGATACCTAACGGTAGGTATGGTCTTCCATTTGCAGAGTTCTTTTTCTGTGGTGCAGCAGCCCAAATCGGGCCCAGACCGCCTAATTTTTGAGGTTTCTACATCACACGCAATTAAACACACATACCCCACTGGACTCCTCTGGAAGGAGCGATCAGCCCATCCCAGATGCTTCTACCTGCACAACACAAAACAAAGCCAAGAGACGAAAATCCATTCTCCCAATAGGATTCGAATCCGCGATGCCAGCAATCGAGCGGCCGCAGACCTTACGCCTTAGGCCGCACGGCCGCCGGGATCGGGTTATTTGTACAGACAGTATAGCTAATTAATGAACAATGACCAGCTTTAATGGCCGATAAATTTCCTAATTTAAATCATTCAAAAAGGATTTAAGAAAATAAATCATAAGGCCTGCTCAGTCTTGTGTGTACTCTTGTCTACATATTTCTTACTGTTGGCCTTACTTTATTCTACTTTTTAATTACCTTATTAAGCCTACGTACCGACACAGTATGTCTATGTTAAATTTGTCGTTATCGCCTCAAAGTTTCGTAAAGTCGCCAAGTTTTTTATGGTAGACTTACAAAGAGTTAATTGTGCGTAGTACGTAGGCACTTGGCTAAGCAACTAAGGCAGTGACTTATTTATTTACTATGTCTTGTTAATTTGCCCACCAAGTGACAGAATATTTCTTTCTTAACGTGATTTTTCAAAGTTTTTTTTTTTTTGTTTTTCTTTTCTTGGAATTTCTATGTTCTGCTCCTGTTTCCTTCTTTCTAAGTTGACACCAGCACAGAATTAGAACCGCTGCCTCCCAATAAACTGAAACTCCTGCTGTTTGTGATGGAGTTTCCTAAAGTAGAAGTTCAATATGAAGTTAAAAGCCGATGCCGAAATAACTTCTGGCTTCAAAATATTCTGAACAAAAAATATGTCACAGAAATTGAATACAAAGTCCGTAAACACATATCTAAGCCTACAAAGGGTAAGAATACTATAATATTAATTTGCTATAGGCGTCATTTAAAAACGTTTAGGGGCCTGAAATTTACATATTGTCCCTGTTCCTACAGATAAGTGACGTGGTGGGGCATCTACCTACCTTAGTCCATAAGAAAGAGTCATTTTTAATTACTGGACAACCCATACCGGTTGAATTCCTCTATATATCCACTCACGACCAGTTTAGTCAGCGGGAGCTAAGATGTAAAATAAGCATGAAAGTTTTGGGAATCTCATGAAGACAGGCCGTGCCTTGACTCAGGCTGTTAGGCACCAGCTTTTCACCATGAAGGGCCTGACTTCTATCCCGGACCAGCCAATGTGAGATTCGTGGTGGACAAAGTGTCTGTTGCATAGGTTTCATTCCCAGTTCCTCACTTTTCCTGTAACAGTATCATTCAACTAACACTCCATATTCATTTACCTATCATCGACGCTCCATAACCCCAGTAACTGATAGGGTAGCCAAATAACGTGCGCACAGATACTTGTTACTTTCGGATAAAGTCACTGGGTGCCTCCGCACAATTTGAAACGAAAGCAGCAATGCATCAAATTTATGGAACGGTGTTTTAATCTCCTCGCATCAGAAGATGAACAAAGAGCCCTAACCGTAACACACAGCTCTCAGAACTCTGCAGAATTGACTTAGCGCATTTTAATGAGCCTAACCATATTTCTGGGAACGTAAACATCGCAGTTTTAAATACACCGTATGCGTCTCTGAAGTCTCTTAAGTATCTGATATACTGCCCTTCAGTCTTTCAAAGGTCACGTACCAAATTACGATCTTTGGGGCAAAACTTCTGTTAAGTAACCGTCATCCATACTTAACATGTACAGGAAAAGAGGACGCATATATGCACTGTTCTGTTTTAAGACCTCCCACAAGTTTTAGGGTGATTTTTGCACGCTCACATTAGGGGATGTTTTCAAACATTCCCTTTCACACAACGTTAATCAAAATTAAAAAGCTACTTTCTCCTTTTGACAGTAGATATGCCGACATCCGCAGAGATGGGCGAGACACTTTCATATGCGTAGTAATTAGGCAACTTATTCAGCCATCCAAAATATCTCGGTGGAAAAATGGCATAAGTTACATTTTAGCACCTCTATAAGGCAAGATGGGTCCCTTAAATTTACTTTTGTATCAACGAAAACACGTAGAATCTCCATTAAAATTTTCTGCCTGTTAATGACATTTAGGAGAAATTACTAGGTTCTGACAGATAAAAAAGGACTCACAAACAAAGTGACACAATTCTGATCTACGTAAATTTAAAGCAACGGACGCACAAATGTAACTCAAAACATTAATGAAAGTGTCATGTCCAGTCACTCTCGCCGTCCTGAACACCTCCTTCTAAATCCTCGGCTACTCTTCATCCATTATCACCTTCTACAAAACCCACTATTATCCTACAGAAGCCATTTCAAAGACAGCGTCTTTAAGTAATACGTTAATCACACAAGACCCATTACAACATTATCCTTCTTTCTATGCGAACGTCTACTACTAGTGTTGGAAGCTTCTTCCAAGGGGTAAAGCGGCCTGAGCCTGAGGCTAACCACTTACCTCTACAAATTGCTAAGGTTAAGAATGTAGGGAGTTTTACTTCTATCCCCTTACGCTTCATCCTATCATACGATTTGTGCACAGCGTTCTCTCTCGAGCCGCAATAAGCATTCTGCCGAATAATTGAACGAAGCCATACATGTAACAGACGTAAATCAATAAAAGAGGCCCATGTATTAGCCTTTAACACGCAAAGGTAATATTTCTCTCAGTCTCTGTTTTCTTCCTGCTTTCTACCGCCGACCGAACAGAGACATTCGGAAGTACTGTGACATTTACTCCGTACTCTTTCAGTAGATACAGCAGCTGTGACTCTTAAGGTTCTGTGCACGTGCGACAGTACAATTTCTGTGTGCACTTCAGGTCTTCACTCCCAGTCATTTGTAAACTACATTAACTAATTTTAATGTGTTAATTTCAGCTTTGTTCTGTCCTTAAACTTTTGGGCACTGTATGTTTTTATGCCGAAATGGAAACTGTTACATGTTTAGTGAAGAATGGGTACTTACGCTTCTCATTTAATATAAGTATGATTTTAATATTTCCCCTATATTAACCTCTAGATATCCGACATGGTTTCTTCAGCTGACCTGATTAAACGTCGTTAAATGTTCCAGGACATGAGCCACTGTCGACCGCAGGATAATGTCGGGTTCCTGGGGTCGACCGTGGCTTCCACCTTGCCCCGCGACGCTCCGCTGGACTCCAAAAGGATCCGACAGCCACACGCTAATGGCCACAGACAGATCCTCCACTGTTCTATTACATTCTTCAGATGTGCTAGGCGGACCATACGTCCGTTTGAAATGCGGCAGAATTGTCAAAAGGAAACCGCATCTTTCTGTTTCAGCCAAGTTATGTTAAATATACCATGAACATGATATTTCTTTTCATGTAAGTGTGATATAAATAAATATATTTATGCTCACGTTGCCTGTAACTAAGGAAATAGGACACTGCACATGTTCCCTAAGACAGCATAAGTCTACAAATTTGTGTAAGGACCTCCAATTTGAAGTTCCATCAAATCAGTCTCAAGGTTCTCTAGTTATAGGGTGACAAAATGCAAGACTTACTTTTGCTCAGTTAGGCTTTACTTCGGGCATAAAGTTTGGAATGTATGGGCTTATTTTGGTAAATACTTACAACATAGTGTAAAAGTTCTTGAAAATCTGTTCGGCAATCTTCAAGTCGCTACAGGCAGAAAGACGGGGTACTTCGCAAATCTGTATCCTTAATAGTAAACAGGCCTAATTATTCATAGGTCAAGGAAGTCCCCCGACATTGTGATACTCAGGAGTCTCATTATTAGGTTGAAAAGTGCCTGACAACAGAACATATTCTGCGTTAGTTCCACTTGATTATTACCTTTATCTCTGCGGCTGTCCTCCTTGAAATATTCAATAAACGCACACGCTTCTTCTCCCTCTCTCATTCATATTACATTTTCGCCACTCATCTTCCTTAACTTGATGACCGTACCAGTATTTGGTAAGGCTCTTCCGTTGTGAAGCTCCTCATTATGCATTTTTCTCCATCGCACTGGTACTGCCTCTTTTTCTTACGTCCAGCTCCCCTCCACAGCACTTTGTGCACAAAACACTCCCAGCAACATCCTCCTGCAGACGCTTAGAACTAATTAGCTCTACAACACGTTCCCTTATGTATTACTGAATTCAGACTCCTTTCAAATTCTAATTGGTTCCGCAAGAAGTTCTTGTAAATGGCGAATACTCATTAACTTCTACACCTCTTTCTCACGCACAAAGGTCTCTCTTGTACCCGCATCGTCCTACAAGAGCAGCGGCTCAAATCCAGAACACACTCCCTTACTGTTCAATTTAATGCGCAACCACACTGACGCTGTAAAACCTCATTAACTGACAGCGTCGTTATATAACACACCGCACTTCACTTAGCACTGTACTTGGAGACTTCTTACTCTCTGACCACTTTTATATTCCACTTCAGTCTCTGTGGCCGATGTCAATCAAGCCACAGCGTTTGTCGCTAACAAAATTTAGATATGTGGTAATCACTTCCAGCGTTTCTGTAAACAGCATGGCTAGGCGACTAGAAGGGAATATGGGGAAGAGCAACAGCCTGAAGGAAATGGAGGGAGGTTAAACCACGGGATCCCTTTCCATGGCCTCAGTATGTAAAGCTTGCAGTAAATGGAACGTACGAATATTTATAGCTTTAAAACCCTTATTTAGTATTTAGCAATCTTCCAGAGACTATTCGCCTAGACAGGTGCGCACCCAGAATTTTTCCTTGGAAGGGGGCTGACCAGGCTCTATATAATTTATGTTTGATTTTAAAAATTATGTTATAAAAATCATGTTGTGAGTACAATATAATACTGTCTACAACTGCATTTAGATACATACGAATATGACGACGTGTTCCATGACACATTTACAGTGTTCTATTTTCTTGTATTTTTAATTTTATTAATTTATTTTTAAAAATTCTAATGTACTAGTCATCAGCCGATTTCAGCGGATGAGTTCGGCTGAAGGCAAAATCACGTAAAACTTTTGATACCATAATATCTACAAAATCTGTGTTTTTTAGTTTTCAATTTTGGGTGGTTTGGGGGGAGGCTGCAACACAGCAGCCCCCCCTTGGGTGAGCCCTTGCGCCTAGAGCAGTGGTGCACAAATTTTCAAAAAAAAAAAAAAAAGAATTATAGCAGCCATCTCAAAATTGAAGAAGCGAGACACGAAGAAAGTTGAACACGGAGGAGACACAAATATTAGGCACTACCATACAATATTTAGTCGCACGGTACTTATAAACCCCTGGCCTCGATTTCGACTATCCTAAATGAGAGTACTTGTCGTTCTCCTCAGTCTATCGAGGCAAAGCCTTCATAGCAAGGAAGCCTTATGTGCACTGAACGCCCCACATCATTTGTCGGGGACACACAAAGCAACTGACATGACAGTTCTTACAGTTTTCCAAAACGTTTCCTCTGTTAATTGTCCCGAAAACGTTCAACCGATCTCAACTCTTACATCCTTTGAACATAACAAAGGCTTGGTTCGGAACTAAAACCAGCAGGTGGAGAGAACGCATATGTGCGAACAGGAGGCCCACTGTGGCACAAGGCGTGTCTAAATTACTCTATCGTGGATTATATATATATCAACAGACAATTTCCCTTTTAAAACACGGAATTGGTTCACTGAAGCGCACATTTATTTAATGACCTCCCTCTCTTAAAATTAAACCGCTGTACCTTTAAACATGACAAAATATTTTAATTAACAGCATAAAGGTTTATTAATATGTGTGACACACGCAATCACACTGCTGTCATAGGAACGTAAAAAGTTTATATCCAAGACGTATAAAATCCAATTTAAAAGGTTCTGAGGAAGTGCAAGGGATAGAACCCGCAACATGCAGTACCATTACATAATCACATTTCATGTGAAGGAGATGCCACTACCTAATGCCAGAAATCGAGTAACTGGGGTTTAAATATGACATTTTATGTGGAGGAAATGTTACAATCTAATTCAAGAAACCTATTCGTAAATGTCACTTGTAACTGTTGTATGTACTTAGAAGGAAACTCCAGTATTGTTTTATTAGAAAGATCTCCGATAAAATTAATTTGCCTTATGCACCTTCTCTGGTGAAAGAATTCTTAGGAACTGTCGACATTTATTTTATTCAACTCCACAAGTTGCAGTCAGCTTCCGATATCAGAACTTGTCTGTACATTTAAAACTCCCTTACCCAACTTTGATAACCTCCATGGCGTCCAGACCCGATCTGGGGCCCACCCTGCCTCCTACTCAGTGGGTACAGGTAACTCATTCACTGGGAGTAAAGCTGCCGGGTCGTGAAGCTGATGACGTACCTCCACCTAGGATCGAGGTTAAAAATACCTGGAGCTATAACTTCACCCCTCCATGCGCCTTCATGGCGTGCACTAGTATAAATTTACCTTTATTTTATTGCAACATGAATTGAAATGTTTGAGCACAACACTAAAGTAAAAGCGAAAATAACTATTAGTTTGCTATTTCTGAGGTTCTCACACGGGTTCGGCCGTTACATTTCGTACACTGGTCAATATCAAAAATTTGCAATCTACGCGTACGTGGGTAACATCGCAAAGCAGGCCTGCTTGCATCTTCAGCAATTCGCTTGTCAGCACAGATTAATCTGAGTTTCATTTTGTGAAAATTAGTGATACGAAATGTTATTTTCTTTATACACAAACAGTGGCAGCAAGCAAATTCTGTACTGATATGGGGGCCCACATTATATTCAAAACATTCCATCTGTGAAGAAGTAGTTACATCAGCAGTGAAATATTCAATACACGAAGTGATAAGCGGCTTAACGAAATTAATTTGAGCAACAGTAAGAATACACACTTCCAGAGGATGGATGATAAACTGTGTTAAACCATAAGGAAGGAAGGAAGGAAGGAAGGAAGGAAGGAAGGACGGAAGGAAGGAAGGAAGGAAAGAAGGAAGGAAGGAAGGAAGGAAGAAAGAAAGAAAGAAAGAAAGAAAGAACAAGTAACGAGAAAAAAGAAATAAAAAGACAAAATAAAATACTAAAATAAATTTTTGAATAAATATTCTGGAAATGAAGTGAAAATTGAATGCAACATAAGTAACAGGCGATGGGTGTATTCTTACATAAAAGTTTTTCGAGGTTACTGTTACCGCAGGACACTCAAATATGCCGTTAAGTGTAGTGTGTAATCACCTACCGACAGTATTCAACAGGCTACTAGGTAACCCTTCGGCAGAGGTCCTCTGTACCAAACGTCATGGTTACATCACTATTACTCGGGCTTTTGACGAACGAAATTGTATTTCCTACACACCAGATGTAATGGTTATACCGCCATGACTCGGTTTCTTGAATTATGTAGTGGCATTTCCTGCACACCAGATGTAATGTTTATACCGCCATGACTCGGTTTCTTGAATTATGTAGTGGCATTTCCTGCACGCCAGATGTAATGGTTATACCGCCATGACTCGGTTTCCCGAATTAGGTAGTGGCATTTCCTGCACACCAGATATAATGGTTATACCGCCATGACTGGGTTTCTTGAATTATGTAGTGGCATTTCCTGCACACCAGATGTAATGGTTATACCGCCATGACTCGGTTTCTTGAATTAGGTAGCGGAATTTCCCCCACACCAGATGTAATGGTTACACCGCCATGACTGGGTTTCTTGAATTAGGTAGTGGCATTTCCTGCACACCAGATGTAATGGTTATACCGCCATGACTGGGTGTCTTGAATTAGGTAGTGGCATTTCCTCCACACCAGATGTAATGGTTATACCGCCATGACTGGGTTTCTTTAATTAGGTAGTGGCATTTCCTCCACACCAGATGTAATGGTTACACCGCCATGACTGGGTTTCTTGAATTAGGTAGTGGCATTTCCTGCACACCAGATGTAATGGTTACACCGCCATGACTGAGTTTCTTGAATTAGGTAGTGCCATTTCCTCCACACCAGATGTAATGGTTACACCGCCATGACTCCGTTTCTTGAATTAGGTAGTGGCATTTCCTCCACACCAGATGTAATGGTTACACCGCCATGACTCGGTTTCTTGAATGAGGCGGTGCCGTCTTCTCTACACATGACTCCGTTTCTTGAATTAGGCGGTGCCGTCTTCTCTACACATGACTCGGTTTCTTGAATTAGGCGGTGCCGTCTTCTCTACATATGACTCGGTTTCTTGAATGAGGCAGTGCCTTTTCTCTACACATGACTCGGTTTCTTGAATTAGGCAGTGCCATTTTCTCTACACATGACTCGGTTTCTTGAATTACGTAGTGCCATTTTCTCTACACATGACTCGGTTTCTTGAATTAGGAGGTGCCTTTTCTCTACACATGACTCGGTTTCTTGAATTAGGCAGTGCCATTTTCTCTACACATGACTCGGTTTCTTGAATTAGGCAGAGCCTTTTCTCTACACATGACTCCGATTCTTGAAGTAGTTAGTGCCATTTTCTCTACACATGACTCGGTTTCTTTAATTAGGCAGTGCCATTTTCTCTATACATGACTCGGATTCTTGAATTAGGCAGTGCCTTTTCTCTACACATGACTCCGTTTCTTGAATTAGGCAGTGCCTTCTCTACACATGACTCCGTTTCTTGAATTAGGCAGTGCCATTTTCTCCATACATGACTCGGTTTCTTGAATTAGGCAGTGCCATTTTCTCTACACATGACTCGGTTTCTTGAATTAGGCAGTGGCATTTCTCTACAAATGACTCCGTTTCTTGAATTAGGCAGTGCCATTTTCTCTACACATGACTCCGTTTCTTCAATGAGGCAGTGCCATTTTCTCTACACATGACTCCGTTTCTTGAACTAGGCAGTGCCATTTTCTCTACACATGACTCCGTTTCTTGAATGAGGCAGTGCCATTTTCTCTACACATGACTCGTTTTCTTGAATTAGGCAGTGCCATTTCCTCTATACAATATTAAGTACTTTCACCCTTATACCTCGGTCACAATCCCCACGTTACGAATGTTGTTGGCACTGATATAGCAAACACAAAATTTTCAAAGATCTGTCTTTAACACACCTCTTCCACGGAATAATAATACTAGTGATTTCAGTGACCACGTTTTTCTAATTGTATTGTTTGATCAACATGAGCCAGAATACGTGAAAATTTTCAACAAATTTTCTAAATATCCATCATCGTTATCATCAGAACCACGACTGCCATCACCATTATCTACACCACAGCCAGCATGCAATATAAACACCATCCTATTCTATATACGGAAAAGCATTCGTTCGTCCCGTATTCTCTATAAATACAGTAGGGGTAGTCGCTCCAAATGAACGTATAGCACCACTCGACCCCCCACCCCACCCCTTTCTCTGTGAGGCGGCCCGGCCCTAGCAATCACACTCTGTACATACGAAACCCCCAAGCAAATATTTGCACATTCTCCGACCAGGCCACAAAATTAAGTGGAATTGAAATGGACGCTAAGGCAAGCAAAACGCTGGCTGTAGAGACTAGCTGGGGCGCGCACACATACAGTGGCCTCCTGGAAACGATGTTCCACATCTGAGAAACCAAACACATGTCACGCAGCAGGTTGGCGTAGTGGCGATCTTCAAGGCTTGTATTTAAAGAGTGGCAGGTACAATTCTTCGCCATATTACTGGCTATCCATTCTGAGGGTCGTAGTTTTCCTCAGTTCACTGAACGAATACCTAACACTAACACCTAAAAAAGACGCGACGACCGTCTAATTTCAAATCTTTATTTACGCAGCATTCATGACCCTTTTCCCATCATGTAAGGTAGTATACAACCTGCGTCAATAATGCGTCATTAACCCTTCAAAACGCTGGGATTTAAATTCCAGCTACTGCTAAAAATTGAGCTGTTTCAAGTTTATTATACCCTTAAACGCGTTCCCGACCGTACAATGCACCGAGGCCAGCAGCATGTGAAGAATTAATAGCCTGTACAGTGCACCGACATTGGCATTGAAGGGTTAAGTAACCTAAGATCAAAAGGCAGACTGATAAAGATGGTTTTAGTTTACAGAATCTCGGCTAATTTAACGACGACTTATCAACTGCGTAAATCACAGAACCTAAACAAAGATCCAGAGAAGCGGTCAGCACTTCTGCAACACATATTCGCGTGCAGGTGTCAGACTTCGGCACGGAGACTGGCTGCCCCCAGTATTGTCTTCCGTTGTCTCCTTGGTACATCCAGGATTATTCCAGGATAGTGTATCAAATTAGACCATGAACACGACTTTCCACAGCCATTCGAATTTATTATTCACTAACCATTCCACCATTCAACCAGGGCAGTGGAGTCGGAGTCGGAGTCGGAAGGAATTTTAGGTGGAGTCGGAGTCGAAAGGAATTTTAGGTGGAGTCGGAGTCGGGAAAAAATGTACCGACTCCAACTCCGACCTCAGTCTAAAATCTTAACTAGATACTCCAAATCCAGAGCCCTGATAGCTACAGTAACCATTAGACTTATACTTAAATATAGGTTAGAAGTCTAAACAGTAGCCTGATGATTCACGTGGTGGCGATGAAATGTCTTATAGGTTTACCATTATTAATACATATTCAGCTTTTACGAAGGGGTCGGAGATGGAGTTTTAAACATCGAGGAGTCGGAGTCGGAAGTTTTTGTGTACCGACTCCACAGCCCTGCATTCAACGCTGTATATTCTGATATACAGTCAGCATTATAAATACACCACGCAATGCAGGGTGACAAATGACAGATATTGAAGGTCGCCGCTTGGGTGAGAAAATGCTTTCCTGAGAACAGCCTTAAACCTTGCACGATACGGGAAGGACTCAACATTTCACAAAAATTGCTCGAAATGTGGGCTCAAGCAGCAGACCCCCAAGAGACTTCTAACCTAAAACCGGATATAACATGTTACTCTGTACATTACTACACTGGGTACGA
Source organism: Coptotermes formosanus (assembly GCA_013340265.1). NCBI lineage: Eukaryota > Metazoa > Arthropoda > Insecta > Blattodea > Rhinotermitidae > Coptotermes > Coptotermes formosanus. Next base: position 349,111 of record BLKM01001182.1, read on the forward strand.
AGGGAGAAGTTTCATTCGATGTCTTCTACCCTGAAGACGAAGAAATAGGATTCATCCGAAGACTACCTTGAAGATAGAAGCAGCAATTCCTCGAAACATTGGTAACCACTTACCGGGCTACACGCTGTCGTAAGTCGGAATACCGCGATATTATTTTACGAACCGTGAAACTCTAAGATTTCATGAAAATAAAATTATGCAGTTATGAACACACGCACGGGGCCAGAATAGTTCGGTCGGTACAGTGATGTGCATCCTGGTTCAATCCCCGGCGGGGGTAAGAGATTCTTCCTCTCTCCAAAGCGTCCACGCCGGCTCTGGAGTCCACCAAGTCTCATTCAATGCGCACCGAAGGCTCTTTCCCCCCGGGGGTGACGCGACCGGGGAGGGAATTTGACCACCCACCGCCGTCCCACACTCCCACATGCCATCATGGCGTGTACAGAAACATCTTACCCTTAACATAAGCACATAAACGCCACAATTTAAAAGAAACAGACGTCATAGTTCTTTCCAGAACTTCTGATACTTGTTGGTGTTACTGGCGTTTTTTTTTTAATTATTGGAGCACGTACTGTTTAGCGTACTTCATGAACAAAGCGTCTACACGTCTGTCTGTAACTGATGTTCAATGAATACAGAAATGGCACAGGGTTGTGTTGTTATTACAGGGTTGTTCTGATGACAGGACAGGGAAATTTAGGGCACCAAATTGCAAGTTCTCTTGTGAAATTAATTCTTTCCCACCCAATTACGGTAATTGATTGGGGAATTTCATATGACATACAATTTTCCGGCTCAATTCAGTTGAAAACAATAAAATAACAATCGCAATGATAATTGGTATTTTGTTTGTTCTTTGATTATTAAAGTTCGGTGTCCACGCATGATCCTACAGAAGCAGGATTATTTTGGTACCAAGCAGAAACAGGAACAAGTGAATCTGTCCCTGTTCAAGACAAGCCCGGTCATGATAAAGCCCCCACTTCACTACAGGACCTACAGCCTAGTTTGTAGCAAATTACAGGTAGCCGTCACTTGGTCATGATAATCTCAGGTTTTCAAGAACCGGGATTCTGTGTTGGATTTGAGATGGACAAAACGACACTTAAACATGTTTCTCTCTGACGATTCGCTTTTACGCTGTTAATATTTTTCCACCACTCACCGCTGAAGGTACAGATCTTCGCATATGACAGCGCCTGTAAGCAACACACTTCTCTCTCTACAGAGTCGGTAGGGTCTCATAGCTTAGGAATAAGAACGTGACGCGTAAAGTCGCACATTATCAGAGTTAGAATTCCCACCGCAGTGACAAAAAATTTTATAACTTCATGATGAATGAGCTTCAACCCTTGAAACCACGAGTGAACGTACTTTTCTATCTAATACTACCACAATACATGAAAGAACATTTCTTTGCTTGTTGGTTCCCAAGCTTCTCCTATTTGTCTGTGTGACAAAATCTGGAGCATAATTTCCGGTAAGTGGCAAACGCAAGTTCAGTTCCTACCTCACAGAGAATACAGTCCTTCGCCTTTACAAAAACCGCCCCATTAGTATTCTATAATACGGGTCTTCAACCTTTACTTGTTCAAGGGCCACATTTTAATGGCAGAAAAATTCGCAGGCCGCCTTCACGTTTTACAAAGTAAAGTTTACATATTATTGCAGGACATGCCCACTGATATTTCCCTACATAAACATACATAAATAGTTTTGTTACTTTATTTCTTTATTTATGGTTTATTTTTATTATTATTTATTTATTCCCCCATCCTCCAACATTCGCTACTACAGTCCTGCATTATTTACTGCGACATTCACTGAGATTTCACATATAAAAAACAAAAAAATATTTTTAAAATTTTAGTACAAATGTTAAAATATTTCAGAATGAATTTTATTTAACATTTATTCGTTTGAATTAAACTTTTTACACACAAAATTCAAAATTTGTTTGGCGGCTGCACAAAAACATTCGGAGGGCCGCATGCCGCCCGCAGGCCGCAGGTTGAAGACCCCTGCTCTATACGGTAGTAATCGCGGTCTACTGTGAGAACTACATGAAACACATACATACAAGCTGTGGGGGAAAAAAACAGTGCTATTTATAGGTGCAGGTAGTCCACACATTTGCCGTAATTTTCAAAGTGGTAAACTCGCTTCCTAATCGTTGCCAGAGCCTGTACCCATAGTCCTTCAGTCTCCGACTACACGAGCTGCAGGTCGTTAAAAAAAAGCAATATCGTTTTCAGGGGCGCTGCAGTGAAGCAAAGCCTTGAAACCATCATTCTGTGTATACGTTCTCTGAAACGGAGGCAGGTCTTCCACCAACCGTAGTGTATTTACTCAAGTATTAATAATGACTAAAACAATTAGTTACACATTAGAGTGAATTAGAGAGCAGACCGAGGGAGAGATGGAATACAGACAAGTACCTGCTGCCATCTCTTGGGAATAATGGAGAACCGAAGTACCCTGCTTGTGTGCTTTTCTTTTACCCAGCCTTTCTGTAGGAGAGTTCATTTTTTTAAATTGCCAGGAGGACGTAGTACATTTGCAATGATTACGTGTATTTCGACCACCTCTCACATTACACAAACTACAATAACAACTGAAATCAACGGAAAAGATTTCAAACTGATTTCTTTTTAATATTAAACATCCCCGCTGGCGCATGTTTCAATCTCACAGAAGAAACCAGTCAGAACCAAATTTATTTATCTCTTTATTTACAGATTTCGAGCGACCAGTTTCGGCCTAGTAGGCCGCCATGAGGCTCTTCTAAACAGCAGACTTTTGATATTCACTTTTTTTTAGAACAGCCTGATAATGGCTCACTAGGCCGAAACTGGTGGCTCGAAATCTGTGAATAAAGACATAAAGTTGCTTGGGATTGGTTTCTTCTGTGAGGTTCAAACTGATACCACTGGGAGACCAGAAGCGATAAAATTATCTTGGGCTATCAGCCGGGCTAATTGGAAGAAAAAGTGGAAATATTAGGCGACCTAACCTGTCTCCATTCTCAGGAGATAATGCTGTTTTTGAGATATTAGTTTACGTCGTTTAGAGAAATCACAGGTACATTTCTGAAAATCATACGAAACGCGTACAGACATGCCCCGATTTAAGAAATTTCAAGTTATGAAATCTCAGACTTAAGAAAAATTTTAAGAGAAAAAATGAAAACAAACAGGTTTTTGAAAAGCGTGTCAAATATTTTTCTTGCGGGAAAGAAAGCGCAATGAGACGCGAGGGGCGGAAGGCGGTAACACCAGCGGCGGGATGGTCACGATGCGGCCGATCACGTTTCACTGTGCTCGACTTCGGATTTCAACTGGACTCCTTTGTACATACAGATATATGCTGCCGGAACGTGCAGTCACTTCCGACTTAACGCAAAACACAACATGCACCAGACATTACCGAATGTAACTGTTGCTCAAGTCGGGGACTGTCTGTAGCAATACGGTGTACTCGGGAGTCAACGTGCAGGCTTTCTGCATGATAAAGCAGTTGGCACACATGGCAGCCACTGCTCTGAAGGGATTAAAACTGTCCGCTCGTCCAAGTTAGACTTTCTTCGTAAAAAAGGACCGGTAGAATTCAGTAATTTAATATTGGATCTGCTGTATTCTGAAATATGACGCCATGCAGACTGGTACATGCCCACGAGATTATTGCCTCGTGCCACACAGTACGGATATATTCACACTCACGACCGTGAAAACATCACATATCGTCAGTTGCAGTGAGTTTCTCAGTACTGTCAACTGATTCTGAAAAATGAATACGGAATGTACAAAATCTTCAATTCCTTGAAGGAAATAACTCACCACCAACCTTGGTTTCTTGTCTTTATTTTAAGACTACTGGGCTGGCGGTTTCGGCTGAATACAGCCACCATCATGCTGCACAAGATGCATGATTACATGAAACTCTACTCAGTTTAGAAGGGGAATGCATTCCTCTTTTACTACACGGTTAAAATTATACAAGGTAAAAGCCTTGTATACATATAGCATAGAAAGATAAAATACATATAAAATATAGAAAATGGTATAAAATATTAGAAGTATATATCGTGTATTTTATCCTTCCATACTATATGTATACAAGGTAAAAGCCTTGTATACATATAGCATAGAAAGATAAAATACGTATAAAATATAGAAAACGGTATAAAATATTAGAAGTGTATATCATGTATTTTATCCTTCTGTACTATATGTATACAAGGTTTTTACCTTGTATAATTTTAACCGTGTTGTAAAAGAGGAAGCCCTTCCCCTTCTAAAGTGAGTACAGTTTCATGTATTCGTGTTTTTTGTGGAGCCTGATGATGGCTGTATTTAGCCGAAACCGGCAGCCCAACAGTCTTAAAATAAAGAGACGAAAACAAAGTTGGTGGTGACTGATTTCCTTCAAGGAACTAAAGATTTTGCACATTGTGTAAGCACGCCAACGGGGATGTTCAATATTAAATGAATGAATACAGGCCTGCGTAGGACTGGTATGCATGTTTAGGGCCACAAGGACGAGAATCCCAGCCGCTGACAGATTGAGAGCAAAACAGTTGAAACAGAACAAGAAGAGGCGAGAAATAGAAGCCACTGAAGTTTAAAGTGATTTTCCAGTTGGCCGAAGACGAATGCGCGACTTGATAGATCTATTACTCCCTATATTAACTCTGGGGCGGTCTCAACTTCTTATAACTTCCCCTTCTGCCCATCCAATTCGCATGTACACGCGACTCCCCAGAATATGCTAAATAGTGTACGGCTGTGTATCCTCTCCTCTACCTCTTCTTATTTTCCACAGTCAGCTGTTTAGTTAAGTCACGTAAGTATAATGATACAAATGTCATTTACGCAGTTTTATTTCTTACCTTATTTAACAAATGGCGGGATAGCTTAGATAGTACAGTGACTAGGCTACTGGCCGGCAGACTGGACACTCAGGCTTTATTTCCAAGATGGGTACAATTCTTTTTTTTCTTATTTACAGCTTCCAGACCGAACATGGATCCCATACAGCACCTTGGAATGCATAACAGAGGTCTTTCCCAGAAGGTACAGTGCCGAGTCGTGAAGCTGACCCAAGTTCAACGAAATGCCGAGGTTAATATGCGTTGAAGGAATACCCGCACTCCCCAGTATATCTTCACTGAGTGGTACTTAATTCAGCACGGCAAAAACTTTACGTTTCACAGCTTATTTAAAGCCGATTTCGTAACTTTACAAGCAGCACGTAAGGTGTGCCGAGGAATTTCACTTTTCTCTCAATCATCATTTCTTCAGGTACGTTACAGAAAGATACGTTGAAATGGGCCGCGGCTCATTGCTGCGGGCTTTGGAATTCACAGTCATCCTGACTTCAAATACTACATATTACGCAGGTCTATGTAAGTATTAGACAGGACACAGTCCTGTTTTAGACTGCCTGTTACGTACGGGTATTAATGCCTACAAATCGAGAGTGGAGTGACAGGCGTAATTCGCAGCACGCACAGGAGATGGAAATTACTATGCACATACAGAAATTTATCCAAAATCTCCGAGGCGTATGAAACGCCTGGTAGACCTAAAGGCAGACTGTAGTCCAGTATTAAAATTACTCTTAATGAAACAACACAAGAGTCTGTAAACTGGATTTACCTGTCACAAGACAAAGACTAAGAGTAGACTGTTGTCTATGTGGTAACGAAACTTCGGGTTCCATAAGGCGGTGAATTTACTGAATGGCTGTACAACTATTAACCATCCAAGAAGGATCTGAAGTTACTCAGTTACCTGGAGAATAAAAATTTTCAATGAAGGAGCCTTTAGTGAGATTTGAAGTATCGCTACTGAATTCGGTGACTATGAAGACGCCGGCTGTGTTAATGTCTGACGTTGGAAGCAGCATGTTCATCTGAAACGTCGGTATATCTACTAGACCACGCGGCTTCGCGTCTCGGAACACGACTAACCTCAAGCTACATTTATCATGAAAATATTCTATCAGGCTGTATAAGTACTTTTTACAGCAGTACCGTTGTAAACGCCACTGGCGTATTGGAGTTACCCTCTTCGAATCTCGGTCCGGTGTTGGTCATCCAGCTGATTGTCTTCGTTCTCCTGCTCAAACCAGCCTTTCAAAAGTGCCTTCAAATAGACCACAAGCAAATCGTTACCCACTCACCATTCGTAATCATCTACATACATCATTCGACGTAACTTAAAATATGCAGACGAACCAGCGTTGCTAAATAACGCCAAAATTAGTAAACCACCGATTATAATATCTATATATAACACCCTTGTGTCAGTAAGCGATTGAGTGAGCCCGGCTCTTCTTGTCACGGTTCTTTGTGTTGCACGTGCTGGAGAAAGTGACGGTTTGTACAGCTGAGACAGAGTGTGGTCTCTGTGAGGTACGAGCTTAGACTAAAGACACAGTTCAGCATCGAGCATACAATACAACACAGCACCCCAACATGTATATGGCACCAGTCTCATAGATGACGTCACGGGGTGAGTTTGATCCAACAGTAATAACAAAGACCGATGAAAGAGGCCGTGGAGTGGCGCGTGAATATTACAGCATCTTGTCATATGAGGGCCACGTGAGTAGGACAGCTACAATGTCGTCGAATGGATGTATAAGGGCGTATGGGTCACAGGAAAACTGCGGATTGCGGCTGTCGCAGCCGGTTTTAAGACATTAGTTTTGATTTGACGGACTGAGGAAACGAACCTGTGACCTCTAGTCTACTGGGCAATAGCTCTAAGCATTACGAAACGAGGATGGTAACTTATTTCGTTTTATTTGTACACAATTCACAGTCCGATTTGTTTCGCTGTAGTCCAGAAAATATCATTTAGTTTGAATCCGGATTAAGCAGGGAATTCGGACACCCAGTGCAAATCAGTGTAACCTTTTATGTAATCGCCTTTGATTGGTCTTATACATGTACCTGCCGCAATGGCACCGGGCAGATTTGCGCTCGGCGTTGCTCCAGCCTCGGTTTACAGTCCACGGGATAAATTCTTGTGGTCGTCAGAAACCTCGAGCGGAAAAATGTAACAAACAAGACACGCAGTAAAGGGGCAAACATATCGACACAGTCCATGATGGTTAGTTATTGCATTATTTAACCCTTTAAAACACAGTGGTTACAGTGTGTACCACGTGCCTTTACATTAACCTTTTACAGCCTAGTGGTAACTTTACATACGGCCAGGTTTAACAATAAAAACTCTACGTGGTGCCCACATTGCGTTTATGTGTTTTGTACGGATCTCAGAACAAACAGCAACTTTTGCCTTATAAAACATTAAGAGACTGGTTTTTATAACCGAAGTGGAGAGTGTTTACAGCGCGGTACGCACTGAGTCCTTATATAAAACAGATACGCTTCGTCTTTAAAGGGTCAAGAAGGTCTGCACAATGTGCACACAATGTATTCGTTTGCTCCATATGATTCCCATAATAAAAACCGATCATTTCGGTCAGCAGAGCTAACTAGATGCGAATATTTCTAATTGAGATGCAAAGTCTTTACTATAAGGCCGAAATTTAATTTTAATACACACCTACAGAGTGGGCCGAAAGCTAATTTTCAGGTAGCATAATCAAATTTCACACCATTAGGTGCCGTAATTTTTCAGTTACTTACAGAATTAAAAAAAAAGACTGTTCAAACTTAGATCCAGTACGTACCACGCAGTAATCACACTCCGTCTCGGTTATAAACGCAAGTCAGTACAGGGACATAATCGCTGTTTATTCTGAGATCCGTAAAAACACATATATGCAAATGCACTCTGTGAGGAAAATGCAGGTTTTTTTAAACGTAGGCCTATACCCCGGTAATAAATATAGAAACCACGAGGCTCTAATGGTCTAAGTAAACTGTCAATCGATAAAAAATACTAACGTAAACGATTGTGGTATTGTGAGGTATAAAGCTGTTCAATTGTAAGAGCTTGCCAGTATTTCGGAAGGTATATATTTCAATTCCTCAGAGAGGAAATGAGGCATGACCAACAATTTTATTTCCTTTATTAAAAATTACAGAGCGACCAGGTTTCGGCTTATATAGCCATCACCAGGCTCTACAAAAATATTTCTGAACCTGCTACTGCCTTCTTCAGGGCAGAGAAACTTACGAACGCGGCAATACTCTAAACTTGACGGTCATCAGAAGGCGAAAAGTTGGAGGTAAACAAAAAAGCTTTCTCCCAAACCGATGTTGCAAACGGAATCTTCATTCGAAGTCCGCATTTTATTCTGAGTTCTACATCCATTCGCTGGGCACTGCCTATCACGTTACAAGAGGCAATAGGCTTCTAGGTTTCGCTGCGTAGTATATGACATCAGAGGAGGGAGCTAAATGTAGGGACCAATAAAATTGGCGAAAAGGAAATGATTATGCTGCTTTTGAGGTCTAAATGGACAGGCGGATTAGTGGCAGAACACCCAGTGAGGCAGAAATAGCAATTTCGTTCCCCATTGATGTTCAATCGCCGCCTAGCTTCTGTGTCTGCTACTTCCAATTTCACCGTCACCAAAGCCGTCTCTACACTAAGCATTAGACTAAACTTAGAGAGGGCTTCGGCTGAAAGAGACAGAATTAGTTAGATGGACAAGTCACATGAAGTTTTTTGTATGCCGGTATGCCTCTAACCTCTATCGTGGTATTATGAAGCCACAGAGAACAGAACGTTCGGTAAATTATTAAATGCTATTCAGAAATGTTTTGTTTTGTATTGTAGTCCTTACCTCTTCTGCCTAGTCACAGCAGGTGTCGAGGTTTTTGTGTTTCACTTCATCACACTCAGACACACACCGCAGTCGGTAGGACTACTCTGGACAAGGGATCGGCCCCTCGCAGAGACCTCTATCTGACAACACAAACACTCACAAGAGACGAACATCCATGCCCCCGGTGGGATTCGAACCCACGATCCTAGCAAGCGCTCAGCCGCAGACCAACGCCTTAGACCGCGCGGCCAATGGGATCGGCTGTTCAGAAATCATTACGGCTAATATCAAGTAAAACAAATGGTAAGATTCCCGTGTACTGAAATAATAAAATGGTTGCATTGGCTTCGGCCTGTTTATGACAGCCATCGAAACAACGGAGTAAAATGCTTAAAAGTTGGTGCGAAAATGAAAGGTAAACGTATTTAACCACGAGGTATGAAGTATTACTTGCAAATCAAGCACTGCCAGTATGGTGCCCGCTACTCAGATTACGAATTACGGAAGCACCCGTAAATGCCAAATAGCGGTGTTTATTCCTGTTCCAGAGACTGGTCATCTTGATTATGGTCTCCCTGTCCTGCTGTCCTCTATGGCCCCAAATAAATTTCAACTAACACCTTAAAATTGGCCACGACGGCTTCCTAACTCATCAAATTAACCTTTTAAAGCCTAGCGGTAACTTTACATACCAACAGGTTTAACATTAAAAAATTCTACGTGGTGCCCACATTGCGTTTATGTGTTTTGTGTGGATCTCAGAACAAACAGCAACTTTTGCCTTATAAAACATTAAGAGACTGGTTTTTATAACCGAAGTGGAGAATGTTTACAGCGCGGTACGCACTGAGTCCTTATATAAAACAGATACGCTTCGCCTTTAAAGGGTTAAGCAGCGTGGCTGAAAAAACAACAAAGTGATTGGAGCAGCTTTTTATTTTTATTTATCTTTTTACCTAATCTCCCCATTTCTAGGTCTCTACCGAACACATTATGCGGCACTAACACTTATATAGGCTGCAGGCTTACTTGTTTTCAGTGTCAGCCGACTAATCAACTTTGCTGACAGAATTTTAACTAACTTCTCAGCCAACATAATTTAAACCCGCGATATTAGCGTGAAGTGGGCCACGAGCTCTTGCATACAAATTCTCAGCCAGCCAGCAGTCATTTTCTCTATCATAGAAAAATCATAAAATCTGTGTACTTGAAATACTTTGATTCAGTATTTATTGTCAAAAGCCTTCATTATAAGAAAATTACCCCGTAAAAATTCCGGTTCAGCCATTGACCGTTCTGACAAAAAATTTTCATGCTTCTCCTCATCCCTTCAGACAAACGAAGGGATAGTAACTTAAATCAGGCCAAAGCATTTCCCTTTCACATCCTTCCCAATTCGTAATTCACTGTCATCCAATCACCTGACAATGTACAATCTGAGCCCCTAACAGCGTCGTTAAATAAATTATAAACGTGTTACATAGCTTACACATAGGCCTATACTTACGTATACAGTATATGCACCCGGTAACAATTCTTAGCGACGGTCCGATCCCGCTACCCAAGACTCTTAAAAATATTTACAAATAAAACTCAAAAGCCCGAAAAAAGAGAGACCCCTGACCCAAATGACCTTTACAGCCATACACATAGATACAACTGATTAAACATCGTTAAACTAAACAGTTACAGCCTGGGTGCATGTAAGACGGAAGCCAGGCAGAAACGAAGCTAATTCGCGCTGCATGAGCACGCCCCTAATTAGCAGGACAATCAACTTCCATACGAACTAAGCTCAGCTTCCAGAGAAGTGCACCGGAAAGCTTATCCTAATTAGCATCCTAATTAGGAGCGGGAGGTGGGGAGAAATGAGACAGTGTAGTTCACCGCTTCAATATCATCCACCTGACTCCCCCCACGTCCCTACCCCTTTCCCCGTCTCAGCGATTTCTCTGTTAACAACAGAGATGGCGTTGCGATCGACTAACTTCATACCTGCCTTCTTGCCTAATTAGCCATCCAACCTATTTACTTATCTTCTATGCCTGCACGCCTAAATAATTAAGAATCGATTTCACCTCACAGTTCACATATCTATAAACAGTTTAGCAGAACTGGATAAACGACTACGTTGGAACATATTCCTGCCCTGTGTGACAGGCCAACTTATACTCTGAGTGACGGGACGTTTCGGCGACGGTGATGCAGGTTCAGATTACATTCCTCTGCGTTTCGGACGGACGCAGAGGTTCTTTCGAAACGTCCATAACAACACACAAGACAACCCAAATTATTTTAGCTAGCCCGCAGCACTGTACAGAGGCCATTTTATTCACTGACTTACTGTTCTTGCACGCCTGTTTCTTTATATTAGGCTCGCCTAGCTACAAGTCAAGGGCAAAGGAGTCTCCGAAACACATGGTAATATACCCCAGAGGACTACCATTCTTTCACTGTCGTACCACCCTCAATTCTGTAATAATTGCATATTATACTTGCGCTGATGTCATGATTACAATAAATGTAGCGTCTGGTATGACAGGAGGAGCCTACATGTCAGTGACAGTATATGATATGATAGGAAGTAGGCTGTGTCAATAACGGTATTTGGTACGACATGAGGTGGCCGATTCACGTGGCCGTGCGGCCTAAAGTGTGGGTGTGCGGCCACTCGCTTGCTGGGATCGTGGGTTCGAATCCTCCCGGAGGCATGGATGTCTGTCTCTTGTGAGTGTTGTGTTGTCAGGTAGAGGTTTCTGCGTCAGGCTGATCACCCGCCCAGAGGAGTCCTACCAAATGTGTTGTGTGTCTAATTGAGTGTGATCGTGAAGTGTCGACAATGATGACGCCCTGGGCCACTAGGGCTGTCGCGTCATGAAAAGAATGACAGGAGGTATGTCACACACGGCAATTGATGTGACAAGAAATACAGACACCCTCTGACTTGCGTAATCCTTACTTTCCTGAAGGTCCGGCACAAGTAGAAAATGAGAATGCATATGGTCAAATGCATATGTATGTAACTTACAAGGCAGTCCAGCTGCCACCCAAACTCGATCACACTGGAACTTGATCGGCTGCAGCACGCCCGCCCCGCCGTCTGCCTTATCGCCCAGCAGTAGGCCTACACGCCCGCCCCGCCGTCTGCCTTATCGCCCAGCAGTAGGCCTACACGCCCGCCACTTTCATCTCGTTGCGCTTTCATTCCCGCACGGAAAAATTCGACGCGGCTTTCAAAAACTTTTTTTATTCATTTATTTTTTTAAAACCCCTTAAGTCTGAAATTGCTTGACTTGAAATTGCAGAAGTCGAGGAGTGTCTGCATCAAAGAAGGTACCTCATACGACACAACGTAAGCCTATGGCAATGATATTATCTCGCGGGACAAGAAGTGTGTTAACAACAGTATCCGATGTAACACGAAATAATCCGCCACTGCAGACTTTGGCATTCCCTAACGAGAAAGTCCATTAGCTTTTAACTAGACTGCTAATTATAAGGGGATATTTTTGACTAATTAGTTCTGCCACATTTCACGTAAATAATTTACGCAATTTGTTCTTCCCGTTTGCGTACATTACACGCAGATGAGAAAGAGGAGAAAGACGACGATGATTATGCTGAACACTGAAGAGTGTGTGCTAACTGACAAAGGCGGGGGGAAGGGAAGTGATTATAATTAGGGAGGGGGTCGGAGTAGATGGGGGCGGGAGTAGAGGAGGAGGGCGAGTTAATTACTTGCGATGCGCAATTGTCGACGCGGTTGAACCAACGATGAGAGAACATCAACAAATGAACTTTGCTAAGAGATGGGAAGGCTGAGGGGATTAAAATAACTGGGTAGTGTACGTTGTGCAATGAGGAGGTGGAGCCACACTGTATGATGGTTGGATGAAGGATTACACGTCCCAGTTTTCAGGAAGAGGACGTTTCATTCAGAGTTGTAGGACCAGACTCTGGTGTAATGCATAATTAGACTGGCCAAAGGGACGGCGTTTATTGCACACTCTGCAAACTAGTCCTTGTTCTTAATGCAGAAAAAGTGCAAATAACTCTCCATAAATCATGGACACACACTGAGATATAAGACACCCTTAACAATTCAAGGTACAACTCCTTATGCTTGTTTCACAAAGGGTTGTACCTATAATTCACAGGACAAATTTACAGTTCCGTTTATTACGGTAAAACAAGGTATGTTCATGTATCAAGTCTTATACAATTCTGCTCTAGGATAAGCCACCAGAAGAGTCCTGGGGAGTTGTGAGATACTCCCATTAAATAACATAAATCATGTAGCTGGTTTTGTTTGTGATACGAATAGAATAAATAACATCAAACATTGTTCAGAATTTTTCATACAGCGCCCAGAAGATACTGCTTAACAAGTAGGCGTAAACACAGGCTGGTGGAAAAGTCACTTGACATATGTTGCCTCTATGATCAAGTGACATTTGCGCCATCGAGTTTACTATAAGCAAAATAAGTGCAGGAACACGATGAGAAAATAAATCAGCAAACAACTTGCATGACAGTAAAACTGGGTCTTTTGTGTACTGAGTAACTTGAGCGTGTTTTAACATTTAATCATCTTTGATCAGAAGTAGCGTACACGATAAAACAAAAACGAGAACAGATTTTTGAAATACCTCCTAGCACTCAGCTTGAGACACATTACTCCATCTATTTTTCAAACCTCTAATTATCACGGCGAAGGGGACAGTAATTCTGCCAGTTCCTTTCCATAACCGCGACTTACGTATTTCAGGACGCATTCAGTGCCTGTAACATACGGACGTCCTGTCGACAGCAGATGGACTGTCTAATGTGAGTGTGCAGTATTGTGGGAATTATAACTGACAGTAGAAAATGGAGATACCCTGAGAGAATCTGTACTATTGTTAATTTTTGACACAAACCCCGCACGTACTATCCTGGGATTGAACTGAGACCTCCGCCTTGAAATTCAGCCAGACCGCCTGAGCTATTAGGGGATGTATTGGTACGACACATGGCACATTACGTCGAGAAAGTATTGAAGGAAAACGTGTAGAACTAATAGGGCTGGAGAAGGGCAAGTTAGGATATCCGTGAGCTACAGAGGTCACTTAGTGTTGTTACAGCAGTTCAAAGTCTATGATTTCCTGTGCATCTTCATAGGACAGGCACGGTACAAGCACAAAACAAACATTTATAAAATAACAGTTTGGAAGATTATTATTATTATTATATTTACATTGAAACGGGATCTTCACTTTATAGAGAGAGACGGTTGAGGGGGAGGAGGAAGAAGAAGAAATTAAGGAGAATATTTTTTATTTATTTTGTAACGCTTCCAGTATGTCAGGATATAACGTATAATGTCGAACGGTGGTATCATAGATGATAAATTTGGATGGATTTGGAAGGAAGGGGCCATGGCCTAATTAATGTTTTGCTCAGAAATTGCCTGAAAGGACTGACGAAGCCCACGAAAAACCTCAGTCAGTGATCTGGCCGAGATTCGAGCTGGGCGTTTCCGCAGTACGAATCCAGACCTTTAACATTAACGGTGTTGAGCCTTCGTACTGCGCTACCAGAAAGAAGGTATATAGGATGTGACGGCTCGGTCAGTAATACGCTTGGAAGTTAAAAGATAAAGTCGTCAATGTACGCACCATGAATGCATATGGGGGGGGGGGGAGTACAGAAGCATTTTTAACTTCAGCACTAGACTGAGGTAAGTGTCCAAATTCACACCCTGCCGCTTTTACCCCCAGGAAAGAGATCCCAATGCCCATTGAATACGGGGCTGTGTGCATCTTAGTGCCAGTTTTTACGTTCTGGAAAAGAGAAAATCTCTTGCCTCTACCTGAATTCGAAATCCGGGGAGTCCATAGCTGGTCACTGTACTGACTACAATTCTCCGGCTTGCAGCAACACGAGCAGCAGGAAAATGTGTCCAGCTGGATCGATGGCTACACGAGTGTTCGCAGGGAGTGACTGAGAGAAAGCGAGTGAGTGAGTGAATGAGTGAGTGAGGTCACAAAGACTACCTACATATATTAATCGACTGGTATTATCTTCACTCCAGTGTCAATCCATTTCACTTAAGATCAAACACTCTGTTCTTTAGTGGGTGTATTTTCTCTCTTCCCTGTGAATCGTGCCCACTTTCATTCAAACTTAGGTATGCCGAAATGATATTTTTAAACATTTACTACGATTATTTGTATGTGCGCTCGAACCATTGCAGAAGCTCTGTCTACGCAGCACAGCACAACACAACGCATCCCCACATCCTCCTTTTTAACGCACATAAACATGCGCTTCATCTAAACATATTCATGAATTCAGTTCCCATTTCACAGAAAAATGTGCGGCTCCATTACAAAGACAAATCAGATAATGGCCTAGGCTCCCACAGGTAATCAATCGTTCATTCTAGGAGCCATATGAAACCCAAGGCATAAATACTAAGCAAGCACAGTTCAGACTACGGTCTAGCCGAGTAGAGAACTGAAATAAATTCCAGGCAGTGGCACAGATTGTTATTTTTACCTTTGCCTCCAGGCCGTCTATAATGACCACACAGTCTCCTAAACAATGAATATCCGGAGCTGTTCCTCCGGCGTTAAAGCTGCCGAGGTGTAAATCTAACCACTGACGTGCCACAGTGCCGCGATTAAGAGTGCGTCAAACTAAACGTCAACTACCAGTAAGGTCTCCACGGTGTGTAAGCTTCTAGAAGCGCAATGACGTTTCAGAGAAACTCTCTGCCCCACTCACAAGGGCAAAAGATTACGGAGGCAGCAAGTTCCTCTGGAACGTCGGTACACTTCTACCAGACTGCACTGCGTCATATGCTACAAGACAGGAAGCCTCGTAGTCTGTGCCATAAGAATCTCACATCCAACCTTCACTTAGGTTTTTTTATGGCAAAGCAGCCCCTAGTGGGACAGGGTCTCCTCATTATCGAGGCTTCACGATCACACTCAGACACACCACAGTCGGTAGGACTCCTCTGGACGAGTGATCAGCCCGTCGCAGAGACCTCTACCTGACATCACACGACTCTCACAAAAGAGAGACATCCATGTCCCCAGCTGGATTCGAACCCACAATCCCAGCAAGTGGGCGGCCACAGACCCACATCTTAGACCAGCAGGGCCACTGGGATCCTTTACAGCCCACTTTCCGTACCTTGAAACTTGCGCGCTTGAGGAAATTGGGGGGAAAGAAGGGAAAGGGAGGGGCATGGTATGAAGACAGCAGGTGCTTTATGGCAGGAGATATCAGTGAACAACAATACCAGTGCCAAATACATCGGCCGCTACAACATTACGAGCCGGCATAGTCATTCTAATGTAAGTGATAAGTGTTTCTGAAACTGGTGGTATATGCTAAG
This sequence comes from Coptotermes formosanus, assembly GCA_013340265.1. NCBI lineage: Eukaryota > Metazoa > Arthropoda > Insecta > Blattodea > Rhinotermitidae > Coptotermes > Coptotermes formosanus. The sequence goes on from BLKM01001182.1 coordinate 365,249, forward strand.
TCATATCCACTGGCCAGGCGAATGCCCACCCCACCCCTCCCCGAATTCCTTACATACCTTTCAAGTATTAAGATACGGGAACTGGACTGTACCTTCCTTTACCTTACCTATAAATACACTCTACGGGCACATTTAGAGCTCTTACAATGTTAAATGATGTGGTACACACAGTAACCACTGCGCTTCAGAAGGCTTAATAAATACGCAGTATGGCCATCACAATAAGTTAATAACGTAGCTGCAGGCTTATCATTTGAACTGGCACGTTTTAAACACTGCGTTCTCTTCATTCAGCCATACGCCACCTTGTTTTGTTTACTTTGTTACAAAATCAGGCACGCCAGTTACGACTCATATGTAAGTCAAATCATTAGCATGTGAATACTGTACGTGCACCACTGCACCGTATCTGACATGGCACAGTCGAGACGCGTAATTGGCCAGCTGCGAGCTACATGGACATATGTGGCAATACACTGTGACGCTTGTTTGTCTGCAGTTACAGTAGGTAATATGGACTGCATTACTGTCAGTTGGAAGATATTAAGTAAACATGAAGTAAAACTTTAATTTGTCCCTGCGCTTAATTAAGTACCACGCCATTACGGCATAAAGGGAGAGGAATTATACTTCCACGCGTTCTTCGTCTCAGCACCGGATGAAAATGAGTGGTCAGCTTCAAGCCTCAGCCGCTTTAGATCAGGACAGAACGCCCCCCGGTACCCACGGAACAAAAGGCGGAGTGGGCCGCACAGCCGGTGTGGACACTTTGGGAGGGACAAATCTCTTGGTCCTGCAAGTAACTGAGCCACGATTCCTCGATCGTCTATCCCATAGCCTAGCCACTATACCTACTGAGCTATCCTGGCTCCGTGAAAGCTATTACTAATTTTGAAATATCAGAAATAAGTTTAAGAAGCAGGGCCACCTGAAACATTTAAATAAAATGAGTATACTACGGAGACCCACGAGTTTACCTGTTGTTTTTATTAAGGCAAGGTCACATTTTGAAGGTGTTGGAGAACAAACGTGTTGATGAGAATACTTGCAGATAAGAGTGAGGAGGTGACAGGAGGATTGGATGCATAAGGGGACGTTTCATAACTTACAGTGTTCACCGTGTGTTACTGAGATGATCAAATCAAAAAAGTATGAGAGAGGGAAGGCATATAGCACGCATAGGAAAGATGGGACACATAATTTTTTGTTGGAAAACAATGAAGGAAGAAACCACTTGGAAGGCCTAGGCTTAGATGGGAGGATAACATTAAAAGTGAGGTGGGAGGGTGTAAATTGGGTTTATCTGCCTCAGTAGAGCGGCTACAGGGTACCACAACACACAAAACGACTTTTCCATTTCTTCTATTTTAGTATGGAAAGTTATACATTACAGTGAGTGAACACAAATTGGAAATGTTTGCAAGCAAGGATAAAGACTGAAGAAGGAGATAAAAAAGAAGCGATGTCGAATCCAGTCCCGAGGCATCTGCGGGAAATGAACCCTGTACTTCGCAACTTAAAGTTCAATTGCTTCTGTGCGTGGGAATATCCTAGCAGCGAGGCCGTATGATTTTACCGTCATCTTCTTCCACAACAGTGACTGTGCAAAGCAGCACGGTTATTAATGCGAGCGATATGACGAGAGGTACAAAAATAGGATACAAAAGAAAACTGTAGCAACGCAATGACGGAAGAAAGCACCACACACACCACACAGATACACAGTATTGGATCCAACAAACTGCACAATCAATAATAACCAATCATTTGTCACTTACGTCCCTCCTACCTGTTTCGACCTCTACAAGATCATCATCAGGGAGGTATAATCAAAAGCATACAAGTACAGCAAATTCTGTCAAAGATGTGGAAGTGTTAAGTTAAAATATAATATTCTTAATTAAAATTAATAAAAATATTTAAAATATAAATCAATTAACAAATATATTTTTACAATTCTAAACAATAATTCCACCGCTGACTAGCATCTATGTCAATTTTTGACACCTTCATTCGTAGAGAATATAGCGTACAGTCGGTACAGCGACTCGCTACAGGGCTGGACGGTCCGGGCATCAAATTCCAGTGGGGGCTGAGATTTCCCGCACCCGTCCAGACCGCCCGTCCCACAATGGGCACTGGGTCTCTTTCCCGGGGGTTCAGCGGGAGGGACGTAGTGTTGACCACTCACCCCCATCCAGCGCCGAGGTGAAAGAAAATATTAGAGCTATGCCTACTTCTCCTCTGGGTCTCCACGGTCTGTTCTGGGGCGAACTTTACTTCTTTTACCATTCAAAGGGAATATCCCCGTGTTATCTGGTTGGTGTTTATGCAATGGTGCATCACTGATTACTGTACATCAGGAGGAAAGTAAGTTACAAATAATTATTTATTGTTGACCGTGCAGTTTCCTCTATCAGCTACCGTACAATCAACGTACTGCACGGAATAAGGATTACGTTAAAACCACACAAATAATTCTGTATGGCTGCACAGCCCCTAGTGGGCCTTGGCCTCCTCCTTGTCGAGGTTGCGAGATCACACTCAGGCACATCACACTCGGTTGGACTACTTTGGTCCAGTGATCGGCCCGACGCAGAGATCCCTACCTGATAACACACAACACTCATATTAGACCGAAATCCATGCCCCCGGCGGGATTCGAACCCGCGATCCCAGCAAACGAGCTGCGGCAGACCCACACCTTAGACCGCGCGGCCACTGGGATCGACTGCAGCCACCAAATATTCTCTGTTTCAACCAGGGAGCTAACCCAGTTGTCCACTCCATAATTAAACCGAAGCCACGGAAAAAGTCAAATGGGACCTACCACTCCAATATCTCCCTCGAACTGTCACACCTCCCCTCCAGCAGGCATCACTATATCCTATTGCCGTCTAGTCGTTTAGTCTTCTTACTCGCAAGGACCTTGATACAGATGGCCTTCATTAACAGCAAGCACTTTGGGCTTGTTTGCATGTCACAAGGGACTGGAAAGAATATAACAGTGGGTGGAGGCAGGGAACCCATAGCGGTCACCATCCACGAGACTTCTTTCCGTGGTGGGACTAGAGTCACTTTACCGACCGGCTCGTTTGTCAGTACGCATACAAGCAAACAGCAACACCGTGACATAGACGGTTGTTGCCCTTACAGACCACTGCTACTAGGCCCGTATTATCTATACGAAATTATTTGGCCACACGCCACTGGTTGTTTGGCTTTTGCTTGTTCTTGCTTTTGAGGGGTGGGAGGAATTAAGATAGCACTGTGCGGACCTAACACGCTTGCTGTACGGCGTAATGTAATAACAATCATTCTGGAATTGAGTTGGCAGTTCCTACAGGCGCAGGAAACTTCCTGGCATCGAGCCAGCAAATCCCTACGGCCACTATTAAGCATGATTTGGCGCCAGTTTCATTCACCTCCCATCCTGACAACCTGTGTCCTTAGACGTAACCCTTTAAAGACGAAAGGTAATCTGTTTTATATAAGGACTCAGTGCGTACCGCGCTGTAAACACTCTGCACCTCGGTTATAAAAACCAGTCTCTTAATGTTTTATAAGGCAAAAGTTGCTGTTTGTTCTGAGATCCGTACAAAACACATAAACGCAATGTGGGCACCACGTAGAATTCTTCAACCTTAAACCAGGTGCTACGTATAGTATCTGCTAGGCTTTAGAAGGTTAATACTAAACAAGCGACTGAATAACTTTTTTAAGTAACTCTGTGGTAGTAGAGCTCGAAGACGCAACACCACTAGCGTTACAGCCTGCCAGCAGACAAGAGGTTAAAGCATGGTGCCCGCTACTCAGATTACGAATTACGGAAGTACCCGTAAATGCCAAATAGCGGTGTTTATTCCTGTTCCAGAGACTGGTCATCTTGGCTAAGGTCTCCCTGTCCTGCTGTCCTCTATGGCCCAAATAAATTTCAAGTAACACCTTAAAATTGGCCACGACGGCTTCCTAACTCATCACAATTAACCTTTTAAAGCCTAGCGGTAACTTTACATACCAACAGGTTTAACATTAAAAAATTCTACGTGGTGCCCACATTGCGTTTATGTGTTTTGTACGGATCTCAGAACAAACAGCAACTTTTGCCTTATAAAACATTAAGAGATTGTTTTTGTAACCGAAGCGGAGAGTGTTTACAGCGCGGTATGCACTGAGTCCTTATATAAAACAGATACGCTTCGTCTTTAAAGGGTTAAAGGGGTAGGGCTCTCAGGACCTGGGCCTAGTTAGGGGGCACAAAGGGCCTGTAAAAGGCCTACGTGCATCGGGGCCGTAATGGCTGGATCCATTATTTATTCATTCACACCCCTACAACCTTTCTGTGCTTGCTTTGGCATATTACGCGAAGACGACTACCTTTACATGTCCCTTTGTCTTTAACCTACAGTAACGCATAAATTTATTCCATAATATTTTTTCGGCCAGTTCGTCTCAAATTCTCACACAACAAGAAATTCGTATTGAATAAAGCAAAGCCATTTCATCGCTGCTGCAATATAATAATTAGTTAGCCGATTACTTCTTTGTAACTTTGATGAGGTTTTAAGAGAGTTAATTAAGTTGATTCTAACGTTTTTTCTCCCTTCCAAATTTCTCTTTTTTTATTTCTTTATTTTACTTTATCGTTCAGCCCATTTTTCTTATACTTCTACATCTCTTTCCCATATCGCCTCTGGGAGAAAACTTGGTATGAAAACACTTCTTTTCTCTACTTTTTCGCTTCTTTTCCAGTCTCACCCCTCCTCCGTCTCACTGGCAGCTAAAAACCTTATTACAGTTTCTACCCCTATAGCTTTCCTCCCTGCCTTGTTTTCTACACTTTTTAATACTCTTCTCACTCCCCCCACCCTTCTCCCACGTACCCACTCGTCTTAAGAAAAGTTAGTATAAAATTCAGTTTTATTCCTACATTCTTTTTCCCCCCTTTTACAACTACACACAGTGTGTTCCACAACCTACAGATATAAAACAGGTATTTGTTAACACGCCTTGTGATAAACAACATCATCTTTAGACTATGACAAAATGAAGTCTTCTGGGATATGACGGGGTGTGGTCTGATGTCAACTTACCGACGTGTCGGAGTAACATGTTGCCTCCATCTTCGGGGTAGAACAGTAATATTAAGAGTACTGTTCTACACTGACGATGGAGGCAGCACTTTCCTGACACATAATGGGACACTATCAATCGTCTCATACCAGTTGCAGCAAAACTCACCGGGGACTCTTTCCGTCATCATCAGGTAGAGCTAGAAATCTGTCATCTGAGCCCACTAGACGCAGCTTCTCTCTACCTCCCGTCCAGCTTTATCTAATGGGCGCAACAAAATAAGTTTCTATCTTTACCTGACACCAGATCAAAAACAAGTCTCCGAAAAGTGACATTTCAATGACCAAAACTAAACGACGGGTAATATCCAATATTTGTGTCAATTTAACAACATACCTTGGGACCCAGCCAACGCAGATAATACAACACAGTTTTACCCACTCATTATATTCTATCCTGTTTACACTACAACAGAACAGTCTGTTTTGTTAGAAGAAAAACTTTGTGCGGCCCAATCTCTTTGGCATAGGCCTGTAAGCTCTCCTATTATCTGCGCTTCCATGCTTTCATAATACTTTTAAATGTAGCAAAACTCGTAAGTTCAGAGACATTTTACAATATCATAAATTATGAAACATCCTGTATAGTGTTCAGAAACAATCCTTCTTTCATGGGAATTAAGAAGGCTGCAGAATTTTCTTCTTATTCGTCAGCAGGGACGGGGCAGACAGCCCACTGAGAGATATGAAAAGCATGACTAGGATATGTACAGTGTTCATCGTTCAAAGGGCTCAGTTAATCCCCTTCGTCTTCATGGGATTAGAAGCCACTGGATACTACTCACTTAGTACCAGCAACGTGAATATAGGCATTTTACAGCTAGGACAAAGTTTTATGTAATAATCTTCTTAAATATTCAAAGCGCGAAGCTCATCTAAATAACATTTAAATACTTGGTTCCGACTTCCAAGAAAACACATTATTCCTTACAAAATCCTGTCGGCTAGCAGACTAATGGGAAACAGCCATTTATACTAACAACCAACTGGTACTCATAACTACGGACCCTGGCAGAATGTCGAGGCACTGACCACTGGAACAGTTATTAGGACTGCGTACACCCACACTGCACACTGAAGAGCTGAAGTTACCACTCAACAAGGTAACACGAAAGATGTTTCGATTATTTGCGGTATAAAGACTGAATATCAGGGACAATATTTGCGTCTCGACTTGGAAATTGCTGATTGTAAATTTCTGATGATCAAAGTGTGGAGGATGTGGTATGTGAAACATGTAGCAAGCTTGGGAGAAATGAGAAAAACATACAGATTTTTAGTCGAGAAACTTGAAGGAAAAACAGTCACTTGACTGACCCAGGAAAAGGTGGAAGAACTATAATTACTAAAATTAATCTTAAAGTCGTTTGATATGAAGGTAAACATTTAAGTTAAATTGCTCAAGAAAGGGTCAAATGAAGGGTCTTTCACAAAATGACGTAATTTCTTAATCAAACAAAACTATACAATAAAACGCAGACACAACACCACTATGTATACTGTATTAGCACATTACAGCATTTCTGTGTATATGCGTTAGTGCATTACGACATGTTTCAGTTCGACTGAACCATAATCAGGCAAATGTGCGTGACAATAAAACACAAAACCTGCATGTCCAGTGTTTTCTGCACTGGACATACAGGGTTTGTGTTCTGCTGTCATGTCCATTTGCCTATATGTCCAATTTAAAAAACACTGGAGACATGAAGATTTGTGTTTTATTGTCACGCTCATTTGCCTGATGATGGTTCAGTCGAACTGAAACATGTCGTAACGCACTAACGCATATACACAGTAATGCTGTAATGTGCTAATACAGAATACATAGTGGTGTTGTGTCTGTGTTTTATTGGGTAGTTTTGTTTGAAAGTTTACACATCGGGATGACTCAACTCAAATTTAATTTGTTAATCAGCTGTGTGAAAGTAAACATTTAGAGGATGGAACTGTGCGGTAAAATAAGGCACAGAAACAGAGAAAATTTTAACTAAATAAGAGCATTAACAATTTGTAATGTTCACCTAAGAAGCCTACTGTAAAACATAAATATTAACTTTCCACTGCACACACATATATCGGAGAAGTTTGGGAAACATCAGACAAAAGATACACTCGTTCTAAACCTTGACCTCAGGTAGCTTCAGGCTCCAACTGCTTTGCTGTCACATCCATTGGATAGGATCCTGCCCAGATGTACGGTTAAAAGAAATTACCCTCTCCCTTCCGAGATTAGGGCTTTTGAACAACCAGCTATATGTCCAAACTTTGATTTGCGTTTCGAATGGTTCACAGACGTTACTGATCAGATACAAATTAAAGTTTTCCCTCTCCACGCCATGGAGGCGTATAGAGGGGAGTAGAATTATAACTCCACTCATTCTTAGCCTCGGTAATAGGTAAAGATGAGTGGTTAAACCTTCACGCCCCGGCAGTTTAGCCTCGGGAAATACCCTGCCACTTACTGAATAGGAAGCTGGGCCAAAGAGATAATGACTTCCACTAACAAGTTTTAGAATTTTCTGTCCGATACCAGATTTAATCCAAATCTATCAATTAGTTCGACAACGAAGAACTGACATTTGAACATTATCGTCCTTTGCGCTTCATTTTGTAAATAAAGTGTAAAGAAATACGAACTTACATAATACAACGTCGCACTAACAAGGTTACAACACCTGTCATCGTATTCAGATGCTCCCAGGCTCAAATACTGGCACGAAGACAGGACATTTTACGCTCATTCGTGGTTTTCCCCAGTATCTCCAGGCAAATGCTTAACAGTACGTCAAATTACAGAAGGATCACTTGTTTCCACAATATTTCAGTCTAATTACTAACTTAATCATTCAATTAATACAGTGCGAGTTACTGACACAGCACAGTTAAATAAACTAAAAACTTCCCGTAAAAACTGCCGTAAAAATTCGTGGATTCTTTTCATAGAGAATTTTAAGAATCACTTCCCTACAAGACCAAAGTTGTTTTATTTCCTACTCAATATCTCTGCTCCATCTTTTTTTCTTTTTTTTTTGTACGCACACACACACACACACACACACAAAGACACACACTCGCCCCTAAGCAGCACTCAGAGAACCTCCCTACATCCAGTAGCCCAATCCCTCGGAAGCAAATGGCATTTTAAGAGGAGTAGAAAAAAGATTTTGGATTTTCTTTCCGCGTTTTAAAAGGTTACGTTATAGGAAGAACAAAAGTAGGTAGGAGTGGGTTAGAACGGAGATTATGCAAAGATGGCTGCAACGTGTGGTACTTGGCATACCCCTCCTGAATCGCTCACCCTCTCTGTTATTCTGAACTCTTACCAGAAGAATTTACTTACTGGAATATCTCAAGATGTGCGTCCGTCCCGAGACGTACTCTGCGAAAATAAAGCAGTAATGATTATTACATTAATCCTGTGAAACTGTAGAGGGCAATGAGACGCAAACGTTAAACGGACAAGCAAATATGCCAATCAGTAAAAGCGACTTTTTAATGCATGCATTTTAAACCTGTTCAAAATTAACGAAAAACATGCCAGTTGGGGAATGAAAGTTAGTCTTTTTTGGGATGTACAGCTAAGTACTCTGAACAATAACTGATGTTTCGGAGAAACCTGCTGCCATTATACTCTGAGTATAATGTGGGTAACTAGGTACCAGGATGTACAGTTCCGCATCCCAAAAACGTAACAATCCTGGCGCTTTCGCCCCCTCACGTTTAAAAAAATTAATCTAAAAGAAAAGTCTTACGAATTGTAGGAAAAGGATATTTATCAGAAAACCTGTGAGTCACTCCACTACGTATTCAATGACTTGTGCGGGGTTACCTTCGAGAAAATTTCAGTGGATTTTCAAAATATTTGATATTGGTGTTACTAAAAACTTGTCGACACGTTCCAATGTTGATTAAAAGTGGACACAAATCAACGACAGCTTACACGAACACCTAGGGGTGTACATGCATGTCTGCGAGCATGTGCAGTGTATTTCTCAGAACGAAAACTTTACGAAGGGAATGTACAGAAAACCGAACTAAACCTTTAACGCCCAGTACACAGTTTTTCCGCAAATCTTGCATGTTTGAGGTAAGCAAACAAAAGAGAGGGAAGACCCCAGGTTTCTTATGCCATGCGTAGGTATATATTTCAGAACCTACATACTGAGGAATCAAAAATAATATCCCGAACACGTGCGAAAATTGCCGAAGCCCGTTTTGCTCCGTAACAACTAAACGAAGTTCCCTTCCGCTTGAAGTTATAGGCCAACGCATGTGTGTGTGTGTTTAATCAACACATACACACACACAAATTAAAGGTGCTGCTGCAGTAGGCCCTACTTACTTTAAAAAATAATATTAAACTTCGTAGACTCAAGTCTTCTGGGATGTTACGTCGCGTCGGCAGGTTCAGTATCTTCGAAACGTCAGTACAAATTCACCAGTCGGCACGGCTTGAATCTTCATAAACACCGCTGTGAGAAAAAAACTTTAAACACCAACAAATGTACAAAGAGTTTTTTCTCGTCAATTATAACACACTCCTACATGTTTCGACCCTGCTGGGTCATCTTCAGGGAGAAACCTTTCGTTGTCGTTACACTATGTTGCACTATACAGTTTAGCGAGAATGTGCTGTTGACTGTGCACTGACTGTGCACAGCACATTCTCGCTAAACTGTATAGTGCAACATAGTGTAACGACAACGAAAGGTTTCTCCCTGAAGATGACCCAGCAGGGTCGAAACATGTAGGAGTGTGTTATAATTGACGAGAGAAAATTCTTTGTGCATTTGTTGGTGTTTAAAGTTTTTTGTATAATATAGTGCACGGACATGGAACACATTAAAACCGCTGTGAGAAACTCAGAATTTCGCACTAACATCGGCTTTTTTCGCGATAACTGGACAAACAATTTGTTCCTTTTCGCGATAACTGGACAAACAATTTGTTCCTTTTCGCGATAACTGGACAAACAATTTGTTCCTTTTCGCGTACGGAAAGGTGACAATACAAGCAATGTACGTATAACGCTACATTGTGGCGCGTTCGCATAATGCTTATACCTCCTGGCTAAACTAAGAACCTGATATCATTTCAGTCGAAGAATACGCTTTTATGGCGACTTAACGTCGCCGGCAACAATAAGACGTACTTTGGTCTTCGCGTAAAATGCCCGATATTTTTCCTCCGATTTCAACCACGTTTGGAGTTTCTCGACAGATTTCCATAAAGGTCCCCAATATCGGATTTCACGAAAATCCATCAAGTGGGCACCGCGCTGATACATATGGACAGACTGATAGACGGACGGACATGAGGAAGCTAATACGTGCTTTTCGCGACAAATCGGACGCCCCTAAAAATGTCCTTGTGCTAACTACAGGGACATATGTGAGAGTGGAGTTATAGCTCCACCGATTCTTCATTTCAGCGCTAGAAGGGACTCGGCCAGCTTACGCCCCAGCCGTCTTAGTCCCGGAAGAAAGCGCCCCCCCCCCCATTCTCACCGAATAAGAGGCTAAGTTTACGCCCGAGCCGCTCTGGACACTTCGAAATCGAAACACAATTAATGTGTGTCCGTATTTCCTAGCACGTCCTTTTATAACTTTCTTGACACCTGTTCCTACCAGTTCATCCGTCCACCCAGCCTCACATTCATCAGGCAATGGTGTTGTTTCCCAGGTGAAAAGCGGCTACAGCGTGAGTTAAACCACTCAACACCATCCAGTGCCGAGGCTAAGAATGAGTGGAGATACAACTCTACTCCCCTTCTACGCCTTCATATGGTGGACAGGCACACCTTTACCTTTTTACCAGTTCACCTATTACATCTTCATTATTGGTAACGATTCTTTCCGCCATCCGCAGCACTGTGTGTAAAGAGGCTAAAGCGAACTTTGTATTAAAATATAAGTTAGTTAGGAGCAATCAGAGTAAGTACAGGAGCTAAAGCAGAGGGCGCTCAAAGAACCAACTAGCATATCGCCTATTGTCCGTGTGGGGAACAATTGGAAAGAAGGGTGTAGGGTCACTAAGGATTGGGTCTCTTTCCCCATTACGAATACCAGCTGGGACGCTGATTTCAAACTGATCGTCACTTGTCTGTTGTGCGTGTGTTTTCCAACCCCCTTTCCCCAAACATCGCCGTTCTCTTTATCGTATTTAGGGGTTGAGGGTTTGCAGTTTCCCCCTTCTCATCCTCTGCTGCCCTATTTAGAATCGCATCCCCACCCTTCAATCCCCCTTCCGCCCCTTTGTATTACCGGGAGGTCTGTTAAAGCGAAGATAAATGACAAATCTATTGCCTTAGTCAGCGGTGTTGATATGCTGGCCACCGCCTGGCGCCCGTGTTTTGTTTGTACATTGTTATGTTATGGAAATTTGATGGTGCAGACTACAGACAATGATGATGATAAATTTTTGAATGAATGTGTGCTGGCTTTGGGGGGAGGCGTAGTTTTCTTTGCTTAACGTCAATTAATGTGTGCTTTTTATACGTCAATCACTGTATTTCTTTATTTAAGGAACAAACCTCAGACTGGGTCTATTTTCATCCATTTACCCGCAGCTGATGTGTGGCCAGAAGCGATCCGACTTGGGGGGATGGGGGAGATATTGCTCTGTGGTAACAAATTGCTAACGCAATAATGCACGTGCTCAATAATCCTGTTCCGGGCTTCGAAGGAAATTTTTCAATTAGGAATACAAGGTAGCCAGCGCTGAAGATCATTGGTGTTTTAACAACAGCAGTGAAGGACGTAGATACGCATGCCTCCGCTGTGTTGACTGAAATCCTTCGAAGTGTTTCGACAACTATGATTGTGCCTAAGTCACCTTAAATGCTGAATACAAAACACGATGTAAAACTCAAGATTGGAAGGGTAATCCAGATAATCCGACGCTGTAACAAACTGATGTAATGCAGAGGTGTACAAATTTTCCAAAAATTTTGTAGCCACCTCAAAATTCTGGGCGCCAGATACTGTGTCTCCCTTGACGCTTCCCTTGAGGTGGGACACAGCACCTAGATTAGCTGTTGGCCTTGTACCCTTTGTTATGAATAACTCCCTGATGATGGCACCCCAGTGCCGAAACATGTAGAAGTTCTATACTTGCTTCTGAATGCACTTTATTAAGTGCATATGTTTGTTTATGTACTAATGACACGGTACGAATAGCGTACGATTAACTTCAGCAAGTCAGTTTCTTAATCACTTAACCCGCAATTAGTCACAGGGTAAGTTACCTACAGAGGAACTTCCATTTGTGAGTTACTTAGTTAACCAAAAAGTTGGTAAGTTAGCTGGATAGTACCTTCAGTAAGCCACGTAGCTACTTAGTTTACTGTTTATTAATGTTTAAATGAATTACCCTATCACTTGCTCAGGTAACGTAGCGTTGATAGTTCATCCAGCCGATCCCAGTGACCGCGCGGTCTAAGGTGTAGGTCTGCGGCCGTGCGCTTGCTGGGGTCGTGGGTGCGAATCCCACTGGGGGCATGGATGTTTGTCTCTTGTGAGTGTTTGTGTTGTCAGGTAGAAGTCTCTGCGACGGGCCGATCCCTCGTCCGGAGGAGCCCTACTGAGTGTGGTGTGTGTCTGAGTGTGATCAAGTGAAAATAAACCCTCTACACCTGCTGTGAACAAGCAGGTAGGACAGGGAAGGACTACGAACGATAGTTCACCTAGTGATTAGCCCTTTAAAGACGATCTGTTTTATATACGGACTCAGTGCGTACCGCGCTGTAAACACCCTCCACTTCGGTTATAAAAACCAGTCTCTTAATGTTTTATAAGGCAGAAAAGTTGCTGTTTGTTCTGAGATCCGTACAAAACACATAAACGCAATGTGGGCACCACGTAGAATTTTTTAATGTAAACCTGGCGGTATGTAAAGTTACCGCTACGCTTTAAAAGGTTAAGTAATCATGCACCAGGACAGCTCAGTTGTCAGACCCTCGGCAGTCAGTTAATTAATCCAGTACTTACTTCAATCATGCACTTGGCTGCTTCGTCAGCAAATTGCGCTCTTATAAAGACACGTTGCAGCACTCAGGAAGCAGAGACTAACGTCAGTGTAATGCAGATACAAATCTTGCCTGTGTCACTCTTTTATTTTCTGAATTGTAACGACTGTTATAACATCGATTTTCCTCGCAGTCGAGGAATCGATTGATGGTAATCGTCAAGTCTTCCTTCTCTCGGACGTTTACGACTAGAAATCACCCTGCTCCAATTCCAGCAGCAGGTTATAAAGCGTTTTAGGCTATGAAATGTGACCATTTCATTTAAGAGAAACCTTCAGAGGAAGCTATTCAATTTCAAGGTTCCATGCGTTTGTCTTCTGTCTCATTCCCTCTACCTCCACAGGACGACCTCTTCTTCTACCATCTACACCAACCACCCTTTCCTCCCTCGTACCCACTAACCCCCAACCCCCAACCCTCATTACGTGCCCCATTAGCTACGTAAGAAACAAATGACTACAAAATGGCGAGGAAGCTACTGTGTAGCGATGGGCAAGTTTCTGGAAAGCTATGTTCCTCTTTTTTTTTTTTTTCCTCCTTCTATACATATATATCGAATGGTCGGTCGCTCGCGCCGCCACTCGGCCGGAAAATGAAACTCATCCTGTCTCTCTCTGTCTTCTGGAAGCTGTGGTCTTGTGGCGAGAAAAGATCGTTCCATCATTTCCGGCGTAACGACGCCCATTACTGTCACTTGGGCCTGATTTCCCGGGCAGGGTTCCCTCTACTGCTTTAGTCAGTGTCGCGTCTACTACGCTTCCTGCCTTAAGGGGTGGCATCCTCAGTTATACACCCTTCAGTCCACGCAGCAACCTCTTCTTCAATGCATGACAAACGGGAGTAAAATGCAAGCCAGACGCCCGGACGCTGTGTCCCCTTCATTAAAGGCCTATTGCAGCAGATTTCGCTTCAACGAAAAACAGTGTTACGACATTCAAGCACATGTATCTATATTTTACTGCACACGGTATTTTAAATTTTCTGTACCCGCACACACAGTTACATATAAACGTTGCTACATACTGTCTAAGCCACGGAACGGACGGTCCGGACTTTGAATCCCAGTAGGGGATAAAAAATTGTCTCTCCTCCAAAACATCCAGACAGAATTTTGCAGCCTGCCAGCCTCTTATTCAACAAGTACCGGGGGGTTCTTCCGGGCATATAGCGGCAGGGCGTGAAGTTGACTGCGCACCTCCATCTCAATTCGAAGCTAAGAATGAGTGGAGCTATAATCCAGCACCCCCTATACGCCTACAAGGCGTGGGCAGGGAAAATCTTACACTTACTTTTTTACCTATAGACATCAGCCTACTTCAGGCCTGTTCAACCCCTTAAGTGGGGCGGGCAACTTCCGCAAAATTCGCTCTGCATGCGGGCAACATGAATTTCAGTACACAGAATGAAGAGCGAATAAGGACACGTACAATTTTATCTGTGTATTTTTCTAGACATCGTGTGCAATAAAAATAAAACAATACTTGAAAGAAAAAATATATAATAAATGCAATTCACGACCCAGGCTGCGGTGTCACTACCTTTATCACGTTTCTACAAAATGAATTAGTAATGTAATGTAATGTAATGTAATGTAATGTCCCCCATACATAAACAGATCATAAGTTTTCAAACCTGCTTCGGCGTTCTATTTTAGCTTTGTCAGGGAAAGGTTTAAAAGAAGTTTTCTTATTTCAACCATCTCTACGGACAACAAAATGCTGTGTCGAGGGCAACCTGTTGCCCGCGAGCTACGGGCTGACCGGGACTGGCCTACTTACTTTATGCGACGAGAAGGAAACGCATCTACTTTAGGTAATTCCCGAAGATCGAGTCACAATTGTGTCAAAAATGTATTACTTTTCTTGTGACGTAAATAAGACTACGATGGTTTTTTAAAGTTAAGTTTCTTTAGCGGAAAAACAGAACATCTCCCTCTGTGCTCATGAAAACGTAACAACTAATAGAGTTACCACTTGCTACCGCCTTGTGTTTATTACCTAGGTGCAGTCAAAATCGGTTATAGCTACATCGTTTATGCGCTGTTTCTTCTATAGCGTCACAGAGTACGTAAAATCAAACAAACAATTTTATCACTTTTTTTTTACTGTAAACCTGTATGCAGATTTACAATTACAGTAGACTAATTTTTGTTCTCCCAAATTTCATTGTAATTTAAATTTAAAATAGACACACCGTATAAGTTTAAACAATATGCCTACAGGCATGAATTGTGTCTTGAAATACTCTTCCTTCACCCTTACGATAGTATCACAACCCTCGGTGAGAACGACATATGTTCATAAAGACACAAATTACTCAGCCTCTATCATGACGCCATAATCGGGTTCGACTCTATATTTATCAGTAAGATGTGATTTATAGTTGACAACATGAAAATCTGTGTGTGTGTGTGGGGGGAGGGGGCGGGGGAGGAAAAGTTGGTGTAGGAATATGAATGACTCGTAGTAGTTCAGAATAGGACGAGATGGCAGCAATGAACGACAGTCAAAGTTATGCCTCTGCTTTAGTTTGTACTCAAGTATATATCTTTGCCGAAAAAATTGTATGGCGTAAATACTAAATAAAATTATGATTCCGAAGTGTTTCTCAAGTGATGTGCGGTACAAATCAAACAACAAACGAACTGAAGCGTTAAAGGCATCTGCGAAAACCGTAGCTAAGTATGGCAATTGCCAAACTTTCCAGTCAAATTTTCATTAGACATTTTCACATTAATATAATAGAAAGCTTACAACAGCTGCACGTATATTGCCACACTAATGTATTTTCAGAGATAATTGCTATGTCTACTGTAAACTACAATAATTAATTGGTTGTTTAAGTCATTATGTTTCGTTTTGAATTCATCACTTGTTTTATTAAAAGTGGTCAACTACAGTTACATTCGAGTCTCCCATAAATCCAAAAATCAATCAGTCAGTCAGCAGATGCCTTGAATGTTGATCATTTCCTTACAAGCTGTCCCTATCTATGCGAGGTTCGACACTCAGGGCGGTGACTGTACAGGTTGCGGGCAAATAGGAAGCCAGGCCGTGTGATTTGGTGGATACATGCCGACGTTTCGGACAAATCTACTGCCTCCAACTTTACGCGACAAGCAGGTGCATCAGCCAGCTCTGAAACGTTACTAATTTTCTATTACACTACACGACACCTCATCCCAGACATAGTAATCTAAATCTCATTATCTTATCTAATTATTGTTAGTTTGTCAAAGGGAATACTCCCCTGCTGCTGTGTCATTCAAAATATCAGGTGTATAAAACGCCCACATAATTCTCTCACCATAATCCCACGTGTGTTAAAATTTGACTTCTGCAATAATTAGTTTTTCACACACAGAAACTTCACAGTGTTGCTATCGGGACTGTGGAGTCGGTACACAAAACTCCGACTCCTCGATTTTTAAAACTTCCGACTCCGACTCCTCGATTTTTAAAAGTCCGACTCCGACTCCAACTCCGACTCCTCAATTTTTAAAAACTCCGACTCCTTCATAAAAGCTCAATATGTATTAATAACGGTAAACCTATAAGACATTTCATCGCCACCACGTGAATCATCAGGCTACTTTTTTGACTTATAACCTATATTTAAGTATAAGTCTAATGGTTACTGTAGCTATCAGGGCTCTGGGTTTGGAGCATCTAGTTAAGAATTTAGACTGAGGTCGGAGTCGGAGTCGGTACATTTTTCCCGAATCCGACTCCGATGCCACCTAAAAATTCCTTCCGACTCCGACTCCAACTCCACAGCCCTGGTTGCTACTGATGTTGAAGAAGCAGCAGCAGCAGCAGCAGAAGAAGAAGAAGAAGAAGAAGAAGAAGAAGAAGAAGAAGAAGAAGAAGAAGAAGAAGAAGAAGAAAAAAAAGAAGAAGAACAAGGAGGAGGAGGAGGAGGAGACTACGACGACGACGACGAAGAAGAAGAAGAAGAAGGAGGAGGAGGAGACTACGACGACGACGACGACGAAGAAGAAGAAGAAGAAGAAGAAGAAGAAGGAGGAGGAGGAGGAGAAGGAGGAGGAGGAGGAGGAGGAGGAGGAGGAGGAGACTACGACGACGAAGAAGAAGAAGAAGAAGAAGAAGAAGAAGAAGAAGAAGGAGGAGGAGGAGGAGAAGGAGGAGGAGGAGGAGGAGGAGGAGGAGGAGGAGACTACGACGACGAAGAAGAAGAAGAAGAAGAAGAAGAAGAAGAAGAAGAAGAAGATAAAGAAATATCTGGCGTAGGAAGGCATGTATAAACATACACAGGTAAACAGACGAGCTTTACCCACACAGGCCTACAGCCACTCCCCGTCTTACGACCAATCGAAGTCACGAACAGAATTTACTTACGAAAATGCCAATTCAAACTACTATAAAAATGTTACCAAAATTTCATTCCGAACTACATTTCTGTATTTCGTTGAAGAAACTCCGTTCTTATTATTTTGCAACAGCAAGCCTACTTATCTAAATCCCCCCTCGAACTGCTTGCAGGTGTACACTCCAGCCCGTTTCATATTTTCGTCTTATGACCCAGTGTTCCAAGCATTGCCTGCACCAATTATACGCGTACTGAATTTTGACTGCATATTAGAAGCAACATGTTCACGTTCGAAAGCCTGCTTTACGTCACACAACAAGGTGCGCACTGTCATCTTCTAGGGCATTATAACAACCTTTTACTCTATTCATTTTAAGCTGAAAGCTATCACTTTCTGTTCAATTGCTAACAGGTATTACTGCATATTTTAAGCTGGGAGCTATTTCTTTTTGCATTATAAACACACTGTCTGTAAGTTACATTTCAGGCTCTTCGCTTTTGTTTCCCATTCCGTTATAGGTAGGTTTAGGGCATATCTGCAGCTTAAAGTGTACTGTGATTCTGGGGGGGCTTTGCATTCCTTTTGCCGTCTGTCTCTCTCCCCCTCTGAGCCATGTCTTTTCTGATAGTGGCACATTTGCTAGGGATTCCGTGCCTGATCAAGCGTAAGTCCGAGATAATCTTTGATGACCTGAAGGAGTCTGAGCGCCATTTGTAAGAAAACAGAGCCCCTCTCTTTGCCCCTACGAAAGAAGGGAGACAAGACAAGTTACAAAGATTCTGGCCGGGATTTGAAGTAAATTTGTTCCATTTGCCTGATAAAATATTTACAGCAGAGTAATTTTGAGAGGTAATGCATACACGAAATAGAGGCATATCTTGGACACAACTTCAAGCGTATGAAATTTAAAACACTGTCCCTAGCTATCCTTCATTACAGTGACCACGCCTTCTGAGACATGTAGTGTCTTCCACCTGTCGAACACAGAAATAATGGGTTCAGATCCCCCTTTGACTCTGTATATAACTCTCAGATCTCTTTAGGTGTGTTTTATTTAGGTAAGTAAAGGCCTTGCCTTCGGCCGATCGCCCGCCCAAGCAGTTACACCGAGTATCTGCAAACAACGTCCATAAAGCGAGAAAAGGCGTCACGCAAACACACCGCATTTCCTTCATACTGAGCAGCTGATTAATCATGTAATGCAGAATAGTGGCTTGTTGTTGTGTGAAAATCGCATAAAGCGTAAGGTACAGAACACTTCGTAAGCAAAATGCAGAAGTTCATCATTTTTACGTGAGCCATTCTGTTGTGCTTAAAGTCAAATTATACTGACAATAATACTAACAGCCGTGCAGCACAACTTCATATTTTATCGCGATGTTTATTCAATTGTCACTTCATATGCAGTTGTTGTGTAACTATATATAAAATGACAATTGAATAAACATCACGATAAAATCTGACGTTGCGCTGCACGGCTATTATTATTATTATTATTATTATTATTATTATTAAATGCAGAGCTCTGGCTGTAATACAGAAGATGCATAGTAACCCCTAAAATGTAAGAAGTTAAAGACACATTACTGGCCAAAAAGAAATAGGATGGACGGGTATAAAGGGGATTCATGCGGCTCCTAGTAGGAACCAGAGGTGGCCACTTGTGACCACGGCAAAGAACATTCGGGTTTCATAAAATCTAGAGATTTTTTGACTACGTGAGCAACTAACAGCTCCTCAACGTGAACTCTGTTCTGTGGAGTTAGCTGTCACACTGTAATCTCATGTAAGCCATATTCCATAGCACCCAATAAACCTCAACCTAAACAGCAAATAAGTCAGCTCTAAGTCCTGCCAGTGGCGTTGCTAGGTTTTTGAAACCCGGGGAAATAATAATAATAGCTGCCCCCAACATAAATTGCGAACATTAAAGACATCGCAGCCACTTATTGAACTGCTTTTTACTTGGCCCAACAATTTAAAAATCATTAAGTGCAGAAAAGCGAACACTTGTTTGTGTTTATAGTACTCATTTTGCCGTCCCTTGTACAGGTTACAAGCTGGACGGTACAGGGTTCAAATTCCGGCAGGGACAAAAGTTTTTTTTTTTTTCACATCAGTCCAGACCGCCTCTGGGGCCTATCCAGCCTACTATTCAATGGATATCGGGTCTCTTTCCCGGGGGGTAAAGCGGCCGGAGAGGATGTTAACCACTGATCTCCATACTGTGCTCAGATTGAGTGGCGCTATACCTCTGATCGCCCTATTTGCCTTCATGGCATGGACAGGGATATCTTTACCTTTACAATCCCATCTGCTCCTATGTATCCTACGTTGACCCCTTCAGGTTCTTCTACCAAAACTTCGCACGTGTTTGTATGCTGTCATACGTGTGCCACACTCTCCGCCCGTCCCATCTTCCTTAACCCTTTAAAGATGAAGCGTATCTGTTTTACATAAGGACTCAGTGCGTACCGCGCTGTAAACACTCTCCACTTCGGTTATAAAAACCAATCTCTTAATGTTTTATAAGGCAAAAGTTGCTGTTTGTTCTGAGATCCGTACAAAACACATAAACGCAATGTGGGCACCACGTAGAATTTTTTAATGTTAAACCTGGTGGTATGTAAAGTTACCGCTAGGCTTTAAAAGGTTAATTCATCATTCTAATAATATCTGACGAAGCGCAGGGATTACTTAGTTCCTCATTATGCAGTACCTCCCTCCCTATGTTACTCCCTCACCCTTCGGTCCAAATATTATCCAGACCACCCTGTTCTCGAACACTGCTGAAGGTGCACGTTCTCCTCCGTGTGACACCAATCTGTAGATACAGAATGCAACCAGTATTTTCTAACGCGTTTGTGGTTAATAGGAAAAAAACTATGAACAAATGTCATATTTCACACCCGTTGATAACATACAGCTAACGCGTGTTACTTACTACTCCTAATAAAGCAATATTCATTTCGTAGTCGTTATCTCTTCTACCTACTCACAGTAGGTGTCGGGGCTGTTTATTTTCACTTGATCACACTCAGACACACACACCGCAGTCGGTAGGACTCCTCTGGACGAGGGATCGGCCCGTCGTAGAGACCTCTACCTGACAACACAAACACTCACAAGGGACAAACGTCCATGCCCCGGTGGGAATCGAACCCATGATCCCAGCAAGCGCTCGGCCGCAGACCTACGCCTTAAACCGCGCGACCACTGGGATCGGCATAAAGCAAAATTACCTGCTCGATTATGTCAGACGTTCACTGTACCAGCATTACGAGTATAAGAGCTGATACTGGCCGTGCCATGCCTCAGTCTGTTAGTCTGTCACCGGCCTCTCACCGCGGAGATCCGGGTTCAGTTCGAGGCCAGTCCATGTGGGATTTATGGTGAACAAAGAGGCACTGGCACAGGTGTTTCTGCGATTACTGAAGTTTTCCTTGCTAATGTCATTCTACAGGTGCTCCACCCAGTTCCAAGCCACTCTACGTGGGATTTGT
Organism: Coptotermes formosanus; assembly: GCA_013340265.1. Taxonomy (NCBI): domain Eukaryota; kingdom Metazoa; phylum Arthropoda; class Insecta; order Blattodea; family Rhinotermitidae; genus Coptotermes; species Coptotermes formosanus. Next base: position 386,243 of record BLKM01001182.1, read on the forward strand.
GGTGGACAAAGAGGCACTGAGACAAGCGTTTCTCCAAATACTTCGGTTTTCCCCGTCAATGTCATTCTACCGGTGTTCCACGCTCGTCCATTTATCTATTACCGACAATATATAATCCCGGCAACTGACAGCGTATTTAAATAGCACACTTTAAAAGACCTAACATTGTGGTATCTTTCTTCCTTGTTAAATTATATTGCGAAGCAGGCTGTACACTGCGAGGCCTTTATAGCAGTAACAGTTTTCAAAGACGTGACAGCAAGTTCTGAGACTTCTTGGTTACTGCCGGTGCTACAGCAATTTGTCGGTCCGTCCAACAGTTAATCAAGGTGGGACGCTACAGCCATGCTTAAAGACACAACACTTCCCACAGTCACAGAGGTACTCTACATCAGGTGAAGCAATGCAACGTTGTACAGTGTTTATTCAACCATCACATGTAACACAACACACCGCTGAACAATACTGTCACCTGTTATGATTGTTTTTACGCCACTTTATTGGAAGCCAAAGTGATGAAACAACATGTGTCGGCTAACGAGTTGTTATCATCGGGTTCACCATGTATTTTATTGCCTTTTCACGTAAGTGGGCACATTGTAGAATCTATACTTGTCCAGTTGGTATAACTGTTATGGAGCACGAATAAATAAAGCATAGACAAAGCATTACTAACCTAATATTTTGTAGACTTAAAATTATTTGGCTTCCTTATCCTAATGTTTTCCTAACTCCTTGCGCGCTTTCTTCATAGCGTCTTCTGGGCTGCTGTTTTGATTTTAAATTTCTTGATGGGGGTTGCACAGATTTCGAAACCTAAAAATTTGTCTTCGCATCCCGCATTTATGAAACTTAAAACTGAAAAAACACGAAGTTCCAGTGGTTTTAATTTGTGTTATCAAAGCTTACAAGACTAATATGCCCATTAAAATATTCTTCTTTACATGCTACTAATCGCCTAGCTAGACAAATTCTTCACCTGTTATGGAATCACATACCATCACGTTTACAATCCGCCATGTGACTCTATCCTGAGCCAGATTAATCGACTTCACAATCTAATAATCGAGTCATTTAAGCCACTTTCGATGACAAGTTGATATACAAGTCTTAGACATTTTTAATACTACAGTTAACCTAAATTGCTTTTAAAGGCTAAGATCGTACCGCGCAGTAAACTCTCTCCTCGATTATAAAATCCAAACAGCCCTGCACAGGAACATGCTGTTTGTTTTTAGATCCATACAAAATACATAAACACACTCTGTGGATAGAATATAGATCTGTTAACATTAAACCCCGTGGTACATAAAAAAACTAAAGGGCTTTAAAAGATTAAATTACGTGCGCAGTGGAAATTATCATCAAATCATAGTAAATACAAAGTTACGGTAAGACACTGACTGCGTTTCTATCTGCTCTGACTGTACCGGTTTCAAGTTTTATGGCTACTGTTTAGTTCCGTGCCGTAACAAACTTGTATTCGTCTTCTACTTAATTGTAGCGTCTCAAGACACTAATAGTGGTTCTCCCTCGCAATTAGTTAGGTCCGCTGACTTGCTCATCAGTTACACCAGATAAAATCCCACCCTCCACCGACGTCTTCTTCCAGTATCCATGTTCTTGCTCCTTCTCTTACTCAGGTGAAAACTTCTCCCTCCCTTCCTTCCTTATGCTCAAGTTGCAATGGGTCACCTTACGCCAGTGCAAAAGTTTATTCGATGTTCACAACAAGTCAAAATTATGAAACCATGTGAACACAGCAATATCTCAAATGTACCAATCAAAAATAATCGCATAACCCTGCATGCTTCAGCAGACGCCTGCCATATTCACAGGCGTATAAATACATTCCCTTGTCACGACAGACCAAGTTTCACACTTGCAGAAAACAGGAAATATACGACCGAATGGCATTTTGTATATTTTGATCTTACGACTTTTAAGGTAGACGGGAAGCCATGAATATGTACGTACAGTAACCCTTTAAAGACGAAGCGTATCTGTTTTATATAAGGACTCAGTGCGTACCGCGCTGTAAACACTCTCCACTTCGGATATAAAAACCAATCTCTTAATGCTTTATAAGGCAAAAGTTGCTGTTTGTTCTGGGATCCGTACAAAACACATAAACGCAATGTGGGCACCACGCAGAATTTTGTAATGTTAAACCTGGTGGTGCGTAAAGTTACCGCTAGGCTTTAAAAGGTTAAACGGAGCGGGTATCAAATTGGTAGGAATATGGCTGGTGCGGGGACAATGCTTTCGTGGCGCGCAGCTAAGTGTAGGTTTCTTTATTCACCGCATAATTACTGGGAGTTATGCAAATACTGTACAATAAAGGGAGCCTGTACAGCGCAGTCGGTATTTTGACTAGTCTGTCGGCTTGACAATTCGGAATTTTAGTCTCTGCAGGGGTAAGGGGTTTTTCTCTTCCCAGCTCACGGACCCAGCCAACGCCCTACTCAGTGGGCACCGGGGTTCTTTCCCACGGAAAAGGCTTCACGGAAGTGAAGCCGACCACTCACGTTCATCTACTGACAAGGTTAAGAATAAGTGGAGCTATAAATCTACTCCCCCTCTACGACTTCATGACGTGGGCAGGAACGAATGTACCTCATTGTTGTAAAAGATTTCATGCCAAATCACGAAGAGCTAACCTGTTATTTAAGACATTTTTTGGTACCGCAAATTAACAAAAAGTGTTCAAACTTTGGAGTAGCAAGGATATTAGGACGGAGTAAATTTAATTAAACTTACGCACTAACGGGTAATACTTATCTACAGAAATATATAGATGCGCATATTTTTTTAGCAAAATATTTCAAAGGAGTCCAATCGTGTAGACAATGTTAAAGATTATTCAGCCCTTTAAGCAAAACGTCCTTAAAGTAATTCACATTAACCTTTTAAAAACGAAAAGTAATCTGTTTTATATAAGCAGCCAGTACGTACAGCACAGTAAACACTTTCCATCTCGGTTACAAAAACAAATCAATTAATACTGTGAAAGGCAAAGTCGCTGCTGTTCTGACATCTATAAAAAGCACATAAATGCACTCTGTGGGCAAAGTACAGAATTTGTTAATGTTAAACCTGATGGCATATAAATTAACCGCTAGGATTTAAAAGGGTTAAATCAAAATTAAAAATGGTTGGCCAAACACACGTCTACCCTTCTCAGCTTCATTCACAGTGGTCCAGTTCTTTCGGTGGCTGCTATAAGACGGACAGACGGAGCGGCATTACGAAAATAATAGGCCTTTTCTTTTCAATGCACAAAAATATATTTCAGTTTACAGAAAGAGATAAAGGCATAAAAGGGAATAATAGTATAATAATTTGCCGCGGGAGAAAAGAACTAATCTGCAGTGTGAAATAGAGTGATTTTGTTGGGGATCCCTCCAGGCTGGCAACTGGGTGCAGGCAAGTGATTGCAGATAGCCTGGGCTCGCAAGCACACGTCAGCCTGCTGCCACAAGTTTGTAAATGATAAAATAATTACTTGTGGTCTGCGTGGGGATATCACACGGTTACAACACGGCGTCACAAAAATACTGCACTATGTAAGGGGAGCGCTACATGTCTATGTGATCACATGGTGAAGGAGACTGCAAAGGATATGCACAAGAATTTGCTAAAATTTACACGGGGGGGAGGGGGGCGTGGTAAATCAGAATAATAAAGGTAAAGTTGTCTCTGTCCACGCCGTGAAGGCATATATGGGAAGGTGAGACACAGATCCACTCCTTCTTAACCTCAACGCTAAGTGGAAATGAGTGGTCAACATCACTCCCCAGACGCTTTACCCCCCCCTCCCCCCAAAGGACCACAGTACCCACCGAATAGAAGGCTGGGTGGGGCTCAAGAGTCTGTCTAGAATTTCTAGAAAATAATAAATCTTTCCTTTGCTGATGTGATAACGCTGATAATTTTTTCGACCACATTATGACTAATTTGACTAATAATTTCGATTTTTTTCCTAGCCTCCCTAGGTACGTGCTGGGAAGGCAAGCCTTTCTTGACACAGGCATGACTACCTCCCTCCAAATAGCTGTTTTAGTGTCATCTCACCACTTCATCCGGATATATAGAATTCTGTAGCTATAGGAGCGTCATTAAACAGTCAAAGAATACATAAATTAAGCACAGGAACACGTTTAATAATTGCATCAAGAAGGATGAATTGGGTGGAACGTCCAGCAAGACGGGGACAACGGTCTGAATAACTACACGGAGGACACTACTCGGCAGGTGGCAGCACAGCTGGGAGGATAAGGTACCTGCTAGTAAAGTGGCTTTTACAGAAATACAGCGTGTAATGGATTCCTGCAGCTCAGGGTACGGTTCAACAGTGGGCTGTTGTAGACATGGGAATGGTTCTTAGCGTCCAGCAAAAGATGGAACATTTCTTGACTAGCCGAGCGACTGTCAGCTTTCCTAGAACTGTGTACAATGGATTCAGTTAATGTCAGTGCCTATTCTGACACAAGATTCTTGCCGGCATTAGGATGAAAGCCTGAAACGTGATTTCGACATTTAGAAGTCTGTAATCTAAGTCACTTCACAACTGACGTGCATCCGGTGTTATATCTTAGTGTAGAACCCCTTCGCCTAAATCACGAACAAAGCTCAGTTCCTACCTCGCAGAGAACACAGTCCGTCTTCACTTGAAATACCAAGGGGTTAAGGTTGTTTAGGGCAATAATCGCTGCCTAACATTAGAACAATACGAAATAGAAACACATTGCGTATTTAAATACACATTTGGTAGTGTTACTGCGGGCGGCACGTGTTTACACACACACACACACACACACACACACACCGCTGGGTTTTAAGTGATTCAAGCAGAAGAAATGCGCTTCTTAATTTGCTGGGAGAATTATCTGTAGATATGCCTAATTAAAACGGAAGCAAGGCCGCCGCCGCCGCCGCCACCGCCACCACCACCACCACCACCACCGCCGCCGCCACCACCACCACCACCACCACCATCACACTACCATATTACAAGATATCCTGCCCATAAGCCAAGGTCAAATCTTCTCCCTAGAGAACACATGTAACAACTTCATGGAAAGTACATTTGAAATGAAATTAAATACCAGTCACTATTGTGTCTATGTCTGCGTGTGTATCAACTACAAAGATCAGTTACTATCTCTCATGGGTTGGTTACATTTGTACATAATAACAGAAAACTGCATTCCAAAATGTGATGCCAGGGTCTAGAATCAGAGAAGTCACACCCGCGTCCCCTGCAGGGTACCCTTCACGGACTAATGAGCGGCTTGAGTATAAGCGTCTGTTGACTATTTACCAAGAGGCAAAATAATGTGCGGATAGCGCGAATGGAATGGCAAACCGATGCTGAAAACAGGGCAGTAAACTCGTGCCTTCTTGGTGACAATGGCAATTATGATCATGACGCTTGCAAATTCTCAATCATTAATAGACAGGCCAAATAATTACGCGATTTCCTTTGCTTCTGACTCGTAACATTGCGTTCATGAAACCTTTATCTGACGCTATTTGCAATTGTTATCTTTAAGGAGTGTCACGCTATTAACGAGAAGAATCGCTTGCATGAAATATCATCAGTGTAACGGGCATTACCCGCCATACAAAGAATTAACTGTTACGTTTCAACATTAGAAACTGCGTTGTGCCGTGGAAAATGCAGACCTAGTGACAGAAAAGTTCTGAACGAAAATTTGCACGTAAATCAAAATGTTAACGTACCATTCGTCATTCACAGCAACTCTTCCGGGCGCGATCACTCGCTAGTTGAGATTTTCGATGGAAGAGGTCACATCAATCAGTCACCTACAAGCGATGTGATAATAACCTGCTATCTGCCGACGAGTGTTAGAACTACGTCCTTGCTGCTTTATACGCGCACGGGTTTGATCGGCCATCCCAGTTCACTATTCAAGTAATTAGCAGGGGAAGCTAATTTTTATCAAAAGAAAGACAGAATTTGATCGAAAATACATAGTAATACAGGAAACCACCCAATATTCCTTATTTCTCGATGCCTTCTCTCCAGTGATTACAATAGGGAACATACATTTTTATCCCACATAACATATAATGTGCCTACGGTAAGTACAACTCACAGCAATGTTCTCTTACATTCTAAAAGAAATGCCTTACCAAAGAGAGGAATGTCTTTGGTTAATCCATTACTGTACACAATTCCAGAACCATACACGACATAATATGTCAACACGCCTCATAACTGCGCGATAGCAATGTTGGCATTACTGATCGTAGGAAATTTAAAAATACAAGGGCCTGTAATTCCATAGTGTTCATGTTAAATTTACTAAGAATCTGTCAGCTCCGTCTAAAGTTATTAGAAGTGGAACAGACGCGGATATGATGGCACGATATGCAGGCTTCTGCCTATAAAATAAGAAAAGTAGGCTAAGAACAAAGAGTTTGCGCATTATCAGAACTCTGTCTTCTCATTTTCCACAACGACGGTAAATTAGTAATTCTCCTCATGTTGAATAGAACAATACATACTCTAAGGTTGGATAAGCAGGGTACTGTGTAGACAAGAACACCATAGAAGAAAATTAAACAGATGAAAATTGGAAGCTAAAAATTTTTACTTACCATTTGCTGCTGCTGTTGCTACCGGAAGATGACTTGGTTTAATTCAACACTGATTTACTTATGAACTCACACATCACCGACACAAAAATAAAAGTCACTTGCGAAAAATCTGGCTTATCTTGCAAAGTTCAACAATGAAGCGCTGTGTCCACATAAAACCACTTTCAAACCTCGAGGCACAGTTCTGTTCACTTCATGCAAAAACACAGAACACACCACACATAGGAAATTAATAATGTGTTCGTTTCCAAAATCTTCTCACAGTGAAGATATTACACGATATATGTATTTTATAACTAACTCTTTTTCAGTCTATCGTTTATATTCATGCCACAATAAACTCACATTTGTAGGCAAATTTATAGCGTATTAGCTCATTGTTCATCAAAACACGGCGGCTTTTTCGCATAGACAGCCTACATCCGCCGCTACATCGCGTGACAGCTGCGTTGTTCAGGTGAGAGATAAGAGACGGGCTTTTACAAAATCATACCGGAATTCTGGTAACCTGCCTGCCACGTGGATCCTTGACCTGTCCGAACTCAATACACCATCTCCTGCAGCGCCCTGTCATGTACCAGTAGCAATGCACAGGATGTTCGATAAACCTACTGAATTATGGCATTGTAATATCAGGTTAATCTATTCAGTCGAACGGCTGAAAATCCATAGACTACGTAAGTACTCAGTATGGTCTTTAGGAATTGAAGTGTTCTTCCTTAGGCCCACAGATCGCACAAACAAGCTTCTCTTTCTATGAGTCTGCACAAACGTCGATGCGGTACTGAAGAAGTTACGCAGTCAAATTGGAGAAAATCTAACTCGATAGAGATATGTTTAGTCGCTCACTTAACCTTGTGTTTCTGCAGACCGGTATTTATACATTAAACACCTCACAACTCTTAGGAGATTTTGAAATCACGGTGTCCTATAAAAGCAACTGGTGTCAGGCCTTCCCTAACGAAGAAATCTGTATGTTTTAAATTCTAATTCCTGATATAACTTAATTCAGAATACCTATCGCATTCAATTTCTGCTACTACTTCAGAACACAGCAGAGTAAGTGAAATAATGTACTTCGAATCCTAATAAACATAAAAAATTAATAAACACTACGGTACGATGTACAAAGTCCATCAAGCAGGTGGTTCCCAGTGCGAAACATCATCTTCAAAATCTCAAAAAATTATCTCACAGTGTAATATACTTATTAGTGGTACAACTGATACTTTCATTCCAGCCAGTTATATCTGTAGGCTAGTCGATTAACTGATATGCCCTAGGTTCATAATTCATAAAAATAAAAACATTCCGAACGGATTCCTAAAAAAAAACACTTCGAATTTAATAAATTAAACCATGATTATTACGCAAGGTAACTATTTCTTCAGTGTGGGGTCACTCAGTTCATTAAATTACTGGTTACGGTCTAGGCGGCCAAATTTCATTTCCCGGCAGAAATAGTAATTTTTCTCTACCACATCCAGACTGATACTGCGGCTCAAATAGCCCAAGTCTAGCCAAGGAGTTAAAGTGGCTGGAGTGTGAAGGTGGCACCTCACATCCACTGCCGAGTTGAAGAATGAGGTACGCAACACGCGGACCCCTATTTGCACACGACAACATGACCTAGCGGTGAAGTGCGTCACCACACAATGATATGAAGCTTCACAGAGTACGAACTTTACAAGTGCTGCTTCGTGTTATGTATGCATAAGAACTCAACGTAAAAATTATCCAATGTGTGGCCATAAAAACACTGTAACTAAAACTCGACAGCATTATGCCAGAATTTGTCAAACGACTGCAATGAACGCGCCATATTTGTAACTTGTACGTACTTCATGCAGCATCAGTTAAACACTATCAGTTTACCAATTAAAGAGTGGTTTCTCTCCAACGGTTGATGGATCATATTTAATGTTTACTGAACTAACATGATGTAATTAACACTTTCTTACACAGCATCTAATGCAACTTACAATTCAGAACAACACTAGGCAGACATGCTAACTCCCTTGCACGCATACACCGATACGAACTACAAAAGCTACCACCAGATGTCACACATATCAACGGAGTCATCTAGAACACTGCTACATAAGCAGTGACAGCGGCGAATCGCACGCGTTTCAAGGTCAGGTGGCAGAATACTCGAGCACCCTCTCCTTCACTTCTAACACCTGTAAAGCACCTGACTTGCCTTTTAGCTGTAACAAACCTAATATGCTGACTAAAGGGGTCTATTTAGCAATGTTGTCACTTATTATGAGTACATAGCGTTGCTGGTGGATAGATAAACGGTGTATGGAATGATCCTGACAGGGCAAAGCCTGCCCTACGGCCACCTTGTCCAACATAAATCCCACATGCACTGCCCTGGGATCAAACCCAGTGCTGCGAAGTCAGAAGCTGATGGCTAACAACCTGAGTTATGGCACACAGTAACTTAACTGTAAAATAATATTTAGTAATTCAATATAGGCCTAAAGCAAATTTATGTTTAGGCCTGTGCAGTTACTTGTAACTACAGAGACACAAATGCATACTCTTCTAAATTTAACTAATTTCATATTTTCACAGCGACACATTTTTAATCTTGATCCTGTTTGTCAGTTTTTGTACCATGTTGAAGTGGGCCACATAACTGACTTTTCAAGGGAACATGCAGCCTCCATCTTCAGGGTTAACCCTTTAAAGATGAAATTGTCTGTTTTATATAAGGACTCAGTGCATACTGTGCTGTAAACACTCTCCACTTCGGTTATAAAAACCAGTCTCTTAATGTTTTATAACATAGAAGTTGCTGTTTGTTCTGAGATCCGTACAAAACACATAAACGCAATGTGGGCACCACGTAGAATTTTTTAATGTTAAACCTGGTCATATGTAAAGTTACCACTAGGCTTTAAAAGGTTAAAGTATGTAAGATAAGGATGTGATGTCACAAACAGGCAGGTGTAGACCTCCCAGACTTACAGGACAAAGGGGACTTAGTACACACTTCAACCTTGAAGATGGCCGCAAAATATTTCATATGTGGCAACAGACAAGCTCCACATGGGGTAATTAATGCAACCCAGGATCAGAGTAATACTTTAAATTTGTCAGAATTATTGAATGCTGCCTCAAACTTGTGTGTGCAATCATTTTATATGCACTTCAGGAAATATTAACAGACTAGGTGTCATGTCTCTCCTGTTGTGAGTCTTCAGGCTACTTAACCAGTTTTGATACAACTGGTCGTGGTGGATATACACTAAATTTCTTTCATCCATTTTGAGTTTGATTTAATTAAGTTCATTTTAAGGGCTAATTCATGCATGGGCCTAATAAACATTTACAAGGTGTTTTTGAATCTTCTGATAAGTTTTAATAAAACATGGCTTAATTATGAGTTTTACACCATGCAAGTTTTTTCATGATTTTTATCCCACTTATTTCATTTTAAGGGGCACATGCATGGGATGGTGTAGCTATTACTGCATACAAGTATTAGGGTTTTCATGGTGGTCTTTATTTAGCTTTGTAGTTATGGGAGGCAAGCTACTTTTATTCACTAATATGCCATGGAAATATAGTTAAATTCACTTAATTTTACATACTGAATTTTTCTCTGTCCATTTGCTGGAATTAAATGATTAATAACATCAGATTACTGGAGTTTTTTATTTCACCAAAGGAAAAATAAGCAGGATTGGGTTGTCTTTCTTGATAGAGTATATTCCATAGCATTCTGAGGACAGTGTCTTGTTACATCTCACAACCAGAGTATAGGATTAAGTTGTCTTTCTTGATATAGTACATTATCTAGCATACTCAGACCAGTATATTGTTACATCCTATAGCTGCTGTATAAGGTTATATTTCTTTAACTTAAAGTATTTGTGTAATGACACCAATCACTCTGTGTAATATAAAAGAAAAACCTTTAATGTAGTCCATATATGTATTTATTTCATAGTAATTAAAGAGACACCTACCTTGACTGTTTGTTAAATATTTTAATAATAGACTTTCAGCTAGAATCTGTAGCTTAGTACATTTTCAGACACACTCATCAGTATAAATTTAATTCTTTATTCATAAAAAACAAGAAAAATATTAAAGTAGTATATAAAGGCCATATATTACTACATTCAACTTTTTGCTGCTAGAAAAAAAAATTACATGAACATTCCAAAGCAAGTGTTCAGCTGATCATCATATATCATGGTGTTGTATCAGACTGTGCTTTATTATATAGTTTTGTTTCATCATTATTTACGCATTACTACAGGCATGTCATTCTGTCGTGAACATCATTGTTCCATCCAGTATTATACCCAGATAGGATATGAGGAATGCTGCAAATTAGAAACATGTTTCTATTCTCCTTTACATGTTACAAATGAATAGAAAATACTTTGTTGAGTTCATTACTAATTATAGATAGAAATAAATTCTAGTGTTTGATGACAGCCAGGCCTCATGCTCTGACATCTCACTTAAATTATTATTTTAAAAAATGTCACATTTTTATAACACTAATGATAAATATTATTGTATGAGGTATACACCATCTGTCATCCACTAACCCTGTAAATTTATTTGAAATCCTGTCTTTGGTTTCTTTATCACTTTTCCCCATTTACCTTCATACCTGTTTACACATCATCCCATTTTCTGCATGTTTTAATTTCTTCCACCCTCCTGTCCTTACACCTGCATCAGTATTCCTAAATTTCTACACAAGAATTTCACCCCTATAAATCTTGTTCCTTTCTCACCATAAGAAGTGGCTTCCTTTCATTGTAGCACTCATGAAAGGACAATTTGCTATAACCCACACAATTCGTCAAAATGAAATTCCTGCATTATTAGATAGTTGGCCTACAATACACTTTTTGTCAAAATGTTGTGTCCACAAAAGATTGCCTGTCCTTATATTTTCATAGAACATAACATGCTTAAATGTTGGTCTATTGAGGACTGGTCAAGTTTCTTTTGTCTGCTGCAAAACTGTGTGCTGGTGGGTTACAACAAATTGCTGTTTCATGAGCTGTAGGGTAGTTCTTCCCCTGATAACCCTGAATCCCCAAATTCCTATTTTATACCATCCTTTTCTTCTTGGGGCTTTGCATGTGCATATTGCTGTCTATGTCTGCTTTCCTTGATTGCTCCAGAAACCATTATACAGTGTCAGTCTTCTTCTGTTTACCTATTTCTTTGAAAGCAACAAGAAATCTCACCACTTGCTTGCCAGCTTGCAATGTTCTGATTCTCTAGACCTGTCTTGTGTACCAGCATGTCCTGAAGCAGCAACGAGATGGTTATTCTGCAACTTCAGAGCCTTGTCTGCTGTAACAGGTTACACTATAAGAAGATTGAGACTAAAAACATAAAACTTGTACAAACATTATCAATTTTACAATGATATGAGTACATAGAATCTATATTTAAATGGTAAACTCACTCTGTTTGTAGCAGCAAGGTTCCTCTTCAATCTGTATACATTGAGTGTGATATTTCTCTGTTTGATCAGCATGGGCATGAACATTTCTCTTCACTCTAACACCCTGACTGTTTCTAAGAGACACACACCAACCCTGAAGGTGAAGACAGCATATTCTCCCAAAATGTTGGTATCAGTTTCCAAGAACATAATGTTTCACAACCCACAACACGACCACTAGAATAGTGCAGTAGACTGAGACGAAGCTTTTGCTCAGCATCACTTCATCAAGGCATATAGGAGTAGCGACATTAAAGTGTCATGTATTCTTAACATTCGCTCTAGCTTAAAGTGAGTGAGGACTTCTATTCTGCAGGGAGACAGACCCTCCTGCTTACTGGTCACAGGGCTAAGTGAGCATCAGAGCTGGTTTTATTTCATTGTGTCTGCACCACTTAACATTTGTGACTCACAGTACTGAATGAGAAGCACATTTCTAATATGGCACTACCTGCGTTTAGATTTGTTACAGGTACACTCTTTTTATGTGTAGATGTTCTGCCTAATGTAAGAAACAGTATGATGGATGTCATATTCAGAACACTAGAGAAATAAGTCCAGGAAAGTTAGTTTTCAGCTATTTAGGGTCAAACTAGTGACAGTGTCACTGTAATTTGATGTCTTCCAAGGGCTGTTGGTTCAACTATGGACTTCCTTCACTACTTCTCTGAGAAATTTTGGAAACAAACAGGATTAAAAACATTAACTTCATTAGAAACAAATTTTGACAGAAATTATGATTAAATTGTTAGAGTGATTAAAAATGCAACAGTATACTACCGCTGACATCAAAATGTGCTGAACTGAACATGCATAACAGACACTGACAATATTTGGGCATGACTGGCAACAGATTAGTACAGTTCTGTCACTTTCAGGCTGTTAGTTAAACAAAACTACTGCTACACTCCACGTCAGGTGAAAAAATTCTGCTCTATGCCTGGCTTGCACTAAGCAGGAATGAATAGCGTGATGTATACCATACACCAGGAGTTGCCATGACACAGTATAATTGTAGTTACAAATCTAAGGACTTCCTGAATTAGGTTGGAATCCTATTTCCTACAGTCACATTATCACTGCCTGAAATATGGAACCTCAAATGCAGATCGTTATAGTAGCTGATACATTAATGTAGAATACTTACACATACTTCATTCTTATTAGACAACAGGAAACACAATTTTTGTTTTTGTTTAACTTCATTTAATGTTGCTTTCACAACTGCACAGGTTATATAACATCAAATTTTATTATGACGGAGACTGACATGTTGTGTAACGAAACCACAATTCTCATAGAAAAATCAGCTATGTGGAGGCACTGAGAAAAGCCAAAGGAAACCTCATTCATAGTATATGCCCTCTGTAACACCTGAAAACATTAAGTAAAATTTGAATCTTCCATTGTAACACAAAATGCAGGTTATGTAAAAACATGTTGTGATTCTCTGAACTGCACAAATATTATTAATGCTTGCATTACTCCATACACATCCTGTACTATTCCTTGTATGATGTTGCTGGGATGTTGTGGTGCTAGACTATAGCAAACCCTTGAACTGCAGAATCATAATTTTGTACTGGAATTGAATCCATTAGCTAAAAAGAGTGCATTTGGGAAGCAGAAGCCCACTCTTATTAGCTACAGTGAGACTGTTTTTTTCTGGCAACCAACACAAAAAGATGAGCTGTTAGGCAGACCTATTAGCTATGATGAGTGGATTACTTATTTGTGAGTTTTATAAATCATCAGGAACCTGTAAAAATGGGGAAACTGAAGACAGAGACACACATAACCTAAACTCATGTTTTTAACATCACCGTGCTTCACAATAGAGTATTTTATTGTGTGTGTGTGTGTGTGTGTGTGTGTGTGTGTGTGTGTGTGTGTGTGTGTGTGTAATACAGAGTGCAGAACCTCAGTCTTCCACATTCATTTCTGTATGAAAAGTGCAAGCAATTGCTGTATTTATATAATACTGTGATGGTAGTAGTGCTATTGTTGTTACTGGGGGGGGGGGGGGGGGGGGGGGGGGGGGGGGGGGGGGGGGNAAATTCCTGTAAAATTATGCAATCAGGGGGCTGTTCGGGGGGGGTAGTAGGGAGGTTTCATGGGTTTAACACTTACGGTGGCATTCGTGTTCTCTACAACGTTGTTCCGGCCCCCCCCCCCCCCCCCCCCCAACATCAACATCATCAGCAACAGCCTCTGCTGCACTACAAATAGGTTTGATTTGGGAGCAGACTTTATACCAAACGCCTTAAAATGAATACTGACTAACTTATACAGGCCTATATGCAGGACTTTTCTATAGAATATGTTGAATTGGTTTTCTGTAAGGTACTAGTAGCCAGAGGCATCGGCATTGAGATATATGGTGACAGGCCTACACTTCCATCACCTTGGGATTTTGACAAAAATTTATTTTTCTAAATTCAATAATTTGTTAATTCAAAGAATAAAAATTCTACAACATCACCATTCTAATTAAATGACAACTATGTTATTATCTTGTCTGGCATTGATAATTACAAACTCTGGTGCTTTTCCTTATAGGTAATAAGCATTACCTTGCAAAAATCCTGCTGGCATTGAGGCTGTTACATATCTTCAGTGTAATGGAATACTGTCCTTTATAACTGTGGGTGACGATGCAGGCATCCATTTTGAGGATAATGCAATGCTAGCTGGTAACTCTAAGCATGCTCATATGCTGTTGCTGCACAAAGGCCTTTACTTGATTCACCACGATAACAACATCATATGGCATGTGAAGGTAAAGCACCACATACTCTTAATCTTACACTAGTTTGTGATTAAGTGGCTAGCATCACATTCAGCTTCTGCACTCCCAGATCAATGTGACCTCAGGAATAATCACACAGGAGACTGGCTGGTCTCCAAGTGTCATACGTATATTGTAGCGCACAGGTCTTTTTTATATGTAAGAAGTGCTTTTTCTGGTTAGTGAGTTGAAGAGGGGAAAATAAAAAAAATTGGGGTGACAATGGGGGGAAAATATGCATTTATACTGTGTACTGTACTGTACTGTACGTGTACTGTAATTTGTGCTGTTCTGTTTATGTATGTGTTATTGTATTTGTGTGTACTAGTGTAAGACTACTGCCACCGGGTGAAAACCCAATTGCAGTAAATAATAATAATAATAATAATAATAATAATAATAATAATAATAAGGGCTGATTCGAACCAATCTTCCCCCTCTTTCTAAATTATATTATATTATAGTATAGTATAGTATAGTATAGTATAGTATAGTATATTATAGTATAGTATAGTATAGTATAGTATAGTATGAAAGGGCTTTGGTAGCTCACTCGGTGTACTGACAAGGCTACCGGCTGGATGGCCAAGGAACTGGGGTTTGACTGCTGGTGGCAGCATTCATTTCTATGCTGCTATGTTCAAACTGGTTGGCTCTGGAATTCACACAAAGTCCTGTCCACTGGGTAATGGGGGACATTCTACAAAGTCAAAGCTGTCAAAGCATAAAACTGAGTATTCATTTACATGCAGCGACTTGGTTCAGAGTGCACATCCCCAAGCCATCGCAGGCCTGTATATTTATGACGCTGTTCTTAATTAACTACAGGGACATATCTACTTACACCTTACGCTGTATATCATAGTAGCAGCAGTGGCAGCACATTGCTGCTGTCTTTACTTTCATCTCCATGGAATCAAAGGAATGCAGACAGGACAGATCCCAGTCCGTCCGTAGCCTAAAACACGATAAACAGAACCTACGCGGAGAGTATTGAACCGTTGGGTAATCCACAGGGGCGAGCCTTACTTTATCGACTGAGACAACATACCACGTTTCTGTCAATTATTATGAACTCCATAGATGGCAGAGCAAACATGAAATCAGAGCCACTTTGTGATATGGGTGTCGACCTCAAACTGACTTGCGATGCAGCCGAAATGTGGCCAGGCTCCTGGCTGACAAAACCAGCAAGTTACAGGGGTTCTCTTTGTCGACTTGTTACATACATTTGGAGCAGCGATAGCACAGTAGGTGTAGTAACCAGGACAAGGGGTGGACACTGAGAAATCGACGTTCGACTTCTGACAGGGAAAAGAGATTCTTGTATTCCCCCAAGCACCCAGACCGGCCCCGGGGTCAACTCAGCTTCCTATCTAATGGGCAAAAGGTGATATTCCCCCTGAGGTAAGGTGGCCGGCATACAGTTGGCCACTTACATCCGACAAATGCCGAGGCTAAGAATAAATGGAGCTATGGGCCTCACTACACTCCCCACATGCCTTCACGGCGAGCAGAGGGACAACTTTATTTTACCTTTCAGCAAAGTATATGTGTTTTAATTTTGCCATAAGAAAACTGTGTGTTCCATAACGGACACATATGGGGAAATATTAGACTAACTATGGAACACGTAATTAATTTCACGACGAATTTAAGCTGCCGTACCTTAAAATTATTTACATCACATAACTGGGTAAGATGCCCATTGTACAATTCTGTTTACCCAGATTCTGAACGTGTTTGAAATTACACGTAGGCCGAGCTCTAATAACTTAAAAAAAATTGCATTCGTAGGATGATGCCGGAATAAATGTAGGACCAGATTCATTACAGCCTTTAAATGACATAGCGTCACGCTGTTAGAGTAACACCAGACACTGACACCATGGCCAGGGGTGCACAAGTTTTCCAAACATCAATGAGCCACCTCAAAACTCAAGGCACCAGAAAGCTGACGTGAAGTGAGTTCCATACTGAGTACCCACAAATACTCGTATTAAGCGTCACTTTACAAAATTTAGTCTTTCGGGAGACCCAGCCCTCTGGACTTGCGCACCCCTGGTTATGAACCTCTCGTACGGGCCGTGCCATGGCTCAGGCGGTTAGCCGCCGGCCTCCCACCGCGGAGGCCCGGGTTCGATCAGTCCATGTGGGATTTGTGGTGGACAAAGTGGCACTGGGACAGGTTTTTCTCCGAGTACTTCGGTTTTCCCCTGTCAATTTCATTCCACCGGTGCCCCAGTACTATGAAAAGGACAAAGAAAATAATAATCATAATCGTCATCTTCATCACAGGGTTGCACAAGAAGCCTCAAGACTGCGGTGCTTCCGTAACGTCTCTGTCGAAATCTTTAGCCGTGCAAAGAATATACTGTAACAATAACACCGAATGCTTCTGGAATGTGGCTGCTTGTAGATGGTTTCCAGTATTCTAACGGAAATTTACGCTTCCATCTGGATTGTGACGTCCTGCAGGTAGTCTGCATTTTTCTGGTGGAGCCTGCTGTCTCCACCTATTAGGCAGCTACATCTCTCAGGCTGCACTGTGAATATTTATCAGTCTCAGAACTTCAAACTTAATCAACTAAACAACAATTTGTAAAATCCTGTATATTAGACTAATCTATTCTTGCACTTTCTAAATATACGCCAAAATTTCTACCACTTAAATCAACCTTCTCGATATAGTCTGAAATAAGACCGGTTCATTAAATAAAGCACACATAACAAAATATACGTTCATAAACTGTCGAGGTTAATAAAGCACAAAGACACCTATACCTGCATGCCCCTGTTTTCCTTCACACGCAGAGAGTTCTAAGGGCAAGAACTTAGGCTTACTTCTAAGAGTAATTATAAAATGAAAAAATTCCGCAACATTTTGTAGTGTAAAGAGTTTGGGTTACACACAATACAGTTAAGTTACTGATGTCAGTGGTAGTTAATATGATTGAAGTTGGTAGGGCAGCTGTTACAGGAGAGAGAAGGGGGGTTGTGATACCTTACAATTTCTGATGAGCTGCTCAAGTTGGAAGCCCCGCAAGTAATAGTCGATATTACAGGATGGAGGGGGAACCAGAAATTGAAACACTGGGAGATAAGGAAAGCAGAATGAACTGCTCACATAGCGGGGGATGGAGTATGGGTGGTAGGAGGGACTGGGTTAGCAAGAGCTTCGGATTCTGGACAAAGACATTGCGAGGTGCATGGCCAAAGCAATGAATTCTGTATGCGTCCTCATCACATGCTAATGACTCTTCCTGTGCACCAGTTATACATAAATGCCCATGGGTTTGAATTCTGTACCATGCAATAAGTCAGTCCTTTCTTTAGGGGTATGTCAGCCAGGTGGAAGTGACTGCTGAAAACAATTTGCTGTTCTGAAGCATTCCAGAGGGCCTACGCTTCGGTTGGTACAGCAGCTTCCATCTTTCCCGATAAAAGTTTCTGCAGGTATTGACACCACTCATGCTATCAAGCTGCCTTTCAAGAATATTTCAACTTTATGACGAGCATATTGAATGAAACTGTGATTCCGTACATTTCAGTGGCTATGACGTCAAAGGGGGAGTGAAGGAAGCGGTTTTCTGTGGAAATCAGAGAACTGAGCTGCCAAATTGGCCCACTGAGGATTCAACACGCCTTATAAAAGACTGCAGAATACATAGAATATAGGGCGAATGTGTTATATGGAGGTCACCCTGTCCAACTGCTTGTCTGCCTGTAACATGAGCTCTTAAAACTCTGTTTTTTTTTAATTCGACATCAAAGACTTCCGGTCTCACAGTTCCGATATACAGCCTTGTTGATCCAAATAAAGTCCAGTGTACGAAACACCACAAATGGACTTTTCCATGCACCTTCTAAACCGTTTCACACATTTTGTCGAAATTCCTTTCCTCCTGGACTCTGCAATACTACATTTCTCACACGATCCGTCCGACTGATCCTCTACGTCCTTCTCCAGCACCACACTTCAAAACTTTCCAGCCACAGGCGTAACTTGGGGGGGAGTGGAGGGCAAAGGGGGCAAATGCCCCCCCCCAAAATATTTTTTTGACCTACGAAATTTTATTTGGTTACTGAATTGAATAATGACAAATAAAAATATACGGAAAAAGGAAAATGCAAAACCTGCGTTTTATGGGACCAATTTTGCCCTCTTTCAAATTTGACTCCTTTGTAAAATAAAGTTCCTGATACCCATGGTCAGTTTAGGCCCCGCCAGTGTTATTAGCGAAGTTACGTTTATGTTTGTAGCTATTTCTGATCTGTTTTTCGAAGTGTCCACGTTTCAGCACCATACAAAGCTATGCTCAAAGCATAGCACTTTACTAGTTTCTACCTTAAGTTTAAGTCCAATTTGTGGATGACAAGAGTAATCCCCTAATACTGCACCCAGAACTAGTCAATTATTATGTGATATTTGAGCTTCCCAGTGCCGTCAGAATGAAAAAAGCTGTCTTCTGGAACGTGACGCGTCGTCGTCAGGCAGAAATATGTTAGAGCATCGAAGAAACCTGCTGCTTCTTTCTTCAGGAAATAAGATACTACCCTAAGGAAAGGACCAGCAGAAAGGCCAGAAAATTTATGACGCGTCACATGGCGTCACATTTAGAACACGACGTGTTTTTAACAAATTATCAGTTACGTAGGATTATGGTTTATTTCGTGCAAAGAATGCGTGTGGCCGCACACTTCTTCCTTTGTATCCAAACTTTTATTCCCCCTAAAGGGAATGCCTTCGTATGTTACATATTAGATAGTTATTAGCCTACACGGAATTAGCCGAAAAAAGAAACAATGAAACAAACAGAAAGAAAAGGAGAGATTTCTGTGATCAAAGAGCCTGTAACAGGAGACCAGCGATGAGCTACCAGACGGTCGCGGCGCCCTCTGGAGATTTGCTGTCTGCATCACAAGCATCACTCTGCTGGCGGCGCGTGCCAGACAGCTGGTGCAAATGCAGGATTTGTTTCATCAGTCCCGAGTCTTCCAGAACCAGGTGGTCCCTCCCTGCTCCATCGAAGAGGCACATACATACCGCCCAGAAACCCAGTGTGCCAGGAGTACACATGGAGTATCTAGATTACTGGATTCCTCGCTGTTTACACAGTCTGCCCCTTTGCTCTTCATCTGCAAGATCCAAGTGCTTTTCTGCAACTGGAAATGGAGAACTCAGCACGTTCTTCCACAACGCTGACAGCCGTCTACCGAGCCACACGGCCTAATATCCCAGCGGACGGTGATCTATTCCTGATTTATTAAATATTTTATCCTTCCCTGTCCCACACGAAGACGTAGCGGTTACATATAGGCCTGTATGAGGCTACCTGTTTATATATGGAGTGTATAGGTCTGAGTGTGAAAATTGGTCCCTCATTCTAAGAGAACAGATTGCGGGTGTCTGAGATGAGGTGGTGAGCGAAATACTGGGATCTAAAGCAAGGAAGCAAAAGAAAAGCGGAGACCTCGCACCTAACTTAAACCCCACAGTTTGTGTCACTGACCGAATCTCACTTTATTCTTTTAAAATATTTAAAATCACCGCGCACAAAATTACAATAACCAATAGAGTACTATCTATGTACACCAAAAGATAAACTGATTCAGAAATATAAGGCCTTTAGCTATATCCTACGTTACATATTGACTACTTCCCTAAGGTTGACCGGGTGCAGGCCAAGCAGTGTCTGAAATTAAGTTATAATTTAAGAAATGAAGGATAAGTCTGTCCTATTGCCGATCCTGTGGTCCAACAGCCCAACAGCCCAACTCGGGCCTACGCCGCCTCATGGTAGAGGTTTCTAGATCACACTCAGACACTCCACACTCGACAGGACTCCTCTGAACGAGTGATCAGCCCGACACAGAGACCTCTACCTGACAACACGCAACACTCACAGAAGACAGACATCCATTCCTCTGCGGGATTCGAACACACAATCCCAGCAAACGAGCGGCCGCAGACCCACGCCATAGAACGCGCGGCCACTGGGATCGGCAAGTCTGTCCTGTACTGGGCATATATGGTGTTTTATTGAATAGCATCAGTTTATTGTGTTAATGAAACCACGGAAGTGACGTATGGGAGATGGTAGCACGGGAATTCAAACAGAATTTCAGTCGGAAAACTAGAAAGGAAAAGACCGTTTGGGAAATGTAAGCTTAAAGATGGGAGAATAGTATTAAAATGGATCTTAGAAAAGTATGTAGCAACAGACTGGATTCAACTGCTTCATACTACGTTCAAATGATGGACTTTTGCGGACACGTTCGTGAATATTTGGGTTCCATATTTGTTGACCAACTGAATGACTATAGACATTTAAAGAAAGATCTGGCACCATAGGTTTCATCTGATTTCCCTCATTATCACGTCAACAGTGGGTAAGTACATGCTACAAACAATATTAAACCTTTACTATAGATAAGCCTAAGCCCTACGTACTTGACAGAGAACAATTGTGTATTCTGAAATGGAGTACGTGATATGGTTTAAAGAATTATCTGAATGCTGTAACATAAATTAAATGGAATAAATGAATGAGCCAATCATGTACCGCTGTGGTTTCAAATTACAGGCCTGATTGGATATGTGATACACATTAAGCCGGCGCACGCGCAGTACAGCAGGCGGAGGTTAAGCGTTCTGGTGGGCGGGATCACATCTGCGCATGTGCACTTAGAAAAATCACAATCCTACGCTTTTTAAGGAGAGAGCGTGGGAAAAATCGATGGTCATCCCGCCACTCGAATACACAAACGTCCCTGCAGGCTGTCCAACAGCACAAGTGATTTATGTGACTGTGAAGACGCGTTCACAATTATTCGTTCATGTAAGGAAATTATTTTTCTTCCTTAAGTAGATGAAAGGATAATATTAAAACAGATCTTAAAGAGTAGAATGGAAGGGTGTAGACTGGATTCATCTAGCTCAGGATAGGAATCAGTGGCGAGGTTCTTGTGAATGCGGTAATATATGTATATAGTGTCCAATAAAATGCAGGGATTCTTTGGACAGGTTAACAACTATTAGCTTCTCAAGGACTATGTCCCATAGAGTTATTTTATTTCTTTTTCTCATTCTCTGTTCCTTTCTTACCCTGTCTGTTTCCTTCCCTCCCTTTATTTGCCCGTTTATGTCTAAATCCTCTCTTTCTTTTCCCCTTTGATTTATTTCTTTTTTCTTTCCTTCATCTTTAATTTCTTCATTCTTTTGTGAGTATACAATGGTTACGACTAATTTCAACGCATTCAATGATAAAGACGGCAAATATCCATTAGTGAGCTCTGTATTTCACTTTCTATAAAACCTCATGATATTAGAGGTGGACGCAATCCTAAGCATTCGTTGACTGCTTATGCCTACAGGCCTAAAAATACCGCCTTTACTGTGAAGACCGACCATACTCCGTCTCCATTACAGGAAACAGTCGGTGCAGGGAAACAAGGCTGTTTATTGTAACAGTTGTAAGAATACGACAGTCTGTGTGAGCAAAGTGCACAGTTCCTGAATATTACACCCCGCCGAACATGTAGTAACTACTGGACCGGTAAATTTAACTCCGGCTGATTTGTTTAACCCTTCAAAAAGACGAAGCGTATTTGTTTTACATAACGACTCAGTGCGTACCACGCAGTAAACACATTCCCTCTCGGTTATACGAAACCAATCTGTTAATGCTGTATAAGGCAAGCGTCCCTGTTTGTTCTGAGATCCGTACAAAACACGTGCACGCAATGTGATCACCATGCAAAATTTTTAAATATTAAACCTGGTGGTACGTAAAGTTACCGCTAGCCTTTAAAAGGTTAAGGTCACCATAAACTTCGCCGATTATAGATTAAATTTGGGGACTTAAAATATATATCTATTTTCAAAGTGGAACTCACGTGTGTGTTTTCCCAGTTCAAAGCGTTTCATTACACCTGCCTAGGCACGATATCTATACCTGCAGCCTGAGACATTTAAATACCAGTGGCAACTATACGTACTGCTTTCATTAACATTTAAATACCAGTGGCAACTATACGTACCGCTTTCATTAACATTTAAATACCAGTGGCAACTATACGTACCGCTTTCATTAACATTTAAATACCAGTGGCAACTATACGTTCCGCTTTCATTAACGTTTAAATACCAG